>ARYC01016986.1:0-343167 GCA_000711775.1 Oxytricha trifallax
CCATTAAGTAACGGTAAAGTAAATAAAGACATACTGGAACAAATTAAACAATTCAATAAATAACTATTTAGCTCAAACTATGAGCACTCTAAAATAACTGCAATTAGTAAATATAAACGGCTTTAAAGATTAAAGTTTAAAGATGAAGCCCTATTCTCCAAATTCATTAAACCGACTAAGGATTAAGTACATTTGTAAAAATACTATAAGATAACTATGAGATTGGTAAAGGAGGCTGAGCGCAAGGAGGCAGATGCCTTGTGAGAGTAAATACACTACGTTACCTATGGCCTGTAAGCAATATCAAAATCAAGAGAGTCACGCATTCCAGAGGAGGACTTGGGAAATCACATTTGTTGTAAGAAGCTAATAAGGACTCGTTTATTCTAAAAAGAAAGATTCTATAAGCACACAAGAAATTGCATTTTAAGGCCAGAGTGCCGCTAATACATCGGACAAGTCTAACGAAGAGTGGTAGAGACGTTTCAACGACTATATAAAAACCAGGAGGAGTCACTCTCAAAATACATAAGCTCGCTCTTTAATGACACTCTTTCGACAAATAGATTTTCTAAGAGAACTTTGAGGATCGTCGACAACGCAAGGACGATTCAGAAACTAAAACTAACGATAGCAGACTAAAGAAGAATTGGATCAACCTCAACCACAATAATAATAAGTCATATAAGCAGATCTTAAGAGGAATAAGGCTAGATTCTTTCAAGTATAGCCAAAATACTTAGAGTCAAGACAACTTAAACTTTGATGAAATTAAAGAAATTAGTGAGAAACTCCCTACAACTACCACTTTCTTAAACGAAACTAATCCATAGGTCGAAACTTCGACTAAGTTCCCGTCAATTGGTAATAATGAGTATAACATTGAAGAGTTACAGCACATGGTGAAGGCGCCTTATCGTGTAACCAAAGATAGTTCATTGTACGATAGAGAATTCGTAGCAATTATCTAAAGAGCAATTCTTTGAGATCAAAAATACTCGCTATAATTGAGACTCTTAAAAGTAAAAACAAATGGACCGACCATCATGAGCAGTGGCGAAACGAGCTAACATCAACATTCTTAAAACTACTTGATGAATGGCGCGAGTTGGTTAAATCTAAAAAGCACGACCTGCTCCTTCAATTGGTAAGATTAGAAGGTTTAATTGACTTGGGCTAGCTTATTGATCTCTTTCCACTCTTGAATCCACTCTTATAAGAATTAATTCCAAGAAAAGAATGCTTAGTAAAGCCCCCAAAAGTAACAAAAAGATCCATGTACCAGAAGCGTGTGAACCCTAATTAATTCATGCTATAGTGGGCTACTTTGTATAAGCAATTGGATAATAACCTAGTGATAATAGAAAGGGTAGTAAAGTATACTATCGTCCAAGCAAAAGAGTACGAGCTATTGCCAATTCTTTGCCTCGAGAGAATTACGAAGAACACCCTTATTGCAATTCAGAAAATAAAAAAGCAAAATACTAAGAATTAAGAGTCCATGTTACGTAATGTAAGTTGGCAGGTATGGGCAGTAACAAGAAAGCTGGCTTAGTAGCAGGAGGTACTAGAACAAATGGAACATCATTTATCATATTTGAATAAAGAGGCAACAGTAAAGCCATCGACTTTACGACAAGCCATCGCTTGGTTAAATAATTTGCCTCCCTTGTTAGCTTAGCTATCTCTATGGGAAAGTAAAGGGTCCGATCCAAACTTTGCAATGATTATGGGCGAGAGCAATGCAGGTTAGCTGCTAAATTCGAGGGCCTTCTTATTGGATGATGTCGAGAGCAGAGAGGTAGTGTTTGACAACAGCATAGCTCTTCAATACACAACTTTCAAACCCCATAATAAACCCCAGGTTGCTGACGTGATAGTTTTAAAAACTTTGCATTCTATCAAAAGAAATTTGTCAAATAATGACAATGATGATGGTTGTGAGGAGATTACTTAAACTCATTGAGTAGAGCAGCCTAAAGAGATCAAATGCAAGTATTTGACATCCAAATCAGTTGAATACTCTCATAATAGTAGGCAGGCTAGACCATTATATATTTCAGGTCTTGAACTTAAATTATGATATCTGCAATTTCACAAATTATTGGAGTTCTTCTTCAATGATGATAGCTTTTATCGCAGTAAAACTTTTGATGATTTGTACTACATATGACTGTCTTATTCACGCAATTCACAGATTTTAATCGCACTCGCTCACTACTAACTTTTTAATTACTATTAAAGATTTAAAACTCACTGCCGCTCTCTTCCTAGTTTCTTTTAAAACATAATCCTACAAATACTTATTTTACTGCATTTAGTTAGCTACTTGATATTTGATGGGGATAACCTTAAATCAGCAAGCTTGTATTTTGTCAAGCATTTAATGTTATTTCACAAGTGAAATTAAGACTGTTGTAGAATGACACTTTTAAGCATTGGGTAATGATAGTATTCTCTATACGAAGAAAGTCATGACATGGGTCGATAAATTTAATTATTAGGAGAATTTTATAGATATTCATCCTTCAGAATGCGTATTTAGTAAGTAAAATTTGGAAAGATTTAAACACAAAAACTTCATATATTAAACTACTGCTTATTCAAACTCTAACTTTGTAGTGGATGGTTCTCTTGAGTTTGTCCTTGGCCAAAGTTGTCGCTCATTATATTTAGACTGCGCATCTAATGTCTTTATGGCTACACCTGCTGGGATTAGGTCTTCAATCGTTTTACTTGCAGAAAGAAATCCTTCCTGTCTGCTCTCAAATGCTCTTCTTCTTCTTTAGTCTCTTCGCACTCTTATCTGGTTCGTCGGCGCTTCGTATTGGACTTCAATGAGGAAACAGCCCTGCCTTTGCCTTCTACAATTGTTCAATCAATTTTTTACTTCACTTACAGGAAAGAAGCATGCACCGGTTGAAGGCTTCAGCAAACTCGGGCCGAAGCTATACATCTAAAGAGCGCTTTTCCACCTTTCATGAGAACTGCTTTTGCCTGGCCTAGTTAATCATCTCTTGCAGCTATTCAGGTACGATAGTATATAGGATGTCTCCCACCCATTTTCTATCTATATTCTTCCAGTCACGAGGAGATGGTAGGTGGCTCATAACTTATTCATACTATTGGGCTAGATTGAGGAGGTCCATTACAGTTAGACCTTCGAGCTAAGGAATAGCAGAAACTTTTACCATATCTCGTGAGATGAACTACTTAAATAATGGAAGTGATGAATTTATTGTGAACTTACATTTTTGTCACCCTTAAGAATCTCACTTAGAAAATAAGAATTGGTTGATTGGAGACTCGGCAAGTGGGCCTTGCAGTCTTGAGAGAGGAAGATGTATAAATCCTTCTTACTTTGCAGTTTAGTCTGTAAGTCCAGCAAATTTATCGGCTACTAGTTCATTTAATCTAATAATATCCTCTAATTTATTGCCTTCAGAATTAAATCACAGTGGCTCAGGATTCTTGGGGTTTTGTGGAGGGTGCTATGATTTCGTAAATTTCACTCTATTAAGAACACTTTTCTATCTAAAAGAGAATCCCTATACAGAATCCGGTAGAACTAAAAGGAATTCCTTAAGAAAATAAATGAAAAACTTCTAATCTCAAGAGGATACTCAGGATGCTTACTACTAAATCTCAACGATTAACCAAAATCAGGATTTTTACTATCAGGATTTGTAACTAGAGCCTCTTTCTTCACAATAGCATTAATAGAATGAATTAAATAAGACCAATTGATAAATTCTCAATGATTAGGCAATTTATAACATGACATAATTAATATACTCGAGCTTAAGAGACCCATGTTAAGTTGTGCTAAGCGCACATTCAGCGAACTCCTTCACTATGATAAAAGAGCAATTTATCTGAGACTAACATCCAGTTCAGAATAAAGTTAGAAGCAAACTTATCGACCCCAAACCAGCAGTTGTAACAGCTATGAAGCATGAACCTGGACTAACTTCAATGATAGGAGAGTCTGCCATTAGAAGTCTTGCTATAATGTCGCTAGAGTACCTCGACCTTAAGCTAGAGACATATACTCAGCGTGATAATTTTGCTACTAATGAAGAAATTCAATGCAATTATGAGGCAAGCGAATTCTTGCACAAGCCTTTGATCCTTTCGGAATTACGAAATGGAATTGATGACTACATATGCAAATGAACAAATCCAACTCAAAGACTCGCACAATAGCGCAAAACTCCCGAGTTTAAGAGAACGTAGGTCCAAACTAGGAATAGTACTGTGATGCGACTTTTCAATCAAGGATTTTAAGGCAAATGCATTTCAAACATTTTGGGAATTAAATATTCTCTCGTTTAGAAGATTTTAAGAGGAAAACAAAACCTCCAAAACCAGGCAGACTTAAAGCAATACGCAAGGAGCAAAGATTTGCTTCCTAATAGAGCTAAACAATTTATAACGGATATGGCCAGAGAATCTGGAGCAATAATTACATCTGAAAAAATCAAATAAGAACTCAAGGATGAGTTAGGAATTAGTGTCTCAAAGTACAAAATCATAAAATTTCTAAAGTAAGTCCTGGGATTCTCCTATCATAAGGTGTACCAGATTACACCAAATCACAATACGTCCATTTCGAAACTAGCAAGACAACTGGCCGCTGCTGAGTATATTCGTGCTATGTGTCGGGGAAAAATACTAATCAATGTTGATGAGACTATAGTGTAAAGTACCGACAATCGGCACTATACTTGGGCACCACCCGGGACTACAACCCTCTCTACTTCAGCTAGAAGAATGATCAAAGTTTCTATAACTGCTGCAGCTTGCAGTGATGGGAAATTACTCTTCACTGTAAATAATGGGACTACCAATAGTTCAACCTTTATTCATTTCATCACCTTATTGGTTAGGCATTTGGGCAGGCTTGACCCTTGGTGGTTCACCAAATACCTGATCATAGTAGACAATGCCCCTTATCATAAGAGTTTCGTCACATTAGAGGCGATGAAACTGATGCACTTGCCAATTTTATTTCTGGGTCCTTACTAATTTGACCTCGCGCCTGTGGAACAGGTCTTTCGTTGCATCAAATAGCGTGATCTGAACGAATCCAAGTGTCCGGTGTCAACAAAGTAACTAACTCATAGAAGCTAATTTATTTATAGGAGGCAGATCTCAAAGTACATGCAATTATTGGCGTTGTAGATATCAAATTTGGACATGACCTGGTTAAAAGCAGCGTTTTAAAAGGCACTCGTAACAGCATTACAACATTTGAGTTTGTGTAATGTGTGATCTATATCACAATCTAGAGGTATGAATTTAATGCATTTTGATTTCTCTTTTAGATTTGAAGTTTTGTAAATTTGAATTATTTCTTTCAGCTTAGCAGATGTCAGTGTAGGAGGTGACAAGTCACTACATTGTATCATGAATAATCGAATGGTTCTTAATTGGAAAGGTTAAATTAAGCCTGAGAAAAGCTACGTTAGTGTAACAATACTGGTAAGTTGGACATCTAGAGCAATATGTAAATATTTATTTGAATCGATTTATGTTTACTTAAATTAATTCCAATTTAAAATTAAAGTAATTTCATTTTAAAAGCATTTAATTATCAATAATCATAATTAAAATAGCAAGAGGATGTCTCTTAAAAACATGAAGGAAACGTAAATTATCGAGAGCAAATAAGACAAAGGGATGGATAAAGAGCAAGTGAATTACAATGTGGACAAGATTTTGGAAGCTCGCAAGATAGGGAATGAAATGGAATTTCTCATAAGATGGGAAAACTATACTTCAGAGTATGATTGTTGGATACCAGAGTCAAATCTTCTTGGAGAGTGGGCAAAGAATGCAGCAGAGGAATTTCTAATAGACAAAATGCCTGAGCTCATGGACGTTAAAGTTTATCAATTGAGATGCACCTCACGATTGAAAAGAGTTATGAACGGGAGGATAGTAGTAACCGGGAAAACAAGGGCTGAAATATAATAGCATAATGAGGATAAAACCTCGCATGTGGCAAGACCTCTCATTCCAATCTGTCTGCTCTAACCGCAACCAGTAACAAACTCAATAGCGGACACTGACGAAGATGACGATGGATAATCTGAATCCAGCGATACCTAAGAAGGTGATGATTAGAACAGATAATCTCATGTAATAACGGAGCTGGATAACCATGAGTGTGCTCTCCTCAATTATTCAGGTGAATAAGAAAATCGGTGGCTCGGTAAGCATGACATGTTCCAAGACATTAACTATGGCTCGATGGTTGAGTAGACTCGAGAAAAGTTCATTCAAGGAGCCTATAAGCAGATTCTCTAATAATTCAAAACAACCCGTTTATATTCAGAGAAAGTTAAGTAGTTACCGCACGATGAAATTTTCAAGAACACGTATTGGCATCCGGGTAAGCAAGATTAAAAGACACTAACTTGCTTTATTACTGCAAGCAACATGGTAGCTGGAGGCCCACTGTTTGATTCTCCAGAAAAGTTTCACGCTTTGTATGAATCAAGAGCCCACATCTAAAAAAGACGAAATTTAGAGATGCCTTGGGAGGAAGGATACTGTTACAAAAACTTGCCATATCTATTCTACGACCCCAATGAGGATTAATGGTTCAGTCCTATTTTAACAAGAGTGTTTTCTGGTGTAATTCTTAGAAATATGAAAGCTAACATACATTAGGGATGGTGGGGTCTCTTAGAGACCGAAAACCCAGATAGAAAGTTCATAATCTAAGTATTGATAAGAAACATCGCAAATAAAGATGGCAAAGAGGAATTGTAATAGCAGTGTCATGCAGCAGTCGTAGTAAAAGATCAAAACTAGTGGCTGCTTCTTGACTCGGCAGAAGATGGGCCGATTGAAATCACCCCCGACGGAGATAGGCTAAGTGATTGGTATCAAGGGGTGTTATACATTGCTATGCTAGCTATTCGTCCAGATAGTCCTCCATAGAATAAGAGGGAGGCGTTTAAGAGGGAGTGGCAGCGCATCATGAATGGGGAAATGGTGATAAGGCAAGGCGGAAACAGGAAGCTTATTTAGAGCAGCAGGAAAAGTTGTCGAAAAGATCGGAGAACCAACCCTCACAACCAAGGAAACAAATAGCAGAGAACCAACAAGTCGTCAATGCCAGTTAGTACTTCCAGGAAATCCAGAGCAGAGTAACTAATTGGCAAAAGAACAGATAAAGATAGAGACGCGGATGCTTAAAGAGCATTATTAGAAAGTACTCAAAAAGCCAGGGAAAAGAGGTCGTAAATGCATAATAATTCAAAGAGGACTAAACTCGAGAACATTCTAGCGGAGCATGTGTTGATGATGTAAAAAACAAAGTTGAAACTTGAAAAGATGTTTCACTACACCTCATCAATTGGAAAATTGGATGTGCTACCGTTTCCCGCTGATGTTCAATAAAAATTGCAATCTCCAGAGGAAGACAGTGAGATAGTTTAAGCTGCCCATTCTTGGGTTGTGCTTGAGGGCTCAAGAGCGAAACTGGCCCACTTTAAGACATAGATAATTGCAGATGGAGGGCAACAAAAATTAGAAGAGCCGCTTATTGTTAGAAATGACCTCAACACAGACTGGGTGGAGGAGAAATTCCAGAAGATTATACTTTCAATCGAGGAATAGCTCTTCAGCTTCACATTGAAGATGTTTCAGGAAAACCCCTTCATCCCGTACTCCCTTGTCAATAACATCAAACGCATTATCTCTAAGACAAAAGCCACTGAGATTTAACGGCGCTATGAATAAGAAATAAAGCTAGAATAAGAGAATATCAAGAAGGACAATGACCCTAGGGTGGCACCTGCCGAAGCAAGAACTTGTTACCTGCAAACAATTAAACTGATTAATAAACTATGACTAATGCCTATTAAATGCAATTAATTAATAAATAAAAGTAAGTATTTAAAATTTCTTTTCACTTTATTTAAACATCTTTTAACAATTATTTTAATATTTTAGTGATTTTAATTGATCAAACATATTTTTTAAATTAAAATATTTAAGCTATATTAATCAAAATGAATAAGTTTTTTTATTAGTTTCTTTATTTTTATAAAGAATGAAAAATAAAATTATTTGTTTATTGCAGAATTTGCAAAACAATATAAAATTCTAACTCATCCAAAATATATTACCATAGCATATTGCTGAAGCTTAAAACCTTTGAGAAGTTTAAAGACTGGTTTATGAAAAATATCAACTGATTCATTGCTTTCAGTTTCATCAATAGTCAATGGATCATGCTTCAATTGAGATAAAATGTGATTTTAATGCATTTACGCATTTTGCCCTTGAATTATCATTAAATTGGAGCTGTTTGAGTTCAGCAGCTTCTACTGTTGATTTGGTGATATTTTTTGCAAATTTATTGCATTATGTTTCATGATGTTTGACACTTGATTTTAAATGGGGTAGTTTGCATATGGGTCAACATACTATCCAGTGTTTTAAAGTGCGCTGTACACATTTCCAGTCCATTAATGCTATTAGTTAGATTGGATCATCCCGTTAGAGCTACTCTGTGCTAATATGTTCAAGGACCCCGCATTTTTAGGAGTCTTTCTTGTCCCAGACCTAAAACAGTTTCATTATATAGTAGAAGTTAATTACAAGTTAGATTGAGATAGTGTGGACTTGACGTTTCTAAGCTTGTCCTAGTGCATATTCATTCTGCGCTAGTCGTCCATTTTTCTGATTGTTTAACTCATTTTATTTTAGTTAAATCTTACAAATAGCCTTTTAAATCCTATTCAAGATTCTCTTATCAAAGCCAAAAACTTTAAGAATACATTAAATCTAAACAATTTAACATTCAAAAATTAAAAAAGTCATTTACGTTCTACTATTGATTCTAAACTTAACCAATTGGGAATGATTGGGATTGTAAATTTTGTGGTGGTTGATGTTACAATAAGTTATTTGAATTTGAGTTTGAGTTAACATTGCCAGAACCAAAATCCAAACTTTAAAGTTCGCAAAGCATGTCAGATTTGTGATTGATAAGTGGTTGGCTATCAATCTCCAAAAGGTTAGTAGTCTGTACTTATATTATATATTACTATATGCTAATTTATTTTAATAAACAATCTAATTAAGTTTAAACTTATGATTGAGGAACGAATCCATTATTGCTTGAATTTACTCTTTATTGCTGTTGTTAAGCATTAGGACAAAATTCGAAATATGGAAAACTTATAGAAATAAAGAAATAACTAAGTAGCCTTCTTGAATAAATAAAAAAAATATTATATTAATTAGTTATTTTATTTCTTTTTTTATTATTATATTTACTTTGGTATGATTTTTAAAAGTTATTGTTTTTATTACTTAATCCCAATTAAAATAAATATTTTATAAATTGCATAGTAAATAAAAAAAATATTTTAATCATTTGAATTAAAATAACATGATCTTTATACAATTACTAAATGTAATTTATGTCAGTTGTTAAAAATGAGTAATTTATTAATAATCATATATTATAAGTATCAAAGTTTAAAAGCTAGCAATATTTTATATCAATAATTGTAATTTATAAAATATATAAAAATAGTGAACAAATCTAATTTGATTGTTGTAGAAAACTAACTTAATTTATATTATATATTCTGAATTTTTTTATTTTTAATTTTTTTAATATATTAATATAAATACTGGGACAAAGTAGTAAAAATAAATAACTTTTTTCTACTTAGTCCCAAAATATATAAATTAATTTATTTATTTAAACAAAGAAATTTCTAATTAATTATTATAAAATTTTTATCAGTATCCTTTATTTATATTTCTTTGTATTTTAAGAACTAAAACAATTCACGATTTTTACAGTATTTTAGCTGATTAAAATCAAAGAACCAATCTGATGATCCCTAAGCCTATTTACCAACTTTAATTTATTATTAAGACGCTCCAACCTATAAACTAGGTACATTTTGCTTTGACTGCTAACTCTGTTCCCAAGAAAAGAAACTGTCTTAATTAGTTTAGGTCGAATAATTATTCTTGCTTTACTAAGAAGAATTCTATGCACTTTAGAAATTGAAGTCAAAATTGTTAATCTATTAAGATTAGCTCTAGTGAATCTATCTCTGCTATGGTAACTACTATTGTTATTGCTGTGGTATTCCTGAATTCATTTAAGTTTAGCTGTAGCTTGAAGGTAGAGGCACATGTTGCTTCTTTTTCACTTATTGAGCTTAAGATTCTCGCCTAAGCTTCTCTTAAAGTCTAACTATATCGTCTGCTGTTAAGTCTCCGGCTTGGCCACCTTGCTTAGAAGAAACCTAAGATTGCATTGAAAAATCTTCCTGCTTCTCTTCTTCGTTTCTTTGTTTTATGTGCTGAGCTTCTGCCTAGATCAGAAACTTATGAAAAGATTTATTTTCTTACAGATAAGGGAATTTGTTAGATTTCTTGCCATTTATTCAATAGATTCAAAATATAATTGACTTTTGGACGGTTTGAAGGATTTGGAACTAAAAGGAGTCTAATGAAATTCTTCATTTTCTCTGAAATTCGTGTGTCATTAGGCATATATACTTAAACCATAAAATATTACATATTAGATTAAATTATAGAAGTGCGCATTAATGATTCCTAATCTCTGTGATTCTTAAAATGGATGTTGAAAGAAACACAAAGTGAATGCCACACACCCAAGCATCTACATATAACTTGATTACTTTAAATGAAGCTTACCCATATGTCAGCTTATGTATCAACTCTATATTTCTTATACTTATCAATCATTTCAGGTGGTCTGTACATCATAGTGGTATATTTCTCAAATTCCTCCATCACTTCATCAATTTAATTTTAACTCAATTATGCTTAATTTTAATCCAAAGTAGATGTTGAAGCTGATCCGAAATCACACAGCTTGAATCTTTTGTTCTAGAGTAAAACATTCTCTATTTTTAAATCTCTATGAGCTATAGGTGGACTCTATGTGTGCATTAATTGCAATCCTCTATAAAAAACTAATAAATTATTAGGTATAATTACTGAGCAATCTCTGTGAGAATGTAAATAATCTACTGTTCTGAGAGCTTTCCGTCATATTTAGTGAGCACATCGAAAAGTGTTCCCTATGTGCACAATTCACTGAGTATCATAATATAGCTTCCAGTTCCATCTTTTATCATACTTGCGTCTATAAATCTCACAATGTTTTCGTGTTCACCGAGTTAACGCTAAATTAATATTCTTAAAAATCAATAGGATTAGTTACCCAAATAGCTATTTCATTCTTAATTAGGTCCTATGCTTAAGGATTCTAGAATAAAAAGATTTATATAAAAACTAATAATTTTACTGTAATTGCTAATTTCTTCAATGCATACTGAGCATAAGTATTAACATCTGAAACTTAATAAACGAATGCATAACCACCTAAAAAATGAAAAAATTAGAATAGACTCTATCTTACCTTCAGATATTTTTCTATCAATTTTGACAGTCCTATGTCCAATAGTGACAGTTTGTCCAATTGAAGAATCAGGTGGATTGGTAGAAGTAGAATTTGAATTCATTTAAAGACCTTAACTCAAACTGAAAGATGGCAAGTTTATGTTAGAGAGATTCAGGTTTTTAGGCAAGTTAATGTTACTAATGAGTTGATTCAACTTTTACATTTTTCTTTTCTGTTTTAGAAATACTAAAAATTATATTATAATATAGTCAAATTTCAAATTTTTCAATTTTATTAAGACTATTGATAAACAGAAGTCGATAATTTTTTAGGAAATTGAAAAATTAAATGATTAGTTAAGATATTTTTTAATAGAAATTAAAGAACTTAAGTCCATTAAAAATTGTCAAATGTCTTTTCATTGCTATTCAGTATTAATTATCTCTTCTGTCTTAATTTTTAATTCTTCTTTTGGTAATTCTTACTATTCATTTTAGATATTTTTAATTTAAGATTCTTCTTGATTTCTTTGCTCACTGCTTCTATTTTCTTGTTTTGTTGGATCCGCAATAGATTAGTATTGCAAATTCTTTTCACCTTATTATGTAGAACCTGGTGGGTCAATCTGTTTTCCGGTCACTGGATCAATAGTAGTAGTAATGACTTTTGTACTGTTTGGTCCAATAACAGTGATGGTTTAAGTAATGGGTCCCTGGTTTTGATTAGCTTGCGCACCAGTTGTTTCAAGGGTCTTGGGCTTCTTTGGAGGTCGCCCTCTCTTGTTTCTCTCATCAACCATTGGGAAGATGATGTTCGTAGTGCCACCATAGGAAGGATTGGCTCCAATTAAGTTCAAATAATTGAGAGTTTGTTGGTGCAAGAGATTTGGATCCAAAGTTCCTTAAATAAAGTTACCGCCATCTAAGTTATTCTTTTGCTGGATCTTTGAAAGAGTACTCATTAATACTATAGTAATATTAAGGAAGGTATGTCTTACCATTTTAGATCTACTATTAAATGATTGATTCCTTAGCAGGCTTAGGCTATCCAAGTGGTTCTTCTTATTTTCTGCAGGGCTTCTCGCAGAACTCATGATTACAATAGTGCTTCTTTTTGCTCCATCCTTTACAGCATGGGCATGGTCTTGACATCACACCAACTACAATTATATTTTTTGTTAAGAATCATTAGTTAAGAAGTAATAAACTTTTCTTACTTGGCATTTCTACGTATCTTCTGAATTCTTTATGCATAGCTTTAAGTTCCTTCAGTCTCTTAATTTCCAAGTCTAATGCGTATATTTCTTACATCAGCACACTCTCATTTTGTTTCTAACATTTAAGATAAAAAGGAACTTCGTTACTTACAGTATAGATGCTAACCCAGTTAAGGTGTTAAGGTAGCTAAATGCCTTTGTAGTATGAAAGATCCAGTGGTCTGTCCATGACGAAATCCTGCTTCTTTTTTCCTGATCTAGATTCATTATTGTATAAATGTAAATACTCCAATTGGGTATGTCAAGAAATAATCAAAACTTCTCATTTCATAATATGTTATAAAATATTGTAGTCTCTCAAAATTTTCTCAAGTTCGGCATCTTCTCTTCTCATATCATAGGCATTTAAAATGATACATAAATAAAATTGATTGAAAATTAAGTGTAAATCTAACCCTCTATAGATTATTTTAATTGTTGTCTTTATCTGAGTCAATTTCCTCATCAACTTCCTGTTCTGCATTTTTGCTGGGTCTCCCAACTTTTCTACCAGTTGAAGTAGCTTATCCAGTACCTCTCTACTCCTGCCAAAACTGAGTCTCTTCGTCAACAACCTTTTCTTTTTGATCTCTCAGCTTTTTGTTCTGCTTATACTTTCGTTCCCTTTCGATATTTCTCAAGTGTTCTTCTTGCTACATTTAATAGCTATTCGGTTCTCCTCCTAGTTTTAGAACTTACTTGCCTTGAATTTTATCATCGGGATTACCACTTGACTTCAAGTTTTAGTCTTAAAAATCATAAGCATCGTCCTCTTGAATGTTCTAGCCAGAGATGTTTTCAGAGTTAAGGCGTTGTTTGGCAATTCGTCTTTCCTTGCTGAACTTCCCATGTTTTGGAGGCCTTCCTCTTTCCCCTTTGACACGTTCCTCTCTGTCATGTTTTCTTGGTGCACCTCTTTTACCCTTTTCCTTCTTTCCTCGCTTATTAAGACTGCTACTACTAATTTTAGGGAGAGGTTGCTATGGTTATTATACGGTGGAATGTGTGGCTCTACGTTTTCCCAATACCCCTGCAGAACTGATCACTTTTTGATTCTGATCTCCTTTGCTCTAGTTTGAGGACTCATTCAAAATTAGACTTTCGCTACTGTTGTTACTATTGCTACTTTGATTTGATTGCATACTGTCTTTTCTTCCCTGAATGGAGGCTGAATTTTCTTAATCTTGACCACTAGATGCTTTTGCACTTTTTTGCGCTTTTTTCTATTTGTTCTTTAGTTTCCGCTTCATTTCAATAACTCTAAATCAATAATTATAAATTATAAACTTTGCTAATATCTTTGAGACTTTGCCATTATGTAAATAAATTCAGATTTTTATATTGAAAGTGCAGCAATTTTCATAATAAAAGTGATTTGTATATTAAACAAGATGTTGGAATAATAAAGTCTTAACTATATGATAAATATGAGGTTTATTATTTAATTTAATAGGAATCTAAATGCCAAAGAAGAGTGTAAGACTTGTCATCATTATTCAATTTCATAACCATTTTTTCATCTTACCCTCATTTGCGCAAACTCACATACGATTATATAAAAAAGGGAAGCTTATAAGTGAATATAACAAGGAATTAAACAATATGAAGAGGGTTGTAGGAGTATTATTAATAAAACGATGTTTTATAGTCTCAACCAAAGGCCGCAGCATCAACAGTGAAGAAGGGCACCCACGCCATTAGAAAGCACAAAGTGTGGAGCAACACCACCTTCAGAAGACCCAAGACCTTGGCTCTTACCCGTAAACCCAAGTATTCAAGAAAGAGCGTTCAAAAGGAACAAACCTGGGACAAGTACGCCATCATCAAGTACCCAATCAGCACTGAGAGCGCCATCAAGACCATTGAAGACAACAATACATTCACTTAATTTCCACAAAGAATCACAAATACTCTGAATTCATATTTGCAATTTAATGAATTGGTGTTCATCGTTGACAGAAGAGCCAACAAGCCAATGATCAAGAAGGCCTGCAACGACCTCTATAACATCAAGGTTTCAAGAGTCAACACCCTCGTTAGACCAGACGGTCTCAAGAAGGCTTACGTCGTGCTTTCACCCGAGCAAGACGCCCTCGACATCGCCAACAAAATCGGAATTATGTGAGCTGCCCAAAGTCACAGAACAATCCCAGCAACTATCCTATGTTGTTTCTCTTAAAATTTCTCTCAATTGTTATTATATATTGATATATTTCCATTTATATGATATTAAGCAATATTAAAGATTTCACATCGCGAGCACTCGACTAATAAACTATTAAAGTTTATTCTATTCAAATTTATCTTCATCAGTCTATTTATTTCTGCAACTCCTATAACATCTATAATAAGATGCGTTATTAAAAAAGTGTGTTCAATTATAAATTAAGAAAATTTAATTTTTAAAGGTCAATTTATCGTTAAAATGAGAGATTTTTACAAATTTTATTTAAATAATATTTAATTGTTTATTAAAGCAGCAAAATTAACAATAAATGAACACATCTTAGTCAAAGTAGATTCAATAGCAGTAACAGCAATATGAATTTATTTAATCATACTTTCAGTTTAAATTTTATTAAAGCAATTTACTTTATATAATTATAATTTTTTTTATATGAATAGTATATGCTGATGCAATAAAACCAAACATTCTCGACTTAATTCGAGGAAGCCCTCTAATATTCTCACAGATCGCAATCTAAGCAGAATCATCAAATTTAATCATAGCAGATAATCTAGAATAACAAACTGCAACCTATTTCTACTAAATTAACAGAGTCTAATCACAAAAATTAACAAAAGTCGCAGTTATAAAATTGCTAGAATAAAAACTCAAGGTAAAATGCACAAAGTGATAAATCTAAAATTCTCTAATAATAGCTAAAATCAGTGTTGTAATAGAAAAAACTACTATCAACAAGATTTGATAAGTTATCATTAAATTAAATAGTCTTAAATTTATACATGGGGAAAAAATTAATGCTTATTTATCTTAGAATTATTTTAAACCTGTGATTACAATTATATCATCATCTCAAATTAGTAAAAGATAATCTTAATCAAATCATAAATTTAGTAACTCGTCAGTAATATCCCCGATACAAGATAAATCTCAGGGAATTAAACCTTTTTAATGCAGTAACTAAAATAAGAGAAATTCAATTGGATCTAACTAAGTTTTAACATAAAATTATAAATAGAACAGTTTAAGTAATTTAGGAGGGAAACAATAAAGCATTTAATATTAACAATCAATTGTAAACAATAAATTTTAAATTGCTCTTCAAGAGTTGGAATTGGTCGATAAAGTTAGCAACTACTCAAGTAATCGAAGTGGTAATTCTATTTAGGTTTATTAAAAAAGCTCATCAAGAGATAGAACTTAAAGAGACTAATCGCTATCTAAAAATACAATAAACATTAAAGAATAAAAAGAAGTAGTTGATTAACATAGATAAAATCTAGTTTCTCCATAAATCTAGGAAGTAGATGTGATTAAATTAAATCAATTTGGAGATTCAGAAAATATAAAAAGTAAAATTGCCAAACATTCTAAGAACTTGAATAGCAGCTCTCTAATGGTTGATAAATTCATTGAGAGAGCACTTTAAAGATACAAAAGCCAGGATCAAAATGATGGCAAGACCTCATAGATGAAATCAAGATAGAGCGCCATCAAAGCACTTTAAGAAAACCTTTCTTGTGTATAGTCTTCAGATAGTCAATACTAATCCTAAAATAATGAAACTTAAGTTTTTAGAGATATCGATACAAATACCATGAGCTTTTAAAACTCTTAAAACTCAAATTAAAAGTCATAGACTCAAGTGGCAAGAAAAAAAGAAAATAATGACAAAATTAATATAAGAAAGAGTTGCAGTAAATCAATCGAAGAATCCAAAAAGAGATTGAACTAAATCATTACTAATAGCAACACTCTTAAAAATTATAGCTCTTTAAAAAGTAAGAATTATACACCGTAGTAAGTTAATTTGACTTCTCTAACCTAAAATTACAATCATTCAAATTCTAATATAAAAGCTGATTAAAGTTGGAATACGCTAAAATCGACAAGAGAAGTTAGTGATTTTAATTTGAATCTTCCAAACAAATCATAAAAGAATATATCAATCTCTAATGTAGAAAATAAAACTAACCACTTTGATATTTAAGATCTTTAAGACTTGCAGCATAATTAAATTCTGAAAACAAAATGTTAAAAGTAAATTCCAACATTTTAATCTCACTAAAAATCTAAATCTCTTTACCAAAAGTTTGAATAGTCATCTAAGTGCAATATAAAGAGTAGGACCAGAAAAAGCTTAGATATTTCAAGTTAGGCTTCAATCAAAACAGTTTTTCATCATAAAAACTCCATGTCTTAACTTTCTAACAACAACAAATCTCAGCATACAATAGTTCATAAATCTCAATCCATTTCTTCTATCAAAGATTTAAGAAATCATTCTTAATCTAATTCTGAAACACGTTTCCTTCTGAAGACTCCAGATCAAAACATTCTATCTTAACTGATGACGAATAGATCAAGGCTTCTTGAAATATCTCCAATAAGTATTGAAAGTTTAAAGTAGTAACTTAAACTAGTTCAACTAAAAATTAACTCCTACTGCAAGGAAATCAGCATTAATTTAATCAAGGAATTCATGAAGTATTAGAAAACTCCACCCTCTAAAACTGGCTTCAAAGCTGCGAGATGCATCTGTTTGCTCCTGAATGCATTTTATGGATATAGCCAGTTTAAAGAATCTGAATTTAAACAATGGGAGGAAATTATACATTTCTTTGAGTTTAGGTTTGGAATGATTATGTAAGATTTAGAGAATCTAAGAGTGAAATGTGAGACTCATAAGTATAACTATAACAAGGAACTTATTGAAATATTAAAAACTAAAGTTTTAGGCATCAAACACTTAGATGCATAAAATTATGTTCACGAGTTCTCACCTAAATCCAAGAATATAGTTTACAAATCGGTATTTTGCTATGCATACTATTTATTGATCTACTTAAACCTTAAATAAAGTTATGATAAGCAAAGAGACTTGACTTCTAGATCTAATTCCCCTTACACCGTGTTTAATGATAATCATTCTAACAAATTAAGTTAAAGAAATTAACTTCAAGGCCATTAGAAATAGTACAATTCACTAGAGCTACCCCTTTAGTAAAATAGTAAGCTGATATTTGACTCTGATAAAAAGGATAATGTTGCAAATTAAATTCTTAAGACAATTAATAGAGTGCTTGATAAGAAACTTTTAAAAGGCAAAAACATAGGTCAGTAATAAGTCAGATAAGAGCCCTCTCAAATAACCAAAAATTCAAAGAGATCTTCAAAAAGAAATTCAGTTGACATTAATGACTCTCATCCCCTTACTCAAGTAATTATTGAAGAGAAAACTTAAAAATCTCAAAGTACCCTACTTGACTTTTTCTTTTTACTTTTTAAATTTTAAATGTCTACTACTTGACATCCCATTAGATTAGTTTGAATTAGAAAACTTTGAAGCTTTGAACTTAACTTAAAATATAGATTCAATTGATAACAGAATAACTCTCTTAAGTGGTGATAAAAGTCTATAGAACATAAATAATTGCCAATCAATTTATCAATCTATAACTTAGAATCTTGAGAAACTAGATTATTTGGACTAAGAAAGTATTGATTTTAGAATGAGGCCGGTAAGATTAGGGAAGAAATCAAGAGCATACCAATTAAACTTAGATTAAGATTAATCAAATGATTAGAGTAACAACTTAAAATACTAAGAAGAATTTGAGTAGTCAGAGATAAACTGCATAGACAAACAATTAGCAACAACTTTGAAGTAAAACATTGAACAATTAGGCAACAATTCATAAATCAAAGTTGAGGACTTACTCTAGAGAGTAAAGTAGAACTCAATCAGTTATGATGAAACACCCTCAACTGTATTTGTGAGCAGTAAGAAAAGACTCTCAATGGTGATGTAAAGTAACAGCAAATTATAAAGCTTAGAGACAAATAGAAACCAGACTCAAAGTGTAGAAAGAATAGTTGAGGAATTTAAACTCCCAGAAATACATGACACTATGGAAGATACATTCTCAGGAACTGTTGTTACACTCAGAGCAAGAAAAGTGGCTCAAGTAAATCCAGTATATAATTAAGAAGAAATTAATCTTGATTCAGAAAGAGACAGCATAATTAAATTGTTGAAAGAACGCAGAGAATCTTCAAATGAAAGGTAGAGAGGCACTGATTTGGAAAGGAAAACTTTAGAAACTATTAAGAACTTAATCAAGAAACATACTTAAGGAACAAATAAAGTAGCAAGTTAGGTGGCTACTTATAATAATATCAATCAAGTTCTTGAGAAAACTTAATCTTAAACTTCAATTAGAAGTTAAAGTCAGGCGAATTCTGATAATGAGCAAAGTTTCAGCAGTTAAGTTAGTAGTTAATTCAAAGAAATATAAACAAAGAAAAAGATTCCAAGTTAATATTCCAAGTTAAAATCCTATAATCATAGCAGAATAAATAGCTTAAAAGCGACATCAAACCTTATTAATGACAAAATGAAGAACATTGATTTTGATAGAATAAGCAAAGCTGATAGACTAATTGCTCAATACTATAAACAATGAATTGTTAAATTACTATGAATCTTATCATATTTAAGTTAAGAGAAGTATAGTTATAAAGAGTATTTTATGAAATTAAATTGATTTTAATCAAGAAAGATTTAAAGTTTCGCATATAGTATTTTGCTCTTTTCTGCTCAAGTTTTTAATGACTCCAATTTGAGGTTTAAGCATCAATATGCAAGAACTGCCCATATAACTTTCTCCTAATTCATTTCCAACCCTATTAGAGCATAGGAAGTAACAAGGTTTTCTGTTTTTCTTATCATCCAAAATTGGTATTAATCTATTTGCCCAATAATTAATGGTTTCATTAGTAGCCTTTTAATCTGTAGGGTAAGAATTAGGATCAAGCCATGCACTAGAGAACACTATCAGTTAAACGTCATTATCTTTGTGAAAGTTAGCAAACTCCATCTTTTCAAAATCTGATTTGAACTCCCAAGGGTTAATATCCATACAAATCCCATGACCCACTTTAATAACATGATCTGACCTTGGAAGCTTCAAGTCCAAAGTATCAAAACCTGGACCTTCACTGGACCAAGTTTTATCTGTTTCATACAAGAAATGCTTTTTGTAACTTTTCACATAGTTTCCCTCTGGACTTATAACCATTTGTGAATTGTAAAGAGCACTTCCAATTTTCTCTGGATAACCGCAAAATACCCAACAATTTAATCTAATAATGGATGTTTTATATTATTTTAATATTACTTTAGAGCTTGCTTTTTACACCATTCATAAGTAGGGCCTTCACCAGCTACTTCACAATATGGTTCTATGTCAGCTTTATCTGTGAATTTGTATCCTGTAAAAACCATTTCACTTAAAATCAAGATATCAATGTTGTCCTTCAATTCATACTAAAATAGAAATATTATAAGATCTGTTTTAAAATTATTACGAGATTATTATATTCCTTAAACCCAAAATTTTAGCAAAAACATTAAAAATTAAATTAAAAAATATTTAATAATATCATAACTTTATTTTCATATTTACTATATAAAGATGCGTTGTTTCTTTTTATAATTCTTATAAAAAGATTTTTATTTAATCTTATTAAAATTAATAATCTAATAATCTCAATATAATTTGTATCTATTGTGGCAATATTTTTCTTTATTTATAGCCAAGGGGTTTTAAACATCATAATTTATATAAATTCTTAAATTTTGGCATGCTTACGTCATCGAGGAGCTGATCGGCTTTCTTCATAGACTTTTAAATGTCCTTATGCACAGGATGCAATTACAATATCAATACTTTGGCTTTAATACCGCTTTCCATTTCAATATTATTATTATTTATAAAATGTAAAATTTTAAATTATAGTATAATTTAATATAATTATCAAATTAACTATTATAACTTTTATATTAGATTGTTTCAATTTTTATTAAACTTTATGGTCATTCTGTCGCTGTTTTAACTTAGCTCATCTGAACCTCTACGGTAGCATATTTAATCAATCGTTAACTTCAAACATAGTGATATCATAATGCCTTTTAAATTTATAGTACTTGATTTATATTGATTAGAATTAAAAGAAATTGTAAGATTTTATTATTTAAAAAACCTATTGCTAATGAAACCATCATAGCAGCTGCAAGTTAAATTGTAGTAAATTTAAATTCTATTTCTTATCCTAAAAATCATTGAATTTAAACATGCAATTGATATTATTTAAATTAAGTAAAAAAAAAACCATGATTTTTCTTAAGCTTCCTCTAAGAATGATTTCGTATAAATAAATTCATATTTAATTGCCTTTCTTAAAGCAAAAGTATAACTAATTTATCAAAATATTGTTAATTTTAACTTACTCTCATTGCATATTTCTCCAGCGTAGGGATATTTGCAAAAGCACATTCCATCGATACACTGCCCATTTAAACTACACTTCGGTTCACAATCGTCAAAGTCTTAGCTTCCCAAAATGTTCGTTACAAGAAATGCAGACATAAAGTACAATAATTTTATAGTATTTCTATTGAGTTATTGTGTCGATGAGTTTCTTTTCATTACTATTTTTATAATTGTTTATTTTTTTTTTAGTTTTTATGCCTATAAAAACATATTAAACTTATTGAAATATGTTTTAACTATTCAAAAATCGTGAGTAGATTTCACTTAGATAAAAAATAAAAATACTAGAGACTAATAAAATAATAGAAAAATTAAACATGAAATCTAAACTCTAAAAATTATTACCAGTCATTTGGATTTTATTAGCTCCTATTGCAAACTGTTATGACGTACAGGAAGCACCAACTCATCATGTGAATGTAGATGAGCACTTGACTTTTGACTATAGATCTGCCTATATTGATATTGTACAACAGAAGAGAATATTGTAATAAATTAATTATTTAAAAATCTTCATTGTATTTTAGCAGATAATTAAACTAAATTCTAAATTTATAATAATTTTAGCAATAATCTTCGATATTGAGAGTAAAGATATAGATGTATAAAAATGGAAGGATAACCCAGATCATAAAAATGGCTATTTTGTAGGATTTGGATTTCCTTTGATTAGTGATAATTAATTCCAGTATGACATGTTTATGTGCAGGTACAACTATCAAGGTCATGACGATTATCAATTCTATGGAGATTTCGATTGCGTTGACTCGATTTGGGAGTAAGGTGAGACTAAAAAATTAAGTATATTTATGAATTATCTAGAGTAGATAAATCGAGAATAAGCAAATATTATATATTCTTGATATTATTAAAGACCTACGAAGAAGATAAGTACTAAGACAGTGCTTTTTTGGCAAATAATCCTGATATTTATCTTGACCTTGACTCTGGAAAACTATCTATAAAACTTTCAGTGATTAAAAAATACGAAGAGAGACCTGGACATCAAGACATTAAAATTGAAGATGGTCAAGACTTGGATTTGATTATCATTTACGGAGATTTAGTAGATGGTAAGCCAAATTTGAAAGAAGGTCAAAGTACCAGGAATAAAGTCACTATTAAGTTAGATCCACTAGAGGGAATTATACAAGAAGTCAAGATGAAGTATGAATTGTGAAATTAAAAAGTGAAAGAGTTTATTTAAATTTATTAATAGCATTAGAGTTTAATCTCATTATTATATTATTGAATTACTTCGACATTCTTAATTATAAAAAGTAATCTAATTTAAAACTTTTATATAAAAAATGGAATAAGGTTTTACACAGAAACTTAGTGAATTGAATGTAGATAGTGCATCATAAAAATGCTTTACAAGCCGCACCTCATAAGAAAAATAATAATTATTAGGAGTTTAATTCAAGAAATTAGATATCAATTCTTCAAGGAAATAACTAAATACATAGAATAGCATATTTAGATAATCGAAAAATTCAATAATGAGCTTAAAGAGTGCAGTGACATCCAGAGATAATGAGATAATTCAACCTGCTCATAAAGTTTCAGCTTTCTTACTTAAGAATAGTATCTTAAATAAAATAGACAGAAAGCCTAAAAGGTAAGTTTATTTTGAACCTTTAAATTATTAAATTATTCTATTAGGGATCTGCTACATCATATTGTGTAAGACATGCAATTAACAGAGGAGAAAGAACTTCAAGACACTTTAAATTTAATGAATTATCATTTCAATTCTTAGCAATAGTAGACTCAAACCAAGCATCCCTATTTACATGATAGACTTTATTCTCATAAAACTTATTAAAGAGTGTCATAAACTAGTTACTAATTAAATCGAAAATCCAGTTAGCCAGTACTTTTTCAAAAGTTAAACCAAAATGAGTTAAATAGTTAATTGCCCTTACCAAATAACGATAATAATCTAAATGAGTAATAGAAACAGCCATAATCTTAATTATAGTTATAAAATTGGAACATAAAGCAAACTAATACAATAGATTTCCCAATTAGTGCGACTAGTACCCAATAAATCTTCTCATAGAAAAATACTTAGTAACTTACATAAATATAGAAAGATAGGTTGAGATAAAGCTAAAACGGGTATACTCTTGATATAAAATAGAAATTCGGACTTTCTGATTGCAATTAGTGCAGCTAACTTCAAATAATTTTAAGTAAAGCGTTAAGAATCGTTTAAAAGCTTGAGCCAGACGTGAATAATAAGGCCATTAAAACAAAAATAGAAAAACTGTTTAATAAAAGCATAAGAGTCAGCAGAGGTTTGAATTTTGAGTCATCAGATGAGGAAAATTAAATACTCTCAGATATCGATAGAGTCAATAAAAAAGGAGGAATGAGCCCTAAAAGAAGAAACGGGTTGATTTAATCGTTATAAAATGACATTGAAATCTTTAAGAAGCAAAAGATAGATCTTGAAGCTTCAAAACTGAAAATATAGCTATAGTATGAATAGTTATAAAAAAGGTTTGAGACTTATAAAAACGAGATAGAAAGGGAATTCTAATTTACAAAACCATCGGGAGAGCAGTAGTAAAATCATAGGCATTAATAAAGTGAAGATAGACGGATTGATAAATAGCAGACATCTAGAGACACTAGCGAGGTATCTTATAGGAAAAAGATAAATGGGAAAGTTGCTTTTTTAAAAAAGCAAATATGCTCATCTGTTAGTAATCAAATTCATTCAAACAATAGCATGAATTAGCAAAATTATGATAAATTCTCAAGTTTCTTGATCTTAAACAATCTTATGCATGAAATGATGTATACACTTGATTAGGATAAAGTATTTCAAAGTATGGGCACCAAATTTGAAAAACTACTATCTTGTGATCAAGTGATAATTTTGAAAATAGTTGATAATGAAAAGCTTGACTGGGCAAACTGCATGAATCGAAAGTAGCGAAATTTAATTGGCAAGCTTAATTTAAGAGATAAATTGATCTATGAATGCTTTTCAGAAAATGAAAGTATTGTGATAAATGAGCCAGATAAAGATTTGCTATATCATCCCAAACTAGCTAAAACTTTTCATATTACTCCATAAGCCTATAACGTCCTCGCTTAACCAATATTATCTCATGATTAGTAAGAAAATTATTTTATTTTATGAACATATAGAGGTTATGTTGGTGGGATTATGCTTGCTTTTAACAAAAAGAACTTTTCAACTTAAGATGGCTAATTCACTGAATTTTCAATGGACGATTAGAAGGTTGCAAAGTTATGTGCAAACTTGGCTGCTCTATACATGGCAAAGTTGAACATCTATGAATAATCTATTGCTGAAAAGAACTCAGTCAATTTTTATCTGAATTTTGTAGATTAAATACTCAAGCATGTAAGTATTATTTAAGCAATTATAGTTATTTAGCCAAATTGCTACATGTTCTAAGAAAGTGTTAAAAGAGCTACAGCTTAATTGTTTAATTGTGAGAGAGCAAACTTTATGTTTTGTGATTATGAAAAAGGAGAACTTTACAAAAACTATCTTGACGAAAAAGGAAAAGAATAGGTTGAGACTTTTAGTTTGTAAAAAGGTCTGGCTGGTTATGTAGCAAACAGCATGAACCCATTAATCTCAAATTAAATCGAAGATGACACAAGATTCTTGTAAACTATCGATGATCCATAGTCACAAGAATTCAATGCGAACACAAAATCAATATTATCTGTGCCTATTTTGACAAGTGAAGAGTAAATGCAAGTTGAATCATTAGATGTGTAATGTCCAAGAGGAGTTTTGTAACTTATTAACAAGGCTCTTGATAAAAAGTTCGTGGAAGATGATGTGAGATAAGTTTAACTTTGGGGATTTATAGTAGGTAGAGCTCACTAACTAATCAAACAGCTGGAAGAATTTAATTCATTTAAGAGCAATTTTGGGTTAATGTTTGATGCCACTAATAGGGCTATGATGAGCATAGATGCTAATACAGCTTAGATGAACTAAGTCTTATAAACATTTTTGGGTCTTAATATTGATAAAATGATATAAGCTTTAAGTCATTTTTAATCATTTTAATCCACACATCAAGGAATTTTATTTGTTTATATAATAACACAATTACAAATTCAATGATGAACAGAGACTTGAGACTTCTATAAGATGACTTAGATTGATTTAAGAAATTAAATTTTAATAATGTTTTAAGACATTTTAACTTCATAACTTAATTTTAAAAATCATTTCTTTAGGCTATATCTGTAGTTTAATAGGTTGCTAATAATTTCCATAATTGAGAAAATCGTACTACCTTGACTGCCAGGGAGAATCCATCGATATTTATTACTCTTTATTATCATTGATTTATTTCATTTCCTATTAACTTCTTTCATTAATTGAATCATTGATTTTTAATGATAGTCTCTTTAATTTTGTATTAATACTGGATCTTTCAATTTTCTTTAAATTTATGCCTCTCTTCATACTTTTACTGTAATATTTCTCAAATTTAGTTTTCTTTAATTCATCTACTAATTAAATATTAACTGGTGTACTTTCTTGCATAATCGACAATGACTCATTAGATTTTCTATCGAAGCTATTTACTCTCATTGTATTTTCAAGTGATTGCTTCTAAGAGAAGAAATTTTACTTGAATTGACCTTGTTTTCTTGCAAGTAAAGGGTTGAGATAAGTTTAATTTTTGTCTCTTGAAGTATAATTTAGGAATTCTGATAGTTTTTCTCTTTATGGATTGTGCACAGAATTAATCATGTCAACTACTCCTTCCAAATTCACAAGGCGTTTAAGATAATCTTTCATTTCATACTACTCACCTGAGAGATTTAGATCACTCTGCCTTCTTCTTTGACTTTGTGAATTCTTGGCTTTATTCATTAAATCAGCTGTATTTGGGAATTGATTTTACTGAAATGATTGATATTTATCGATATCCTTGGTCTTAGTGATTTCTTGATTAGAAAAGTCTTAAATACTAAAAGAAGCATGCTGTATATATCTGCTATTCAATTTATAATTTGGCATAGCTTTAGGACTTTATACAAAATTAGTAGTCAGGTCTTTTACTTTCTTATTTGGATTAATGCTACTTAAAAAATCTGGTTTCTTGAACTTAACATACTTTTTATCCTATAAATTTATTAAGGCAATCAATCGCATCTTATAATTAAAAAATGGTACTAGACTTTTAGGAAATATTAAAACTATTTTAAATGTTTAGCATTATTATACTGGTGAAAGCGATGGTAATAGCAAAGGATTTAAATTGACTTTCTTCCCCTCATTTTACTAATTTAATCTTATCCCACTATTTTTAATATTTTATGATTCATAGAAACTTATTTGATCCAGTGGCTGGTACTAATATTATTGGCCATTATTTGACCTTCTTCTGGGTAAAGAACTGCTTAAAATTGAGGATAATTTAAGTTATTCCAGCTCAGCAGCCATTTCGTTTTAGTTCGTTCGCAACTTTAATCTGTTCATTATTTTTATATAAAAAAGTTAATTTATAATTTAAATCCTTACTAGCACTTTTAATCAAGCATTTGCTTAGATATATTTTATGGTATAGAATAAATTTTTCAAAATTTTCAAGAATTAGTTATAAATCTTAATGTCTAAATTTGCTATTTATATGTTTAATTGCTTACTATAGATTATTGTAATTGAGATATAGCTCAATTTTTTTTTCAAATATCACTGCAATTTGAACTACTATCCTCGGAATCTTCATTATCACTTTATACTTATATTTTCGATTTCTTTTTATTAATACTTGGTTTTAAATCCACATTTATATCCTCTTCATCATCATCATCGTCATGGATTGTTTTGCTGTTGTGAGATATTATAAAATTTAATAATCTGATCTTAAACTTTCAATGTATATATAATATTGCATCATCGTCTTCCTCATCATCATCCTCGTCGTCTGCACCATATTAAATTTTTGGCAAATCCATAGTCCAATCTGTTTTTCCTTGTCTATCTCCTCGCATTTTAAGAATAATTTTTGACTTTTCTTCATCCTCCTCATCTTCGCTATCAGATACTTGTTTGACATTCTTTTAAATGACTTATTTAATTTATTGCTTGGCTTATTCTTAATTTGACTAGTTCACAGCAAATTTCTCTGGTTAATAGGGAATTTGGTAAAGATTTTATTCTTCTAAAGGTTTAGTATCTTATGTATAGGATATCTTAGGTGATTGAAGTTTTACTGGACTAATTTTTCTTGAGTATTAAAACTGGAAAGGTGCCTCTTCTTGAACTTATAATTATTGAGTTTCTTGTATTTGGTTTAGAAATTGAGGAATAACTTTTGTTTAAATTTATTAGTCATACTCATTCTTTTCTTCAGCTTTATACTTTTGACTTAGAGGAGGACTTTCATTTTTAATCTGAGTAGGAAGATTAGTTTAATTAGCTGTATTCAATATCTTTGGGTTTTTAAGCTATTGGAATTACTGTTATAAACTGCTTACGATTTGCTAAGAAGGTCCGCTTGTTTTCAGACGATCAACTAAGGGTTTACGTTTGAATATAGCTTGTTCGATCTTCTTGAAACTATATGGATTATAAGTATGGTCCACTCCTTTCTCCTCATCAGAACTACTTTAACTTGACTTTGAAGATTCTTAAGATTGATCTCTCTTAAGATCTTCAGAAGAAGATGAGTTGCTTCTCTGATCTTTATTGACCTACTTATTCACATTGTTTAACACATTTCTTGAGCCCTTAGGTCTATTGGCTGCAAATTAATCTTCATATTGGTTCTTCAAGTTAGTTTTTATGGAATTAAGTTCATTTCCTAGAGTTCCACTCATTACAGAAGATTATGACCGTTTTAGTTTCGAATTAGAGCCAGATTTCTAATTAGACAACTCGCTTATTGTTTGAGATGAAGCGATATCTTAAAAGTTCTATAGTATGTTCTGATTATTAAAGTGCTGCTGAGTGTTCTATCTCTATATCTCATTAACTTGCTGTTTATTTTTTCTTTGATTTCGACTTCTCTTCTCACCAAGTATAGATCTATCTGGAATGGGTATTTCTTGATCATCTATCATACTTGTGTTGTTACTTCGTTTTTAGCTTCTTGAATTAGAATATTTCTCTTCTTCATCTATTTGCATAATGCCATTTTGCTAATTATTTTAGATCAAGTTATCTAATCTACCTAGAGTTTCAATTTGACCCAGTTCAAATCATTCTTAGTAGCTTTTTTGCCTTTAATCGATCTAAGAATGCGGAACCATCATATTTAGTGGGAATTCTGCAGTTGGTTGGCTTATAAGTAAATTCTAATTCATATCATTGGTTTGATAGTTTTCAATAACTGGATAATTTTATTAAGTAGAATATGCTGCACTTTGATATTGATTGGCATTTTATGATGTTTCTTACTACTGGTTTGCTCTTTACTGATTGCTAAAAGTATTTTGTTATGAATTCATACTATGAAATTCTTGATTGTTGCTTGCTGAAGTTTAATAAGCTGTTGTTTACTAGGATAGATTTTTATTCAATTAAAGTTACTACTAGTGCAACATGGAAGTTAGATTATGAATTTATTAAGTCATAAGCTCTATTTATTTGGACATCGCATTTATCTAAGTTTACTAAGTTACGAAGTGCTACATTGATCTTGGAGAAGCATGAATATGCTCTAATCCTTGTAAAATTTAAGGAATTTTAGGATTATGTTAATTGTTGAAATCTTAAATCTACATGTCTTACTAATGTTAGAGTTAGTTCTTTATAGATCTTGATCTTGATGTATTTGAAGAGTGTTTCATAATTTCTTATATTTAGAGCTCTTTTGAATTTCTCATGTCATCATTGCCCAATATATTCTTTAAGTTATCAATGGTTAATGGGGCAACTATAGATTCATGATTTCCCTCTTAATTCTTTTATAAATCTTGGTTTTGTAGTCTCTGCTTACTCAGACTATTTCTAGATCTATTTAGATTTTAAGATGATTGATTGTTATTTTGAGTGGACTTTTGGATAACTTGCTGATTTTATTGATTTATATCAGTACTTTTTCTACTTTTAATTTAGTCTTTTGAGATTGGGAGCATGTTGAATTACTGAGGCATTGGCACTTCAAATTAATCTTATTCTTAATAATTTAAAGTAACAAATTGCTAAGGTGCTTTGATGTCTTATTTTTATATGATTAACTTTGAAGGAGAATTTGATTAGTTTGATCTCTCTTTAGCTGATTGAATAGGCTTTCTATTAGATTTTTATTGAGATGTGATTTCTTAAAGTTTTAAGGGGTTAATTGGATCCTTTTTTACACCTTAAATCTAAAACTTAAATTTTAAATTAAAAATTTTGTAAATATCATTTTTAAGAGATTGATTAATAATTAAAAGCACCTTCAACGATAAAGTAAAAGAATTATTTAAATAATTTTTGGTTAATATAATTAAAATAACCATTTACAATATCAATGCACAAATTTAGTAAAAATGAAATTTTTTAATTTGTAAAAGAGTAAATAGTTTTTGAATTTGAAAGTTGTAGATTTTAAATTTAAATTTGAATTATTATGAAATTATAATTAATATTTGGTTGCTAGTCAATTATCATACTTAGTACTAATATATATATATATATATATATATATAAGGGCTTCCATCACAAATCAACTAGCAACCAAATTTTTAGAGTGAGTATTTAAGTATTTTAATATATTAAATC
Organism: Oxytricha trifallax; assembly: GCA_000711775.1. NCBI lineage: Eukaryota > Ciliophora > Spirotrichea > Sporadotrichida > Oxytrichidae > Oxytricha > Oxytricha trifallax. The sequence goes on from ARYC01016986.1 coordinate 29,923, forward strand.
AAACTTAAAAATTATTCATAATAGCTGTTGCACTGAGACTAATGCATAAGACATAGCCCTACAAGCAGGACCACTACGAGCCGCCTCTGACCTCGCCCTCAGTGCAGCTGTCGCCCTCCGTGCTGCCGCCAGGGATGGACATTGAGATGGGCGAAGAGCCTACGATGGGATGGTGGAAGCTGGCCCCGAAGATTGCATGTCTACTGCAAAGCATCTCCCTCAGAGAGCACTCCATTCAAAGCTTCGTCTAGATCCTGAAGACCCTCTTCAACGAACACACAGTCAATCACCACTGGGTCCACATTTCGAAGGAGATCGAGCGCCATACTGGGAAGCAGAGCCTTGAGCTAGCATTGAGGACGCCAAACGAGAAAGAAGGGGACCCTATAGGAGCCTTAGATCCTGCGCTTGGTGATAAGAAGCAATCAGAGTCGTTAAAGGGCGTGCCCAAGGTTAGAGGTGGGGGCCCTATTTAATATACACGGTAAAACTAAATCAAACAGACTACGATTAACAAGCACATGTTCTCTTCACTCTAATTGGAATTGACGCAAACGAATCACTCGCCCTCAGTACTGTCCTTTGATGGATGTGCAGATCCATCTGAAGGAGTGTCATCATGGGGTGGTGACTTACCTTATAATAAGAGAGACATTAAGAGACCCCAAATACCTTGTTATAGAGGTCCTCTCGATCAACTGCACTATCCCCACCATGACCTGGTCCCTCCTGATGTACTATACAAAGGGGTTTAAGCACTCAAATCATCTGCATGACTTACATTTCGTTCACCCTTTAGAATTGCACTTAGGAAATAAGAGTTGATTTGCTTGAGGCTTGGCAGGTGCGCCAAGCAGTCCTGCGTGAGAAAGAGATACAGATCCCGCTAGCTGTTGAGCTTGGTCTGCACTTCCAGGTAGTTCAGTTGCAATTACGACATCGATTTCGCTAATAAGATTATCTACTAACTAAGAGATTCGTGAAAATTTGTCAGATTGACACAGGACTCTTGAGCCTCCCTAACAGTAAAATTATTTGTAATACTATACTTCTTATAGTAACAATGAGATTCCGCTGAGCCGCTTGCAGACCCCTTTGGAGGAAGGAGCCCTCCCGGCAGAGGAAAAGCACTACATTTACAGGGCAAGGGCACTCCCCAATGGGTTTTGGGGCAACAACTGGGCAGTTATATCAAAGATCTGGCTGTGCAAATATCGCGCATGGACATGCTCTGGCTCCCACAGGAGTACCTGCGGGCCTTAATAGCCGCCCTAAACCACTTGGGCCTCGAGAATGTCTGATTTAACGATGGAATTTTTGAAATCTTAAAGTAATTTGGGGGGAACACAAAGGCCTTTTTCCAAATTCTGATGCTTGATTATCTCGGCCCCTGCGAAAGATGTCTGAGTCGGAACTTCCACCGTTGTGAGATAAACTGAGGTGGTTCGAGTGGTGCCACTGACCGCCCGCCGGGCTCGAATTTAACCCCCTTATCGACTGCAATACATTTTTCAAAAATAACCTTTTTGCAAATATCAAAAGTAAGTACCCCCTTCCCCAGATTTACTTGTCCCTTTTAGTGCAGAGTAGATGATGAGACTAACTCAGGGAGATCGAGGCAAAGGGTTTCCGCTACATCAAAGGGGAGAGGGCCCGCGAGGCAAAGCGATTGAAGGCGTCAGAGACACAGAGTGAATACGTGAGCGTGGAGGAGTCCGAGTAGATCGAGCAGTTGCTTCAGACCAAGGAGAAGCTCGACCTAATCTTCAAGTACATTCAGGAGCTTGAGACACATGAGGAGCTGCCCAGATACGAGAAACTGATGAAGGCTACCAGGGCACCCCCCAACCATCAAGAGGCGGTGATCATGGCCTGGCACTGGCATATTGCGACACAGCCACGAGGAAACCTCCAGCACTTCAAGCAGGACCTCAAGGACGACTACAAGAGGATGAAGCCCAAGGCATGGAACCAGCTCACCAAACATCAGAAGCTCCAGAAGAAGCAGGACATGCTGCAGATCATGATCGACACCTCCGAGAACCAGATAGGCGATCATCTCAAGGCCCTCTACACTGCCTGCCCGCTCCTACCCATCACCGTGCTCACCAGACTCATGAACGAAAGCACCAGTCGCGAGGTGCAGAAGCTCAAGTAGTGGCACACAGAGCACATCGCCCCCGTGGCCGCCAAGATCAGGAAGGGAAAACAATCCCAGGAGTTCGTTGAATTTGTGGAGCCCCTCATCAAAGAGATTACCAGAGAGTTCAAAAAGTGAAGATTTAGTATTTGAGTAATTTAATTAATTAAAGCATTTGGTTTGTATTTCATTTTCACTTTCGCCAAATTTCACAATCTTTTATTATATACTTGATGTCATTCGTAAAATATTTAGATAATCTATATAATTCTAGGGGAAAAAATCATTAATTAAACCTTGAGTATTGATATTTTAAATACTCTTCTATATAATTAACATACTTATTCTTCTTTTAATTTGAGGTCTTATCAATAAAATTAAAAATAAAAGTTTTTTTAATGTACTCTTATACCTAATATGAAGAACATGAAGATAGATTTTGAATTATATATGGCTTAAATTATAGTTGAGCTGCTTCCCGATTAATGACTGATTTCTTATATAAGATTTTCCATTCACCAGACTTAAATTGTACTTGATAGAACTATGGATATTTCCCTTGATTAAAACTGACTATTAAGAAAGATGTCAATCTGTTCGAGAGAGAAAGTTTTCCTTTGTCTTTGAAATTTCTACATAAAACTAATCTCATACATGCAGACCATACATATTAAGAATTTATATCAGATACCCCGAAAAACCATAGTCCAACGATTGAAGAAGAAAAAACTTCTTAATCATTTGGCATTAAGGGGTAAACTCTCTTATCTTGATCTATGCTGATAAATCCTGAATATACTCTTGAACCATCATTTATGAGGTTTGATTAAACTGTCTTTTTATCTTCCTCAGATTATCTCCCAAGAAGCAGTCTACTTAGGGGTGTTGATATAATTGTTGTTTTTGGTACTGAGATTATTGTAAAATTTATGTCAGGGATGAGCCAATTAAAGCCAATTAATAACTTCTGTCTTCCTTAATCTGCTTGAATGAAGTAAAGCAGTCTTGTGAAGTCCAAAATTGTTAGCTACTATGTATCAGCTTCAAATGAATACTTTATTTTGCCACTATTTTGTCTTATCTACGATTTATCTCCATCTAGCGCTTCAAGCATATCTACTATATGGAATTTGTCGTCACAATTTGCGTTCTTGACTTTCTTTATAATATCTGACATCATTGAAATTAAAATCTCTTTGCTTAACTTTGTTGATTTACCATCTCCACTAACTGATTTGCAGATGTATTTTACACCATATTTGCAAATATCGTTCCCATCAAGTCTATATGAATTATTAATTAATCATAAATAAATCCTCACTTTTTGAAATAACTCATTGATTAATAAAAGTTATCAACATTAATCTGCAGATCATTTGTCTTCCTTGCATAATCTAATTTAATCTCAAAATTTCCCTCAAATTTATCCATTTTAGATTCTTTCATAAAAGTTTACAGAGAGAGACCCCAGATCTAACTCAACATCTTAGATTCAATTTAAATTTAAGTAGTATCTTTTAACAAGAAATCTTCTATTAAATTCAAGTTTATTGCATTTCTCATTGCTAATGGGTCCTAAAATATTATATAAATAAGTTTATAATCAATTTACCTCTAATTGGAAGAAGTTATAACTAAATATATCTTAATCCATTACATTAATCTAAATAAATTTCAAAATTACTAAAATAAATTGAACTATAAGAACAAATGATTATAAGTCCTGTCTTCTATAAGCTTCTAACTTGAATCTTTTAACAAAAAGCTTCAATGACTTTATCTCTAATGCTCATAGTAGAATTGTTTTTATCAATTTTTTAATCATCTCTGATTTATTTATTCTTTTTATTATAATATAAAAATTATAGAGGAATTTTTTGTAAAATCAATACTAAGAAACACAAACTTCTCACTATTCTTAATGATTTTAGTGTTCAATTTCATTATAAATGATTACGAGATTAAAATTCTCAAGAGAAATTCGTACGATTATTTATTGATTGTTACATTTCTAGGAAAAACTCCACAATAAAAAAATACCCTCCTAAAACCTCCAAACTAATCTTTTTATCATCTTTATCTGTATTGTTGAAACTTTATTTATTTTCTTCATTTGTCACATGTTGCTTTTGAGAATCTTTTCTTTTAATCGAAGAGGTCTACTATTGATAATTCCCTTAAGAAAATGGATTGCTTTAAGATGACAATTAATTTTTAATATTTGACACTTCGTTCATATTTAAATTCAAATTATATTAATACAAAATTAAATAAGTATTTTAAGAAATCCTTTAAAAAATCTTAAAATTATAGAAATATTAATGATCAATTATTTATATAGCTAAAGTTAAAAAAAATTTAAATTAAAATTTAAATATTAAGTAAATTCTATTTTTTTAAATAATATTTTTATTATACCTAAACTATCCTTGTATAAACCTAAATTTAATTATTCGAATAAAACTTCCTTTGTGGCAATTAAGATTGTTTTTTATTATTTAAAATTAATCTTACATAAGAGGGAATTACCCAATTATTGTAGAACAAACAAGAAATAATATAATAGAGAATTTTTAAAATAAGGCAATAGTATATATTCCAAACATACTATAAGCGCAAAATATTAAAGAATTTCATTTGAGTTAATATTATTTCAAATGAGTTATTAATTTTTGAAATAGTATTTTGAAAATATACATTAATAAGAGATTGAAATATTTGGTGCATATAAATAAATATCTAAAATAATTATTTATTTGAAATAAATAAAAATTATAATTAAGTAAATTAATTTAATTTAAAGTGTCAGTTAACTTTCTAGAAACCTGAAAAATAAGGTAGTTGTTCGAAAGATAATTAAAAATAAGCTGGACTTTAGTTTTAGTGTTACCTCTCTATCGCATTCCTTGGAGTGAGATAAATTTAATTTAATTTTGGCATTAAAATCAACTGAAAAATCACCAAAAATTTAAATTTATTCATCTCAATTCATGGATGCGATAAAGAGGTAACACTAAAACTAAAGTCCAGCTTAATTTATTCGTAAAAATTTTAAATAATCAAAACTATTAATTGGTATTCACAAAAATAGTAACTTTAAATATATTAAAATGTGATATCAATTATAATAATTTGATTAAACCATTTTAATGTTGTCAAAATATTTAACCTTAGACTGCCCTTATCATTAAAGATTAAATCATATAAAAATTACAATCGAGTGATCTTTTAAATCAGTAAAAAAGGTTTTATAGTATTGAATTTAATTACTTCAGAACCCCAAGCAATGACAACCTAAACTAAATCAACGATTCCTCTAAATGAATTAATCTATTTTATCGATTATTTATATTTTTAAGAAATAGTTTAAGAAAAAATTCATAATTATATTAGCATTATATTTAATTTTATTATGAAAATTGAAGATAATTCAAGCATTTATATTTATTCAAAAGTGCTTGGCTTTTCTCTTTTTGGTATTTAAATAAGCCTATCAGAGTTTTTATCTAGCATTTTGTTATTTAATTTCATAAATTTTGATTTATCACTTCTTTTAATTAAATAATACAATTGTTATAAACATACTAATTTGTCAACTCATTAATTCTAGTAATGTAATTCATTTCTTGATATGCATTAGATTATGCAATATATTTCATTGATAAATCTAAAATAATAAAAAATTATTTATTAAAAATTGTTTTGAATATTCAACGAAATCTATATAAGTAACAGGAATTATCTTTAGGGATCTTTTTATTTAAAAAATAAATTAAACATTCAAAATAAATATTAATGATTAATCTAAAAAGAAAAGATTAAATAGTTGACTTATGCTTGATTTTATATTTTTAAAATTGAGTTGTATTTAGCTTTTTTCTATTTTATTCTATGAAATTGCAGGTTAAAAATATCTAAATTAATTAATCCTTCAAACCCTATACCAACTCGACCTCATATTTTAATTTTCAAACCGTTTAGCAAAATATTAATTATTTATAAAAAAATAATTTATAGAGTCTGAATAAATCTCCTTAGTCGCCTTATGGTAGTTATCAATAACTATAGATTCATAATACATAAATACACTCTAACGGTGTTTATAAAATACAATGTTTTCTATATCCCATTTGTAAATAGAGATAGGGTGTGTAATTCCTAATTATTATCATTGACTAAATTTTATATTTTATATCATATATATGATAAATAAATATAAAATAATATAAATAATTAAAAATTCACAAGAAAAAATGAGAGTAATTAATTTAGACTATAGATGTGCATATAAAATGATATTTAAGAGAAGGATATTCACATTTAAAAAAAAGATAGTCTTCAGAATAATATTTAATACTATATCTAATCATAATTAAGTAAACTATGATCTATCAATAAAAAAATCAGATTGATAGGTTATTTTTACCACTTTAAATTAGATTACTGCTTAAGAGAGATCGTCATTTATAGTTGTTAGTAATAGCATTTTATTTGGAATATAATTAAAAACAGATCACTCTTTAGATTTAGCTGTATTTTCATCTATTATTAAGGCTATATATATTAAATACTAAGTATATTAATTAAAAGCAACTTTTCAATAAATGATAATAGAAATACAATAAATTTATTTTATTTTATTTTAAAAAATAGCTAATTTAATCGCACACTAATAACCCTTAATTATCATTTATTGGAAAAAAATTATTTATAAATTTACTATTTTATTTAAATATTTATTTTAGATATTAAATTATAAGCACCAAATCCTTCAATCTCTTATTAATGTATATGTAATACCTAATTAATTATTAGCCATTCATTTCATTTTAAAGTGAAATTCACTTTTTTAATCATGCCAATATATAGGCCGGGTTTTATTATAAAGTATACGAAAAAAATTAATTATGTTACAAAGCAAAAGTGACTAGCTGAACTAATCTCTACTTTCAAACCCACCTGAAAATAATCAGACATAGGGGGATGTGACACAAAGAGATGGTGCCAGTATTCTCACTAAGTAGGATGATCAAGCATCATCATTATAATCTTCTACAAATAAAAAAACAACATTCGACTATGATATTTATAAATAAATGAATGCAGGAATATGTTTTAATCCAATGACACTCCCCAATTTATCTCTTCTCCAAAAATATATATATTTATTAAAGTAAAAAATTGGTGTCACTAATATTTCGAATTAAATCGAGTAAAAATTATTAAAGTACTTTTAATTTTTGAAATTATTGTTTTTTAACATTCTTTATTATAGATGCATAAATAAAAAAATTAGTGAACGTGGTAAAATTAAATAAATTAATAATATTATTGATATCTTACATTATTTAACAAAAAAACTTCATAAATCCCCTAGAAACAACAAGCCTTTATGATTATAAATTGAATATGAAAAAAGGTTATTTTAGTGATTGAGGAGGGCTGTCTTGGCTTTCACAGGTTTTTATTAATTAAAGAAATTAATGCTCAAAATATCATATTTTAGGTATTATTTGTAAAAATAATGAAATTTAATTAATTAAAATTTTTTTTATACTATTATAGTAATTTTTATGATGGAAACTCTGAACAAAATATTAAAACTTGTTCTATATTAACTGAAGGCCGTCATAAAAAAGTTTTATTTTTTGACAAAAAAATTATCTATTAACAAGAAGAGAAAATATGTCTAAGGGATCTAACAACAAATGCTGAACCTATTGAAATCATTAATCCTTACAATAGATGCAGACAGTTTAAGATAAATGAATATTGAAATTCAAAATTCATTTAAAAAAAGGATTTTTATTTTTATATGATATAGTAATTATCGAAAAATTTAGGAATTATAAATAATTTTAATATCATTTTACATGAATAAGTTTTTTGATAATTATAAATCAATTTTTATTAATCATTTTTATTAAAAATTTTATAAGTTATTTATTTATAACAATAACTTATAGCCTTTCTATATTATGGTGACTTATGCATATATAGATATAATGACATTTGTAGGGGGAAGTATCCTGTACTATTAATTTAATTTTTTCTTGTAAATTTTTCTGTATTCAAATTCTTATAACTGACTAAATGAAATCCAATTAAGCACAGGCACTAATAATCTCTTAAAATATATTGATTTAATTACATTAATGATAAATTTTTCCTATATTTATTTATGCTTATAAAATCCCACAGATCAATTTAGAATAGAGGATTGGATTTAAGAACAATTAGATTACGAATTTATAGTTATTAAAATACAATTATTGTAGAAACACATTTGAATATGGAAAATTAATTATAATTAATTAAATATAATTCAAAATCATAGCAGTTAAAGTTGGCCAATTTGAACGATCTTGGACCCATTTGATAGAGAATTAAAAATTAGCTGGACTTTACAAATGGCGGAACTATTTAATCGCATCCCTACAGCGAGATAACTTGAGTTTAATTAAACACCTCTAAATTCATTAAATTACACCCTCATATTAAACTCAAGTTGTCTCGCTGCAGGAATGCGATAAAATAGTACCGCCAATAATAAAGTCCAGCTAATTTTTAATTCTCTATCAAATGGGTCCAAGATCGTTCAAATTGGACAACTTTAACTGCCACGATTTTGAATTATATTTAATTTAATTATAATTAATTTTCCAAATTCAAATGTATTTCTACAATAATGATTAGGCTAATTATTTAAGCTATTGGCTAGATTAATTGTCTTTATAAAATAATCTATTAAGTGTGTAAATTTTATTTATGCCTAATTATATTTAATTCCAGCCAATATCTATTATTTCTTTATCTTATTGTACTTAACTCCAATATTCGCTTCTAAATTGAACTATGTGGTTATATTAATTGTTTTATCCAAGAACCTCTCCCACTACTCCCAAGCCTAAAACTAGACCCACTCTCGCCCTATTAACACCCCTATTTGTATGAATATTTTGATTCTCGATGTTTGAATAATTTCCTTCTAGACATCTTGACATCATTATAATTTTTATACATTTTATATCCTTTTTTCAATTAATTTTCTCAACAATTCAAATGCTTATCTTATCTTCAATTTCTTATTTACCAACTTTCACTTCATCAGTCAAGTATTTTACTCGAATGCTCCCTTAGAAAATTAAATCAAAATTTATTTCCATTTATCTCTATAATAATAAAATGAGAAACTTATTAGAAATAAACTCATACACTATATTTAAAAAATTTGTTATCACTTTAAAAGTCTTATTCGAAATCTATTTTTTATAATAAGTTTTTCCAATTTTTTCAATTATTATTACTTTTGGCATTTATATATAAGCTAATAAATATGTAAGAATAAAATTTATAATATTAAAATAGTACTTATTTAAAACATATATTAATATTGATTTAATAAAGGGACTACTTTAAATATTAAAAAGTATTTTTATTAAAAGATATGTAAATTAAATTTAATTATAAAATTATAAGTTTTTTATTTTAATATTATAAATTTTATTCTTACATATTTATTAGCTTATATATAAATGCCAAAAGTAATAATAATTGAAGAAATTGGAAAAACTTATTGTAAAAAATAAATTTCAAACAAGACTTTTAAAGTGATAACAAATTTTTTAAATATAGTGTATGAGTTTATTTCTAATAAGTTTCTCATTTTATTATTATAGAGATAAATGGAAATAAATTTTGATTTAATTTTCTAAGGGAGCATTCGAGTAAAATACTTGACTGATGAAGTGAAAGTTGGTAAATAAGAAATTGAAGATAAGATAAGCATTTGAATTGTTGAGAAAATTAATTGAAAAAAGGATATAAAATGTATAAAAATTATAATGATGTCAAGATGTCTAGAAGGAAATTATTCAAACATCGAGAATCAAAATATTCATACAAATAGGGGTGTTAATAGGGTGGAAAGGAGGATCACGGTTGGAACAATTAATAAATAAAAAATAATCAATTAATGATTTATTTTTATTAAAGCTCAGATAATATACATACATTCCATAAATTTATTTTGGAATTCTATATTGGTCACAGCTACTATGTTCATAATGTAATTAAAGCTTAATAAGTCATTAAAAATATATAATTTTTATTGTAAAGTGAAGATAACGATTTGAATATGAATATGAGTAATTAATCAGGATTTATTGTGTAGATTAGGTCTTTAGCTGCATTTATAGTCTTAATTCCTCTCCATTTGCAGTATTTTAATCATCGCAACTTTCTTAGCTTGTACTGTTCAGAATCATGAAGCCTATTCGCATTTGATACTTCGCATTCCTACTGTCAACGAGAACCGCTTTTTAGGTGCTACTGCTGAAGCCGCCGCCATAGCTAGCCTCAAAGCTGTCTTGCTGGAGATCCTGGACCACTGAGAGACTCCATTATGTTTAGTGGAATTTTAATTATTTTCAGAGATTTAATAAATTAAATTAGGGCAATTAAAACTTCTTAAGTTTTAATGTTTGAGATATTTAAATCATACTAATAGGTTTAATCTATAAAGAATTTTAATTAGAGATGTTTTAATTAATTTTAGGCTTAAATGTATTAATTCAAACTTGCCCTAATTTAATTTATTAAATCTCTGAAAATAATTAAAATTCCACTAAACATAATGGAGTCTCTCAGTGGTCCAGGATCTCCAGCAAGACAGCTTTGAGGCTAGCTATGGCGGCGGCTTCAGCAGTAGCACCTAAAAAGCGGTTCTCGTTGACAGTAGGAATGCGAAGTATCAAATGCGAATAGGCTTCATGATTCTGAACAGTACAAGCTAAGAAAGTTGCGATGATTAAAATACTGCAAATGGAGAGGAATTAAGACTATAAATGCAGCTAAAGACCTAATCTACACAATAAATCCTGATTAATTACTCATATTCATATTCAAATCGTTATCTTCACTTTATATAAAATTTAGTCTCTCTTTTAGTGAATTTTAATCTCGGACTAATCATAAAGACAGCTTAAATTGTTCTCTAATCTTATGTAAACTTCATAGTTGTCAAAATTCAGACATTACCGTCCTCACAATTACATTCTTGACTTAAAATTTTATTTTTGTGATTATTTTGTAATTAATAGCTATAAAAGAGCTTTTTCTGTGATTAATCACAAAAGAGTTTTTAAAAAGTTTAATAATAAATTCAAGAATTCCTTCTCTGGAATTTAGAAAACTTTACTTCTTATTTAAATTAAATTTAATATGATAATTTCAAAATTTCTAAGTTCCAGAGAAGGAATTCTTACTGTGATATTAAAATTTTTAAAAGCTAATTTGTGATTAATCATAGAAAAAGCTTCATTTTAGCTATTAATTACAAAATAATCACAAAAATGTTTTAAGTCAAAATTGTCAGAATTTTGAAACTAAAATCTGAATGTTGACGACTTTGAAGGTTGCAGGGGTTTAGCGAACAATAATTTTGTAGGCTATGAAAATGATAATGTCTGAGAGAGACATTCACGCAAAGAGAGATTGAATTTTATATACAATAAAAATTAAATTAAATTTTTAATTAATTATTAAGCTTTAATTATATTATGAACATAGTAACTGTGACTAATATGAAATTCCAAAAAAAATTTGGGATTATCATCCTTATACTATTAGTAAATTCAAAAGCCCAAAACCCCTTAATGTGTTTTATATGTGTCTTGATTGATATGAGTAATGTTGGGATTAGGGTGTCTTTAGGCTATGAAGCATCTTTTTCATGCTGATTTTATAAATAAAAAAGATTTTTTTTAGAAAAAAAAGCTTTATTATATATCGAATGTTTAAAGATGTTTAGATACTTGTTTGAGAGCTTTATAAGGAAATGTTCAAATTTATTATATAACTTTCCATGATTTTAAACTTTTCTTGTAACGATCAATTTTGTCAATCATCCTTGAGAAAAAAAATGTATCATTAATTGATATTTAAGCAAATTTTTTTCGAAAATTAAGTTTTATAATTAATAACTGTAAAATTATGCCAAAAAATAGAGTTCAAAAACGTTATCAAAGCTCAACATGCATAGTTCTTATAAATTTTTATTGTAAAATTGTTTAAGAAAATTTTTAAATTAAAGAATAAGAGATTTTTTGGTAAATTATTTGTACATTTTATCAGTTAGTTAGATGTAAAACGACCAAAAATGTATGTAAATCTTTAAATAATGTATTTTTAGAATCTTTTATTGATATAGCATCTATTAAATATAGGTATCATAAAGGAGATCAATTAAAATTTCTAATGTAGAGAAGGTTAATGAAGTTGTTAACAAGTTTAAGAGATTGAATTTCATTTTTGATACTAAGGTCCCTATTTGGTACCTAATTAAACAATAATTTAATTATGAGGACCTTTTTATATAGTTTTAATTAAAATAAATTAAATTAAAAGGCACTAATTAAATTCAAAACCATATATAAGGGGCACTTAAATTTAAAAATAAAAAATTAATTATACCCCTAAAAAAATTAGAACTTAATTTTTAGGACTCTAAAATAAAAAATGCTATATTGAGAATATTTAAATTATGAAAATAGGCGACTTGAAATATTGATTTTGAAATTTTGAAGAGATTACTCTATTTTATTTAAACTAACAAACCATATCAAAAATTGAAGATTACATAAAATTTCATAAATAATAGTTGATAATATCAATTTTTAAGGGTCTATAGTTTTACAAAAAGAATAAGATTTAAATGCTGACACAAAAAATAAAATGCAGTTAAATTTGTTAACAAAATTTCAATCAATCTTTAAGAAACCCATATCCCCAACACTGCCCATATCACTCAAAACACATATTAAACTCATTAATGGGTTTTGAGGTTTTGGGGTTTTGAATATCCCCTTTAATATAATTTTGTGAATTCAAATTTTTTTATGTAAAAATTAAATATAAATATTTATACTGCTGGCAACATACCCCCTCATTTTTGATCCTGCAAACACCTACGATGAAGAAAATGAAGCTTGGACTGCTAAACACTAAACAATTCATTTAGAATTTACTGTCAACGAATTTAACTAATTTGAGGTTTTTTAAAACCACTTAATAATAGGAGCGAATTCAAATGAGTATGATGACAAATACACTTTTGTATTATTGTACAAATTCGATTACGATATTCAAACCACAGAAAATCAAAAGATTTCTTTAATTTTTATTGCAATTTTTGTTAAGGTCTGCAAGGGTTATTAGAGAAATACAGCAATTTATAGACGTATTGTTAACTATTTTATAAAGAATTGCAAAATAAGACAATGCTCATAGCGATTGATGAATTTCTGATTAGATGAACGTAGATTCAGGAGTTGCCACTTAGTGAAGAAAAATAGGCATAAGCAAGCCTGAAAGGAAAAAAGAAAGATAAGTTAAATACATTTGAGGGCTAATTTAAAACAGTATTGAAGAGCCTTAACATAATAAGATAATCTATGCAATTCTAATCAAATTAAAGTAAAGATTTAATCTTTTGATTTGATATTAAAAGTTTTCATTTCTGATAGACTGTGCAACATAAAAGTAGCGGGAGATTATGAATTATCCTCTTAAAGAAGGATTATTAATAATAGGCATGAGTTTTTCCCTTTAGACACCACGTCCATAACGCATCTTAAACAGAAGTAGCAGATTTATTAACTCACTGTCACAAAATTATTCCAACCTCGCATATATTTAATGAAATTACAAATATTTTAACTATTTTTTTTTACATTAAATCTATTAAAGTATATTGTAAAAATTCATTTGAATTTGGAAAATTAATTAAAATTAATTTTAATATAAATCAAAATTGTGGCTGTTAAAGTTGACCAATTTAAACGATCTTGGGCTCATTCGATAGAGAATTAAAAATTAGCTGGACTTTATTATTGGCGGTACTATTTTATAGCATCCCTGGAGCGATAACTTGAGTTTAATGTGAGGGTATAATTTAATGAATATAGATGAGTTTAATTAAAGTCGAGTTATCTCGTTGCAGTCATGAGATAAAAATAGTACCGCCAATAATAAAGTCGATCTAATTTTGAATTCTCTATCGAATGAGCCCAAGATCGTTCAAATTGGCCAACTTTAACTGCCAAGATTTTGGTTTTTATTAAATTTAATTTTAATTAATTTTCCAAATTCAAATGTATTTCTACAATATTAAATATGAGTTTATTGTCTCCGATTAATAATAAGAAACTCAATTAAACTGCTGATTTTGTTTGGGGATTTTAATTATAAATTTAGAATTTTAAATTAGAAATTTATTTAAATTAATTAATTACTACTATAAATGAGTGTGTTTTTAGAGTACTGTCTTAAATAGAAAAATAGACGAATCAATTGAAGAGGACATTGATATAGACTGTTTTATAAGAGAAGCTATATCAAAAATAGATTGTAGTGAGGATGCACCTGTAAGGCTTATAAATTCTGAAACTGATAATCTTAAGGGATTCTTCATTAATAGAAGTTATTTAAAATGTATTTATTAAAGGAAATTTCTTCTGCTATAATATTTCAATTAACTGTGATAAGATTGTATATTTTCTATAATTATATTTAAAAATTATAAATAAAACATTTATTTTATTCAAAATTGAATTTAGTAATCATTTAATTTCCTAATTTTATTGATCTTAATTGTTACTACCGAGCCCCCCCCCCCCCCACCCCTCCCCCACCCCCAAATCGAGCCCCCCAACCCCACCTCCATATAAATAATTTTTTTCAGTGCAATTTTTCTTGCCCTGCGAGCGGCTATTACATAAAATGGTTTATTTTTATAAGACTCACTACATCCGTCAACGTTTTTGTGTACATGCTCCCATAGGAAAATATTTAAAAATACAAACAAATGTTAATTTCATATATAATATTAAATATTCTTAGATACGAAATTTTTTTTTAACATTAATATAATTGTAGTTTTAATAAGGTAACCATAAAATTCAAAATCAATATACATTCCAGTTAAATAAAGAATTTTATGATTACCTTATTAAAACTACAATTATATTAATGTTAAAAAAAAATTTCGTATCTAAGAATATTTAATATTATATATGAAATTAACATTTGTTTGTATTTTTAAATATTTTCCTATGGGAGCATGTACACAAAAACGTTGACGGATGTAGTGAGTCTTATAAAAATAAACCATTTTATGTAATAGCCGCTCGCAGGGCAAGAAAAATTGCACTGAAAAAAATTATTTATATGGAGGTGGGGGGGGGGCTCGATTTGGGGTGGGGGGAGGGGTGGGGGGGGGGGCTCGGGGTGAACACTTAATTATAATAGGAATTTATTTTTTTTAATAAATAAAAGATATTAAACCTCGAGTAATTTCTATGAAGTACTTAAAGATTTATAGCTTTTGATTGAAAAACCTGAGATAAATTTATCCCCACATTTTCTTAAATATATAATATAAAATTATAGAGAATTGAAATGATATTTTTAGTAATTCTCTTAGTATATCCGTGCTTATAATTAATTAACCGTTCTTTGAAAATAGAGTAAGTTTTTCCTAATTGTGATTGATTTAAACTTGGCACCTACTATGCTAATTTATTCTATCTCAAAATTCTATACTAATTTATTTATCGATTTATAAATATTTCCCTAAAGCTCTCATCAAAATTGAATTCATGTTTCATACTAAAAGGTAAGCAATTTCTTTCTTTTGGAGTTACTTTGATTATCTTACTAATTGTTAAACTCTTTCTTGAATAAACTTAAATGACAAAAAATCTTTATTTTGTTACAGAATAAAAATGTATCGAGTTAATATAGAAATTGTTTTAGAAATACCATAATTATGACTGCAAAATTCTAAGCTTTGTATATATTATATTTTAAAGTAATCTTACCATGGAAAACTCATTTTTATTATTTAATTATGTTTAAAAAATAAATCTTTTTTTTAAATATTAATTATAATTTTTAAAGTTGTGGAATCGTCCATTTCCATGATAATTATATTGTACTCAGAGATACTAAAGGAAGTGATTCCTATATAATATTACTCAATTATAATATATTACATTTTCTACCACAAACATAAAAAATTATTTTCGGCAATAAATATATATATATATATAAATAAATAATAAAGAAATAATAAATAAATCAAAATTTAAATTACTAATGACCATATCTTAATCAATTAATCAACTTTATTTTAATTTATAATTTCTCAAGAGATTTATTTATCCATTATTTCATTAGATATTATTGAATTCTATGTAAATTAACAATTTTAATAAACAATTAAACAGATTATTTTATTTTTAATTTGACATTTTTATTCAGATAATTAGAATATTGGATGTTAAAATATGAATAGCAGGATCATAATTGATATACAGATTCTGAGTAATTTATCAAAATCTATATATTTTGTGTGAGTCAGGAAACTTCTGAAGTGGTGAGAAACTATCTTTTTGGTGCAGGAAAACTCTCCCCTTTGGTAAAATTAGCAATCTGTTGGTAGGAAACTTCCCAACCCAAATTTTCAAATTTCTAAAACTACCCGCAATATAAATAAAGATCTGATGTTTACTCAATTATGAAAAATAAGCGGTAGGCTATAATTTGAAATGAAAAAGTATTAAAATAATAAGTATTAGTATAGGTAATTACAAAGATGAAATCCAGAAACAGCTTTATCATCTCTCCATTCTCCATAGTATTTTGCTCCATCTGGCCATACCTTCTTTGTTGTTCCCCACTTTTCCCAGAGTATCTCGAGTTTTCGATCTACAGACATCGGAACTCTTGGCGGTAAGTATTGCTGAAATATAAAATTTTTAGATATGTTTTTTGTAACTTACAAATTTTAGTGAATAACCAGCTGCTCCAACAACACCATTTTTAAGAATTTATATTTTATTAATTAATTTCATTTTAATTTATCGATTTTCTGTGATAAATTGTAAATAAGTTTACCCTAATAATAATTTAATTAGTTATAAATCTGTACTTCTGATGAAATTTAATTACCCCAAAATCATATGTTGAATATATAATATATTATTTTTCTTCTTCAATAGAGACTAATTAAATAAATTATTTAAAACGAAAAATTTATCATTATGTCCTGAAAATAATTCCAACACTAAAGTTTGACTACATTACAATATTATAAATTAAAAATGGTCGTTAACTTTTTGAACAATAGAATATTATCAAGCTACTGTTTACCTGCTAAAATTAATAAAATTTGATAAATTTCGCTAACTTATCATTTCAAATAGATAGCAACTTGATAAAATATCTTTTTTTTTAAAAAAATTATTGTATTTTAATTTTAAATAGCCTAATTAAGTAGAAAAATTTCAAGACTCAATGATAAATTTTCATGTGAAATGAAGCTTCTAATTGATCTCTTTTGGAATATGAAGTTTATTATATGGTGCATATAGTATTTCATGCATTTTTGTTTTTCATTTTGGGCGCCAAATAGGCTTTCAAACAAATCTGGCCATCGACTTAGAAGCCTCAAATATAAAAATAATAAATTAATTTGACAAAATACCGTACTTCATATCTATATAAAATATAAGATATTAAAAGTTCTAAGTATAATTATTTATATTAAATTTAATAAGAAAATACTAGAATTCGCTTATTTTTAAAGAATAATAAGTAATATTGTATAAATATATTTAAATTGAAAAAAAAATATTATATAATATATAGAACATCTAACTTTAAATATATAGATTTTTAAGATCATATTAGATTAATCGCTAAAAATTTTAATTAGTAAATTTATATTGAATATATATTTTAAAAACAAGTTAGAAAAAAAAATATTCAAGCAAATTATTAAAAATAGTAATAAATATAAAAATTTATGAAAAAAAGAGCTCTTCCAATTTAGATAATTTTTTTGTCATTTTTATTTATTTTTTCTCCCAGCGTTTCAATGTTTAACAAACTATATTTTCTTAGGATCTTATTTTAATTTCTTATTATTAAAAATAAATTTACCATAGTGTTTGATAAACAAAAAAATGAAATAAATAATTGGGGAGGAAGTTTCATTCAAATACTTAAGATATAAAAGATTTGAGTTAAGTTTAAAACAAATATGAATTTTTATTTTATTTTTTTTTTCTTTATGCAGTTATTATTTTTGACAACTTTAAGAGTCTTTGGGTTTCACAAACTTAGGATTCAAGCAATATAACTAACGACTCATGAATTTTTTTTATATAATTTTTTTCTTAATATCAAATTATATTACATTGTTATAAGATTTTACTTTTCATAAATTTAATATTTTTAAATAAGATTTAAAACAATTTTCATATTTCATCTAATGTTAAGATATTAAATTGTATTTGCATTTTATTTTTTAATAAAAAAAGATGTTTAACTTATTATCCATTAATTAATTAGAAAATTATCAATTATAGTATTTTATTTAAAAAATTTTCAGGAAATTTTCCCTTTAATAATTTATGTGAATATATTAAATATTTAGATAGCTTTTACTTTCATACATCTTATTTAAAATCGATAAATTTCTTTTTATTTTAAATACAATTAATATATTATTTAATATAAAAATTAAGCATTCATCATAATATATTTAGGAATAGACTTCGATTTAATGAGATCAGAAGAGACTTTCAATCATTTAAATATAATATAATTATTTAAATAATTTCGACCTCATTCTATTTAAAACTAAATTAAAATGAAAATTTTTATAAAATATGTGAATCAATATCTTATATAACTCCCTTTATCATTTAACAATATTCAATATAAATGACTCAAAATTTTTATGATACCTGCAATATAAAAAGTAAAATTTAATGTTTAATTGATCAATATTAAGTAAAATAAGTTTAGTTTCTTTTCCAAATATTACTCTATATTATATTAAAGCGAGAATGAATAGCATTATTAATTAATCTTTAATCTCCCATCAAACAAATTATGAATAACTTTTAGTATACAATTCTAAAACAATTTTAATATTTTTTATCTTTAAAGTAAAACTAATTAATAAAAAAAGTAAGCTCTATCTCCAAATTCATCGGCGTGTTAAACTTGATATAATTTAGATGTTATAAATATGAATTAAATGCTATAAATTAGCAAACAATATAGTTAAGTTATCCTTTAAAAAACAACACCATTACTTTATAAATTGGTGTTTTTTAAATATCATGTATAATAATATTCTTTTCATATTAGTTTAAGCAATAAATCTAAATGTTTTGCATCATACATGACCCCAATTTCAATTTCGCTATTTATTTTTTTTTTCATTATGCAAAGAGAATTAATCAATATAAACCCAATTATAAATAACCGATAAAAATAATAAGAATATTTCAAGTTTTTATGTGGTATACAATAGCGAGAATTTAAATTTTTATGCCACATATAAACTTGATTTTTCCAAATTATTTTTTAATTTATTTTTTTTATTTTAACCAGAGTATGTTATTGATATAGGGTGGTGGTCATCTGAATTTGTAAATGTTTTTTTCATAGAATATATTAATGTTTCAAATCTGTAGGGGTAGTCGAAATGTTCCAAATCTGTGGGGATGTCCTTAAGTTCAGTATAAATCCCTTATAAATCTATTTATTTATTATAGAATAGGGTAATATAATTATTCTCTATTAAATAAGCTTTATTTATATTTATTACGAATATTTTTCAATTTATTAACAGATTTATGAACAATTTATTAACTTAAATTTACGATTGAATATTGTGCACACTATTCATGACCCTATTACTTTCATAAGAAATTCAAACATGTACTTAAGCTTAGACAAATCTAAATCAGAATATATGTTTTACAAGTTTCAAAAGAAGATCAAAGATGATGTTTGCACACATAAGTTAAAGTAAATCTCAAATAAATATACTCAAAATCTACCTGCTGATTTTGATATTGATTATTCAAAGTTTGTGGATCAAAATTAAATGATATATATCTTTGGAAAATTTGGCAAAAATAATTCTAAAACATAAAATGCTTTAAGATCTCAATTAATAATGATTGATTAGGTAAACATGATAGTTGTCAATAAA
The DNA here is from genome assembly GCA_000711775.1 of Oxytricha trifallax. Lineage (NCBI taxonomy): Eukaryota > Ciliophora > Spirotrichea > Sporadotrichida > Oxytrichidae > Oxytricha > Oxytricha trifallax. The sequence continues at coordinate 50,139 of ARYC01016986.1, forward strand.
CTAACATTTAAAGAAGACTTTCCAAAGAAATTTAAGATATTTGTTGTCTCTAATGATTTGAAATAGATGTTTGTGTGCCACAAAAATTTAAAACCTAATAACAATTGTTATATTTTATGAAAATTGAATATTAATATAAAATGAAAATTAGCGATTTTAATTGGCAAGTTATTATCATTATAATAAAAACAAATTTAAAAAAAGTTTTTAATGGCATTCTGTAAATTTTTCCTTACTATGCATCTTCTAAATAGGAAGACATCTTGTCTGTACCTCAAAAATTCATAACTGATTTGAAAGAAAATTAATATTATATAAAAGATTATAGAATTTTGTAAAATTGTTATATGAATTACAAGCCAAAGGATTTAATTAATAAATAATACAAAAACAGGAGATTCACTTCTTGAAATTTCTCAATTTTTATATTAATGGAAATTGGATAATCATAGTCGAGGAACTTCTTGGACAGCTTTTTCTGTAATATCTTGGCTGACACTAGTGGTAAGTGATTGATGTATCAAGACTTGAGCTTCTGCACATCGACCCTTGTGCTTTATTAAATTTTTCTGGTAATCACTGTGAGGGATAGGAGCAGTAGAGCCTTGAAAAAGTATATTGTCCTTGGAGGTGTTGATCATTTCCTGCAACAACTCCTGCTTCTTTTAGAGTTTCTACTGGTTGGTGAAATTCTTCTAAGTCTTGAGCTTCATCTTTATGTAGGGGTCTTTGATGTCCTGCATGAAATGCTGGAAGTTTACTTGTGACCTTGTCGTCATCTGCCAAAGCCAGGCATGTTTACCTTCTCTCGATGAATAGGGGTGTCTCAATAGCATGTATTATTACTTCGAATCTAAGCAGCTTCTCGTTCGTTGCGAATCTAAGAATGTACTGCAAGATTAGACTGAATTTTTCCTGAGTTTTTTATAACTAATCGACTATCTCGGCAATTTTCACAATCACGCATAAGCTTCAACTCTCTAACGCCTTCAATCGCTATGCCTATGTAGTATTCTCTCCTTTGACGTTGCGAACAGCCTTAACAAAGATTTCTCTCTCTACTAAGTCGCCTCCTCTTCACTAAATAGGACGAGCATAGCTGAGTATAATTTCTTATTTAGGATACTTCTCTCTAAGCTGGTCTAAGAACTTAATGTGCTGCTCTGTCTTATTAAAGCGAGATTAATAACATAAGTTTCAAAATGAACATCCTAGCAAATACCTCCAAACCAAATATTGCGATTGTTTATACTTTTTTTTACTTTCTAGTCATGCACTTCTAAGTTAAAATCCCTCTTATACCTAGACTTTTAGATAAAAGTGTTTAAGGTAAACACAGGCTTATCATCATGTATAAACTTGATATATTTCTGCTAAACTCTTACTATTTAATCATGAATATTATTTAGGTTATTGTTGTAAAATGGCAGACTGAAATCAATCACTCTTGATACGATTTACACCTTTGTAGGAGGTACCATTTCGTTTATAAATTTTTGCAACAGACTATGCAAAGATTTAAAACTCAGGGTACTGGCGGTGAAACAAATTAGCTCCTTGGTCGAGAGGTAAGTGAAACATATACTTTAAAAAATTTTCGTAAATATGCTTATAGGAAAACATTGACTTCCTCTAAAATTAGAATTCAGCTATTATTGATAAAGTAATACTCCTTCAAGGCAGTGCGAGCGAACTGTTGATGGACTTCATTTTAAGAGCAGTGTAATTCTCTTATTATTGAGTGCTTATTTGACTATTTTGATAGTGCTTTTGGAAGCAAAAATAGTCTAGAATCAATTTCAAAGCAGCTTCAAAATAATGATTACAGTTTAATTAATTTCACTATGCATTTAAGATTAGAGGTTGAAATCTTTGCAAGATTTTCTGACATTGAGACACTTCTCAAATTAAAATAATTAAACTAATAGTTATATAAACTTATATATAGGCTGTGAGCTATATATTATAGTTTACAAGAAAAATGTCCTGCTTTAATATCAAAATAGAAATTATAAATTTGTTTTGGTTTAAAGAAAAATATATGAAGATTTATGCAAAGATGTTTAAAAAAAGTAGAAATAAATTATAAATTGTTCATTACTATCTCTTACATTCATTACATAAAATACTTGAGCTAGTAGATAAAAAGTTGATGCGAGATTAAATAAAAGCTAAAAAATAATATTGTATAATAACATACGATTTGGGAAAACGAAAAAAAAATAATTGATTAATTAAATTCGTTGCAGTTAACTTTCTGGAAATCTAAACTAAATCGTACTTATTCGATAGAAAATTTAAAATCAACAGACTTTAGTATTGGTGGCTGTACCCATTTATCACATCCCTGAAGCTAGATAGCTTCATTTTAATTTTGGTAACAAAATCTACTAAATAAATGACACAAAATTAAAGTCAAGTTATCTAGCTTCAGGGATGCGATAAATGGGTACAGCCACCAATACTAAAGTCTGTTGATTTTAAATTCTATATCGAATAAGTACATTACAGTCTAGATTTTGAATTTAATTAATCAATTTTTTTATTTTAATTCATTTTCCCAAATCGAATTTATTTCTACAATATATAACTTAAAAATATCTGATTTCTAATAATCCCTTATATTCTACCTACCTATAACCTAAAATATTTAATTAAAAAATTTTGGGCAAATATTTTTTTTATTTTTATATATGATTAGTTAAAGGTATCTTTGCTTACTGCTGATTAAAATATTCTACTATTCAAAACTTCTGAAAACGACTGTGAAGTCATGATTTGTGACACTAAAGATTACCCAGTGAAATTTGAAAAAATATTCAATCTTGGATTTGGTAAGGTAAAATAAACAAATTAAAGTGTAGATAAATAAAAATAATATTAAACAAATAAAAATTATTTATCACTATGATTTTATTTATGCAATTTTTTTCTTTTCAATTTTTTTCAAATTCTAATAATAGATATATTTACTGAACAAAGCAAGACTCGACTCTACAGAACTCCTAACCATTTTTACTGTATCCTTTTTTAAAATACCCCATCCATATGAAAGATTTTATCCTTAGGTTCTGGCTCGATAATTTTATGATTAAATCAATATCATGACGCAATTTATAAAGAAAATACATTAAAAATTTCAATTTTTCTTATTCTCCTTGCTTAAAAGATATTATTTTTATTTTTATTATAAGTTCCAATTTTCCTCTACTTAGATGTTATAATTTCCAATTAATGCATACTTTATATCTATTTTTATTAGCCCTTCAATTACAATTTTCTTAAAGATTTTATTTAATTGAAGGAAATAACATAATAAATAAAATTTTCAATAATAAAAAAACGTATTTTTCAATATAAATTAAAAACAGTCAGTTTAAAAAACAAAATTCTAAAATTTATAATTTTTTAAATATAATTTTATTTATTAAATTTTTTTAAAATAAAAATTTAAATCGGCTCAATTTATTTTTATTTTATTACAAAACGTTCAGAATTTATTTTAAAATTAAATTTACGTTATGTCTTTAACTGTTATTAAAAAAGTATGATGTTGTATAAATAAAAAAAACAATTTAATAAATAACAGTAAATTAATATTTTTGTAGGAATAAATATGATTTGAAAAAATCAATTAAAATTAATTAATTGAATATTGAAATTTATGATACATTTATTCAATCCTATATTACTCAAAATTCCAAAATCAATAAATTCTAATGTATATCTCTAAACTTTAGCTAGTACTATTGGCAATATTCCTGAATTTACAATGAAGCGAAAAACATTTATAATAAGCTAACTCTCAAAAACAAGAAAAAGGGTTTTGGGGTTTTTGGGTAATAAGATAGATTGATAATATCTATATTAACCACCATCTTATTATAATTCGCTATTTAGGAGTTTAAATAGTTTCATTTTTTAAATATTTTCCAAAGATATAACTTAGTGTAAAGTTTAAATAATTAATATTAATTTAAAAGTTAATTTTCCAATTAGTAAATATTTCTACAATATAAAAAATGCTAATTAAGGTTTTAAATCAATATTTAATCATACTCAAAATTTAGATTTAAAATCAATTATATAAAATAAAAGCACTATTTTATATTAGTAAATTCAAGATTCAACAAACTTATCCTTCATTATTAAAATTTAAGAGCGTTCTTTTATCCAATTAAAATTGAAATCAAACAATAATAAACTTTATAACTTTTTTATTCTTCTTTTAAATAAGAGGTAAAATGAGTTTTTGTTAATTGATATATATTTTTTATTTCTTTCTTTCAATGAATAAAAAGTTATATTAAATTGCTATTAATAGCTAATAAAAGTAGAAATAAGGGATGCATTAATTGGAAAATATAAAATAAAAGTGGTAGGAAGTAATGGAACATATAATCAGAACATATAAATTAGATCGTCTGAATATGATATGAGTAAGAAAGAGAAATTAAAGAGATTAATTTATGTATTTTCTTTATACGATAGCGCTATGTCGAGATGTCAAGAAGGAGATTAAAATGGGACCCAAAGGACTAAATTTTCTAATGAATTGAGGTATTCTACAAGCATGGGGGGTACTACCAATGGTTAGGAGGCCTGGTGTTGGTTTGTACAATTAATGACACAATTACTATAATAATAAAAATATAAAAAAATTACAAATAATTTAAGAACTTTCTAGATATTTATTTTATTTCTTAAAATGCTATAATTTTTCTATTTGCTATATAATTTATTAAATTAACTTTATTGTAGATGTACAGTTTGGAAGTAATATCATGAAAAAACATGTTAATAAGTTAATATTATATTTTTCAACAATTTAATATTCACAACATTCCATCAACCCTATTCTAACAAGTCCCCTTAATTAAATAATACCAATTTTATCTAACAAATTGTGTGTCATACTGCTATAAATTGATAATTTTATTAAAAGTGTTTACTTTTTTATATATAATCTTAAAAGAATAATTTAATGAGCAATTAATTTAAAATCGAATTTCTTCCTCAACATTTAAACACCACAATGAAATTTTCATGTGTAAATTGATTTGTAATAACTAAAATTAAATTGGATATTATTATTTTCTGTATTCCTTTCATCAGTTTCACTCTGCATTCAATGCCAAAACAGAAATTTCTTAAAAGCGAGATGGTATTTTCCAGTATATTTATTTTATGACTACAACATCTAATAATTCCATTTCAGACTCTCTAAAATGTTTCATAACTAAATGATAGGTTTAATTAATAATATTTTTAAAAAATATATTTAGTTTACTTATACTAAATTAACTACTATAACTTATGTTAGGGGGTGGGTTGGGAAAAATTTGTTCTAATAAATATTAAATAAATAAAATAAAATAAAATAAAATATTATGGAAAATATGTTTGTTTAATCAAAATATAAAGTAGGAATACAACATATTTAAAGATTTATTTATTAAAAATTAATTTTTTTAAATAAATTATGGTCATAAAAAAGCTATATATTTAAATTTAATTCATAAATTATTAAATTTTAATTAATTCATAATTTTTATTTATATTCAAAAACATAATTTACTCTAAAGTAATTTTCTAAATTGATATTTATTGTAGAATTACATTTGAATTGTTGGAAAAATTAATATAATTAAATAAAAATCGCTGTAGTTAAAATTGAACAATTTAAACGGTCTTGGCCTTATAAGATAAAATAATTATAATTAGCTCAAATTTATTATTAACTTTACTGTTTTATCGCATTCAAATAGTAAGATAACTTTACTTGAATGAGAGGGAGTAATTATATGAATTTAGTGGTGTTTTATTAAAGTAAAGTTATCTTACTATTTGAATGCGATAAAACAGTAAAGTTAATAATAAATTTGAGCTAATTATAATTTTTTTATCGAATAAAGCCAATACCATTTAAATTAATCAATTTTAACTACAGCGATTTTTATTTAATTATTTTTAATTTTGCTAATTCGAATTTATTCCAATATTATTGAAAATTCCAAATAATAAATAATAGAGGAATAAAAAAATATCAAACTTCTTATTTTAACAAATTCTCCTTTTTAATTTTTTAAAATTAGATTAATCTGAGGTAATTTATGAGAATTTTCTCTTCTTTATATATTTAAATTGAGAATTTATCATATAATAATTTTTTCATTTATTAATTCATGAGTTTTATATTATAAAATACCTTCAAATTCTATTTAGATTTTTTTGAAAAACGTATATATGATAATAATAGTATATTTAACAGTTTAAATACTTAATATTGTGGATTAATTTTTAATTTTAAAATTTAGCATTTACATTAGTAGTAGTGGATTTTCTTATTAGTAGTTCAACATAATTTTTCTTTATATAAAAATAATTGAATTAATCTTCTTGAGTTGAAAAATATATACTAAAAATATATTGAATTTTTCTTAAAACTGCAGATTCTTTGTAACCTTCGCTAGGAAAGGATGGTAAATGGTTAAAATAATACTTTCATTAAATTTATAAAAATTAGTAATAGTTAAATAATCAGGTAAAATTAATTTAAAATATTAGTCTTACCTTTTATTTAAGCATTTCGACATTTAAAGTATGGGGTGAAGTTTCCTGCACTTTTTTTTCTATATGTAATTTTGATTAATTTTACTTAAATTGTTTATAGAAAATTTATTTACAAGAAAATAATTGAAGAGGATAGTATACTTATATTATTAAGGCTAAAATATTAAAGTGTTAATTTAATATTTGAAAATATAAGAATATCTAAATTTGATAAGCTAGCTAATACAATAATATTGGATTATATATTATCAAAATAAACATTTATAAATTTTAAATAAAAATTATATTTAAATAAAAAAATTTGGGAAAAAATAAAATTATATTATAGTACAAAAACTTCCTTAAAAAAATTATAAACCAGTGCAGGAAACTCCCCTTTAAGTATTTTATCAATAATTTTTCATCTCCTCTATAATATAAATATTCTATATTTTAATTCTTATCCATAAAACTTAGTAGATAGAAAAATGTATAATTAAATTAATTGAAACAACATTTCATTTATAATTTATGAAAGGTAATTTTTTAGTTAATATGAAATTTGTTTGAGCATTTTAGTGTTCAAATTTTTAACTCAAAAAGAAATATTAAAAACATTTTTCTTATTAAATGTTAAGTGTTCTGACCGAAAACCCCCTCCTCCGTCTGCCGAGACCCCTCTCCTCAACCAACCCCCCCCCCCTCACTTTATTGTAATTTTTTCATAAACTTATTTTTTACTCAAAATAAATTTCTTGCCCTGTGGTCCGCTATTACCATTATAAATATAACTTTATATGATTAACTACGTCCGTCGCCTTTTTGAAAACATCCTTTCATAGGAAAATAATTTTATCACATTCCTTTTGACTTTCACTAACAGACAATTATTTTAAATACAATTTTCTAATAACTTAAATCACTTTTATTCAAGAACATATTAAGAAATAATAAAATAATTTCCCAATTAATTTTCTTTACTTCATTTCTTTATAAATACTTTTAATATAATTTTTACTTTATTAAGTTAACTATTAATAAAATCTTTTTTTATTCATTAATGTATTTAATGGTAATCCATAACAAAAGAAATTATTAAGGACTTTCCCATAACCAAAAAAGATTTTATTAATAGTTAACTTAATAAAGTAAAAATTATATTAAAAGTATTTATAAAGAAATGAAGTAAAGAAAATTAATTGGGAAATTATTTTATTATTTCTTAATATGTTCTTGAATAAAAGTGATTTAAGTTATTAGAAAATTGTATTTAAAATAATTGTCTGTTAGTGAAAGTCAAAAGGAATGTGATAAAATTATCTTCCTATGAAAGGATGTTTTCAAAAAGACGACCGACGTAGTTAATCAAATAAAATAATAATTATAATAGTAATAGCGGACCAAAAGGCAAGAAATTTATTTTGAGTAAAAATAAGTTTATGAAATTATAATAAAGCGAGGGGGGGTTGGTTGAGGAGAGGGGTCTCGGCAGACGGAGAAGGGGGTTTTCGGTCAGAACAGGAATTTTTTTTAAATTTAATTTGATTTAAAACTATTATCTGAATCACTATAATCATTTTAACTAAATGATCAAATATCAATATTTTAAAATATTTATTTTTTTAATATTTTTATCTTTTTTGTTAAATATAATATACAATATTATTTAGTCATCAGCACATTTTAATTAAGGTAATTTTTTTTTTACTTAATTTAGGAGTCATATAATTTTTGGAAATCAACCTGAGATTTACAACTAATTTTTAATAAATTATTTAGTAAAATATAATCTGGATTTGACTTTTTAATGCGTTGACTAAAGAGAACTACTCCACTGATTATCTCGCAAGCTTTTTTATTAAAATCTCAAGTGATATCTAATAGATTGCTGAAGTTTAGGCCCATCTGTGCATTAACATCAAGGTAGCTGTTGAAATACTTGGTTCGATCAGTCACAATACACCATTATTTTAATTGATTCTGCGTATCTGATAATAAACACTGTAAATTTGAGTAAAAGATTTTGATTAACAATACAATTTTTTACTCAAATTTACAGTGTTTATAATCAGATACGCAGAATCAATTAAAATAATGGTGTATTGTGACTGATCGAACCAAGTATTTCAACAGCTACCTTGATGTTAATGCACAGATGGGCCTAAACTTCAGCAATCTATTAGATATCACTTGAGATTTTAATAAAAAAGCTTGCGAGATAATCAGTGGAGTAGTTCTCTTTAGTCAACGCATTAAAAAGTCAAATCCAGATTATATTTTACTAAATAATTTATTAAAAATTAGTTGTAAATCTCACGTTGATTTCCAAAAATTATATGACTCCTAAATTAAGTAAAAAAAAATTACATCATCAATTTAAAACTCTTATGAAATATTTCCTTTTAAAAATGATAAACCCTAATATCATTTTTATTTGCATAAATGTTTAATTTTAAAATAAAATTATTTATATGGTTTATGGTTATTTAATATTGTGAATTTAATTTTAAAGTTAATTTATATAAATATAATAATGAAGAGATAATATTCAGCCCTAATAAAAAAGATGTTTATTATATAGCCTAAATTAATTACAGTGACAAAAGCATATATAATAAGAAAGAATTGAGCTCTTAAGATAAAGTCCTCACTTAATTTCATTAAAAATTTCAGGGAGCACCTGTCTCACAATAATTTTTATGTAAATATAAAAAAAATTCAACAAATTAAGCCCAAATAAAATTTTTTTTATTTATTAGTAACTTTTTAAGGTATGATAGCTAAAATAAATTGTGAAAAAAAATTAAATTAGACATATAAAAGTTGTTTTTATCATGATTTCTTTGAATTATTTCATTCGTTATAATCCAAAATTAAACCTATAGTATTTCATATCCTTAAGAGGAAAAAATCTATATATAATTACGATATTTAAAGAAAATAGAAAACTAATTTAAACAATTTAAGTCATCTCGTTCCTTAGGTTTACACATAATAATTCTCTTTACTTCAGGTAAGTATATATTTTTCTTTAACTTTAGTTGCAGATTTTACATTCAAAAATTGATGAATATTATAAATAGGAAAATGAGAATAAAATAAATTCATCCATAATTAATATAATTACAATAGCCATCCTTTTGATTAGTCTATTATTCTTTTTATTACGTATACTTATTTAAGAAAATCATAAAAACAACTTAAAATGATTATTATTTTAATTCTATTATAAACTATCAACTTTTTCAAGCTATTTTACCCACTAATAAATAACTAAAAAAATATTTATATTTTTTTAAGGGTATTGAAACCCAAGGCTCCCTTGAGAGATTCAGAGTTTACAAAAAATATCATTAATATAAGAATTAATTTATAGTACTAAAAAATTTTCAATTTTTCATAAGTAAAGTATAAAAAAGAAAATTTCTAGTACAATCTTAGTGGTTCACTCTCTTGTTTGGAACGAGTCAAACCCCTTTATGATTTTTTTATGTTTTTGTTGATATGTGTAATTTTAGAGATTTGGGTTTCTTTGATTAATAATTAGTTATATTTATGCTGATTATTAGAATTAAGAAAATTTTTTTGGAGATCATTTTTTTTGGACACCTCTATATGTATATATGATTAAATGAGTAGGAAAACTTTAATCGAAAATTTAAAAGCTATAACCATTGTTATAAAAGATATTTACTTGTATAAAAAAAAATGATCAATTTAATTAATTATTTTTGTCTAAATAAATATTTATTTATCAAATATTTTTTAACATTTTAATTAAATTCTTATCAATTAAAGTTGATTAATGATTTATTTAAACTTTTTATCTATAATATAGAAATAATAAATTGTTGTAAGAGCTTATTTAAAAAGTTTTAATTAATTTTTCATGCATAAATAAGTGCATAAATATTCCAAATATTTAAGTGATCCTAAATTTATACCATTTGGTATATTTGCTAAATATTTTGTTGTAAAATATGCAAAAATGCTTGACAATTATTAATAAATTATCTCAAAAATCTCTTATAAATAAAGCACTTATTAAAAAAAAGATCTTTTATTAAAAGTCTATTAAAATGTTGAAGTTGTAAATAAGTTTTCAATATTTGTTTTAATTTTTTACATCTGATTCCATTCTAATATAAATAACATAATCAATAATTTACTTAAGAGGGTAATAAATATAGTTTAAATTAAATTAGGATTTAATAACTAAGTTCAATACTTTATCAAATGCTCTATAATAATAAATAAATAATTATAAACACCTAATAAAGTTAAATCTAAATATGAAAAACTTCATAAATTATTAAAAAATTATAATGGGAATACAAATGAACTTCAATCATCGATATTGGATTTTCAAGGAAATAGCAATAGCTAAAAAAACTTAAAAATGTTTATGGAAAAATTATTTTTTTACAAATTATCTCATAAAAAATAGTTGATAGAATAAATTTTTAAGTATTATAGTAAATCAAAATTAAAAATTAGAAAGTTAATAACACTAAACACAATAATATAAAGATCCATATTAAAGGCAAACGCCAAAGCCAAAGAGGCCTTTAAATGATTTGTGGTGGTTTGAATAGAAACTATTAAGAGATTGAACCACTAAGTTCCTACTTAACAAAATTTAATAAAATTTATTGTAAATTTTACGAATAAGAAAAATCGAAAATTTTTATGAATTACTATAAATTAATTCTTAAATCAATGATATTATTTGGAAGCTCTGGATGTCCCCAAAGATCTTAGGATTTCAATATCCTTATGAGCTCTAAGTGGTTATTACCCGTTTTTTTAAATAAAATTTATTTACTTGATTGATTTAAGTTATTAAATTATTCAAAAATTATAGAGGTGTAAAATGCTTCCAATCGAAATTCCCAACTTGTGCATTTATAGCACATGAGAGTAATATTGAAGTTATTAATTACGATTTTCTTAAATCAATCGTTTATTATGATTTTGGGAGTGAAAAGACTGACCGAATTCATTATCACAAAAAAGTAATTAGTTATTAAATATTCTTTATTTAAAATAATAAGTTCAATTGAATAACATTACATTGATTAATTAAAGAATTTAAATAAATTCACTCTTACGGGATATTGTTTCTATGTATAAATTACTTATTAATAATTTAATTTAATCATTAATCTTCTTTTAACTAAAGCATTAAAGTATGGCAAAATTTAACATAAAATAGCATTTATAGGTGGTTATATTCAAAAAAATTAAGTATCAATCATTTTAATTAGCTTGAATTGATTTGGATATTAATTGAGTAAACCTTTAAATTTATCATTGTGGGAATAAATTCGAAATTGTGGTAACTAAAAATAACCAAATTAAAATAAATCAAATTAGTGGCAGTTAATGTTGGCTAAATGTTCGATAAGATCTTGAGCTCATTCGATAGTGGATTTAAACTAGCTTGACTTTACTATTGTGGTACTAACTATTGCATTCATGGATTGAGATAACTTCACATTTATTAGTTGGAATAATTTTATGAATAAAATAGCGTTTAATAAAAGCGAGGATTTCTTGAACCAAAGATAAGTTAAAATAGTGCTGGAATAGTAAAATCAAGCTGATATTTATTCGCTATCAAATGACCCTTAGATCATATCAAATATTTAGCAAACATTAACGACCACTAATTTGATTTATTATATATTTAAATATAAATGATTTCCCGTTATCTAATTAATTTTACTATATTCTTTGCCTTTTGAATACCTCGATAATACTCATTCATATAATAAATAAATAGCTTCTGAATTAATTACTATAAAAGATTTTTTGTGATCAAATTTATTGTAAATTTTTAGATATATAATGGTCTTAATATTAAATATAAACAATTATTTTTATAGATAAATTAATTTAATTTTTTTATATTAAAAATCAATTATTGTTTCATAATGTCATTTCCTTCCTATTAAATTATATATTAATAGAATAAATTCTAGCATTTATATTTACGAAATAAATAATTTTACTTTATATATTTTTTTCAAATATTTTACAATTAATTACAATTTTTATATTTTTAAATAGTGTTAATTTAATTAAAATGATTATTTTCAAATTTTTTGTAGAGTAAGATTTTTATAGACATCATTACAATGTCTAAAGATAAAAAAGCTAAATAAAACATAAATGATAATTGTCGGCCAGAGAATCCCCTCTACAAACCATCCCTCAACTCTCAATCAACCGATATGTCCTCCCCACCACCTACTTCGCCCCTCCAACATCCCTTGAAATAACCTATCTTAATTCAAATTTTCAATCATTAGAATCTAAATTGATTTCCTTCTTGGCATCTCGATATTCAAAAACCCAAAAGACCTTAATGAGTTTTATAAGTGTTTTAATTGATGAGGGTAAAGTTGAGGATTAGGGTTGAAGAACAACTTAATTTCACTATTTATGTTAAATTGAATGCAATTTATCATTTTTATGATGGAAAATTATATTCTTTTATATTTTTTCATCTTATTATTTGTAGAAATATTATGTAGAAATAAATCCACATACAAAATTTAAATGAAATTACATTTTTCTTTTGCTTTACCTATTTAATTAAACTTACTAAATTATATGAAATACTAATAATTTAATTACTTGACGCTACATTTTTGGAAATGCTTTGGTACTAATTCATAAAAGTCAAGTTAAATAAAGTCATTCTTGCACATATTATTTTACATCCAACTAGCTTTTGTTGAAGCTAGTTTAACTTTCTCAAAAATTAATTTATTTTCAATCTAAATTTGTGAATTTCAAGAAATATGTCAAGATGCTGTAGTTAAATAGTCTATCAGTCATAAAAATATTGTTCTGGCCTGACAACCTTTATAATAAATGTCAGGCCTGACAACCTTTTTAATTATTGTCAGGCGAGGCAATTTTAGATGTTATGTTCCAAAAGTAATTAAGAGTAGAACATTGTTCTAAGTATCTCTACTAAATATCAAGGGTCCATCAATATCATTCAAGATATTCAAATAGGCACCCTATAAAAGCCATTTGGATTTTATCTAAAACCAAAATGAATTAACAATACTAATAGTAAATATAAAGTAGAAAAATAAATAGAACAACAAAAATATTAGAGGTTAAAGATTAAATTTCAAATTATTGATACTAATCGTACTTAAAAACATTTAAGAAAATTTGTAGCCTGATAATTATTAAAAAAGTTGTCATGCAATGAAAATAATTGAAATTCAAATAATAATAAAAAAATAAATATTAAAAACATAATTTACAATAAAGTTAAAGAAAAGTGCAACTTACTTGACTTTTATGAAATATAAAATATCAGGTTGGTACTGGTACCAATTAGGTTTTGAACCAGGCTAGTACATTTACATTAAAATTTCATTAGATTAAAGTAGGTATAAATTAAGTATTAGTACCAATTAAAATTAAAAAGGATTAGTATCAGTACTATTTTAATTTTTACAAAATTTGTTCTAATTTAATGAAATTTAATTGGTTAAATTGAAAAATACATCTCTGAATATATTTACAGATGTTGCTAACTTTCTCCATTACTCTTTTACAGGGTTGACCTTCTATAAGATGCTCATATTTAATAGGGGTAAAAAAATTAAAGAAATTATAAATTCGAAATTTTAAGATTGATTCACGCTTATAAAAAATTCTTTGGCAAAAACATAATATGATTGTTGCTTACAATCACCTTAAAACCACTCATTTAAAGCATATTTTTAATTAAAATTTTACTTATATTACCAGTCTTTTATATTGTATGAAGATAAAACCCCGTTAGTCAATTAAGAATGAAGATTGGGAATTAAGAATAAAGAAATTAAAAATATATTATTATTGGCTAAAATTAATTATAATTAGGATAAAAACAAATTTACACACCCTGATTGGTTTATTTTATAGAAACAATTATTCGAGCCAATGGTTTTAATAATTAGGCATAACTTTAATAATTTACGCCAATAATAATATATTTTTAATTTCTTTATTCTTAATCCCCAATCTTCATTCTTAATTGACTAACGGGGTTTTACTATGATAAACAGCACAAACTAAAAGAAAAAGAAGTGATGAATTGATTATGGAAATGTATTTTTTATAAAAACTTTTAAAAATATCTGTGCATAAATTCCAAAATGATAAAAGGATGGAATTATTAAATTCCATAAAAACTATCATTAAAAGTGATAACTTAAAAAAATGTAGAATAGAAAAAATTTCACTAAATTTATCTTTTTCAAATAAAAAGCAATAAGATGTATTTAAATATAAAAACATATAAGTTGAGTATAGAAATAATGATTATATAAAATTTGGAAATTTCATAAATTGTGTAAAATGTTGCTTCCCTACACAAATAAATCCTAATCCTCAACATTACTCTCATCAATTAAAACACTTATAAAACTCATTAAGGGGTTTTGAATGTCGAGATATCAAGCAAGAGATCGATTTAGTCCTTAATGATTGAAAATTATTTGAGATAGGTTATTTTAAGGGATGAGTGATGGGCAAGGAGATGGTGGGAAGGAATGACTCGGTTAATCGGAAGGTGAGGGTTGGGGTGTGTGGTAGAGGGGATCTTGGGCGGAACAGATAATGATTCATAAAATTATATATAACACAAGGTATTAGATTTAAATTTCAAAAAGAGTAACAATTATGATGATAAATATGAATAGCTTAAGGTAAGGTGAAAGTGAACTAAAAAAACTGAAGTATTAAATTTATTAAATTATTGTTATTGTTATGTTATTGCAATTAATATTATGAAGTGTAAAATTATATCAGTAACCTGAACCATACTTTATTGTGGTATGTATTGCTTAAAAACGCATGTCTTTTGCGTATTTTGTCTCATGTATGTATTCAGTTGGGTGATTAACTTTAGACGTTTGAACCTATGTCCTCTTTTTGGGTGATTTTGAGTATCTCATCCTTTGTTCTCTTTCCACATCTTCCTCTCAAATATGACCTAGACTCAGCATGTGTTCGGCCTTTATCAGGATTATCCATAGAAGGGCAATTTCCTTCCATGGATCTATCATCGTGCTAACCACTGAAACCTTATTTCTTTTCTTCTAATCTTTCATTTTTATAAATATCTTTTTTTTGTTTTAGTTGTTGTCACCAATACTGTATCCTTAAAATTTTTTAATAATCAGCTTAACATTTATATCAATAAAATTTAATAGTTATGATTTAAATTTTATCATGATAAAATAATATTTAAAAGGAGAATGAATAGTGAATAGTGAATAGTGAATAGTTTAAGTTAAATTAATAACGAGATATTCTGGGTCATAACATGACCCAATATTTGCATCCTTGGGTCATGACGTTGCTGGTGTGAATGACGTGGCACATAACCTTGAGTCCCCAAAAAACCAAAAAACCTCAAGAGAGTAAAAACTGTGGAAAAAGACTAGCAATTGCTCGGCTCCTCTGTGCTCCTGACGTCCGCCATTCATCACTGTGTGGAATGCAGTCCCACTTCTTCCCCCCGCCTGCCTCCCTTCTAGCCAGCCTTGTTAGACTGTATCCACCCTGCCAACTAACGGCGTAATGGCAGGGAAATCGGCTCTGTAGAGCTCACCCCATGGGCGATTGAACCCCGCTAGCTCGTTGTTATAAAAGGAGAAATTAAATTGATAAATGTAAAAACAAACAGTTGCTTAGCTGGATTAAATTTTATAAAATATTTAAGCATTTCTTGCATTATTTTTACAATTAATTTTTAAATATATAAACAATTTTTTAATTTATAAATATCATTTATGCATGATTTTAATTTTATATTATAATATAGACCCATTAATACATTTATTTATAATATAATTTTATG
Organism: Oxytricha trifallax; assembly: GCA_000711775.1. Classification (NCBI taxonomy): domain Eukaryota; phylum Ciliophora; class Spirotrichea; order Sporadotrichida; family Oxytrichidae; genus Oxytricha; species Oxytricha trifallax. The sequence continues at coordinate 66,571 of ARYC01016986.1, forward strand.
AAGTAAAAACAGAGTTTATGATTTTTATAAATATAAATGGAAAATCTATATTTAAAATTGCATAAAATAATTATAATGATTAACATATTAAAAAATAAAACAAAAGTTATCTTCCTGATAATAGAAATAAAATTATAGCATTGATAATGATGAGTGAGTCCTATGCAATCTTAGTAAACAAATACAATGGAGGGAGCTATATAAGAGTGCAGACAAAAATAATGAAATTCTTTATATGTAATGAATAAATATAGAATTTTATTAGTTTTGTTTCGACTTAGTAAAATTTGAATTACAATAAAAATTAATGCAGAGTTTGAATTTTGAAGATGCTGCAAAGGATTATCAATTTGAGACTAAAATTACAGTATATGTAGTGAACGAAGAAAAAACATTGTTATTCATTAGCTTTGAAAAAAACATAGAGGTATTTGATTTATTGAACATGTGCTTCATTAAAAGTTTATCTATAAAAATGACTGAATATGGATAACCATTATATTAAAAGAAAATATTTCATATGTATTTAATAAAAGAAATTAATTATTAATTGGAAGTTTACGCATTATTTCTTTTTTTACATTAATTTTTTACTAATTATGTGAGCTCTTAAGTTGATAACAAAAAATCAAAATCTTAAATTTATTTATACATTATAATTAGTATTTAAATTTTTTCTCTCATTAAAATGTTGACTTTAGAGGCATCTCAAATTTTTAAATAATCTAAAAAACTATATTATTAAACTTTACCAGATATTTTTTTTTCTCGCGTATCCTAGTAAAACTATTTTCGAAAGAGCTGGTAATACTCAAAAAAAAAAGCCATAGCAAAGCAATTTTGTCTTAATTTTACAATCTAAAATAGGGAAACCTTCCGGTGTTATTATTCCCTATTTAAATAAATTATTAAGAATTATTAAAATTGGGCATAATAACTCAGGAAGGTTTCCCTATTTTAGATTGTAAAATTAAGACAAATTTGTTTTATTAATAAAAAATATTTTAAAGAAACAACAGCTATCTTTTTTTTTAGTATTATCAGCTCCTTCGAGTATATTTTTACTTAAATTAAATTATCTTTAAAATTTATAACAGATTAACGCACGATATTCTGACAGCAGAGTGAAGTTTTGCTCCAGATACAAAATGTCGTTTGACAATGTGCATCACTGAAAAGTCAGCTTACTATACGGAGACCATATTTTTTTTCCCTCTTTTTTTAATTAAGATTGCTATTAATTATAATAAATTTAATTATATTAAAATTTACGCAATTTACAACCTTTTAAATTTATCACCAATCTTTATTCTTATTAAAGATATTTTATTATGCTAAAATTATTTATAAAAAAATGTTGTAATCAAAAATTAAAATTATATTATTAAATCTATTATAATTAATAGCAATCTTAATTAAAAAAAGAGGGGAAAAAAAATATGGTCTCCGTATAATAAGCTAACTTTTCAGTGATGCACATTGTCAAACGAAATTTTGTATCTGGGGCAAGACCTCGCACTTCTGTTAGAATATCGTGCGTAAATCTGTAAGATATTCTCAAGATAATTAAATAATTTTTTTATGAACTCTATTAATAATAATTTATTTATTTTCCATAATTTAAGCTTTTTATAATTTTATTACGATAAATTAAGTTTTTCATAAATTTTGATTAATCAATTCATTTTCATAAACTAAAAGAATTTTACTAATAAAAAAGTAAAAATAAATATGTGAAAATCTAGGAGGAGAATGAGGCAGGCGTAGGGAGAGAAGGATAAAAAAGCTTGATTGAACACCTTTTTAGATTTAAGATATAAAAAACTGACTTTTCTAATAAGACGAATGAATGATCATAAATTTCATAATAATATATTCTAAGAAAATTCCAAAAATAATTTAAAAAATTTAAAAGTTTGAATGTGTTTTTATTTTCAAATTAAAATGATTTTAGTTTTAATTATACCTTTCCTTTATCGATAGTAAAATGTAACTTGTCTTAAGAATAATTGAAAAATCTCAAGAAGGAAATATTGAAACTTCAAAAGCGGTAATATTAATAATTCTTATATTAAATTATATTCAAATATTTATTAAAAAAACTCTGATACTCATAATAATTTTAATGCTTAAAATAATAACTATAAGATTTTATTTTTTTACATTGATTACTTTAATAATTATTTTTAAATTTAATAAACTAATATTGACAATCGGAATGAAGAATGATAAGTGGAAATATACCTCTAGGATAATTTTAAACGATTTCTATGAATACAAATTGAATGCTTTAATGGGAGAAATTAAAAACTCAGGTCCAGTTTAGAACATATATATGAATTCAAATCCTCCAAGTAAAGTAGAATTTGAAGTGGCAACTGATATTTCTTCAAATAGCGTAACTTTTGGAAGTTTTGTTAAAAACAACAAAATTTAGAAAAATTATGGTAGTTATAAAGGCTTTGAATAAGTTATCTCATTTAAATAAATTTTAATAGTAAATCTTATAATCAGAAAATCAATTGTTTCATGAGTTTGGATTTCATGTATAAATTAATAATTTAGGCATTCTTTTGACATTTTAAATATTCTTATGCTTTAAATCTTAAAAATCAAAATTGTTTTAAAAATTAAGAATAATGAATCTCCCAAATAAATTTTCAAATTAATTTATTATTACTGTTTAAAGTAATAATATAAATAAATTGTATAATTATTTAGACTATTTGTACAAAAGTTTTTTAAATTAGAAAAAGTATATTTGTACTCTTCGACACTTCCTAACCATCCTCTACCTCTAGCTTGACATTCAACCGTACCACGCATATTCACTATCCCATTAACCTTCTATCCTATACCCCATAACACATCTTTCCCCAAATCAATCCTATGTCCCAATTCCCTCAACCTACCTCTACCCCTTCACCTACCACCTATACCCCTATATCACCCCTAACTCGAACTTACCAACCCTAACCCTTCTCTACCCCCATAAATATGATACTTTATATGAAAAAAATGGCAATCACAGCCTGAATCGACTCTTTCATAACATTTAACTACATGACTTTTATATAACAAAAATTATATAAAATTTGCTTAAATATTTTTTCACTCTATAACCTTTAAAATTTTTAATTTTTTTCTCTCACAAAATTTATATTATTTTAAATAACATAACTTTCATATAAAATCTACAAAAGTTGGAAAAAATTTATTACATGTCTTTAACTTAAAAATTTTATATCTCTTAAATTAGAGTCATTCGACACAAATCTAAAAAGTAGTATGATTTATTTTTTATTTAATTGATATCTTGATAATTTACATTTTGATTAAAATATTAATTATAAATCATAATTACCTAATATTAAAATTTGCTCAAGTTCAAGTTCTTTCAATATACAAAAATGTAATTAATTACCCAAAATAAAATTCAAATATCTATAAAAAATTTCCAAATTTATTTTTTAATAAAAAGAAAGCTTTTATTATGAAACAATATTTTTTTATCTTTTACTTTTAATTCATGCGTAAATTTTTACTATTGCTAAAATAGAATTGAATTGAGAAATTAGATAAATTAATCAATTAAAATTTATATAATAACTAAAAGGCATGTTATAGAGAGAATCATAGTTCAAAGTTCTTAACTAATAAAAATAATTAGAGCATAATGATAAACTATTTCCTGTTTAGTTTCTAATTAAATGATTATCTTATTATTAAAAAGCTTGATCATTTTATTAATTAATAATAAAAATAAAAAGATTAGTAAAATGCGTTTACCTGTTTTATCAATATGTATATTACTAAAAAAATAAACTGGTGCATCTAAATTTGTTTAAATGTTTATAAACGAAATGCAATACAGATAAACAACTAAACGTTGGATGTTCCGACCGAGACCCGTCCACTTCCAAACCCATCTTTTAAAAAAATCCCCTCCACACCCGTACCCCCAGTAACCCCTAATGTTTGATACAAAATTTTAAATATTTAATGAAAACTTATGATATTAATAAAAAAACTCTGGTCAAGAAGCTTTAGAATGCTTTGATATAGGAATTTTATATTAATTATTAAGTTACTTGGCAATTGTTATTTATATCAAGAGTCAAGCTTAAATAGATTCTGTAGATCTCATATCTTAATTGGGCGTTGATATTGAATATTTATTCTGAAAAATACTTTTCTAAGAAAAAATCAATTTTCTTAACTGTCAATATATAATTATTAAAGACTTAACTTCACCTCATAATTAGGGTTTAGCTGGAGGAAAATTTAAATAGATTAATTTAAATGATATAATATCCTAAAATTGATTGAAACTCAAAAAACGTTATTTTTTATGATTAATGAGTAAAATCAAATATAAAAAATTATTTTCCGAAGCAATTTAATTTATAACTAATTAATCAACTATATTAATTTATTTTGGTATTTAATTGATGCATTAAATTTTTTCTAATTCTTATATCCTTAAAAAGCGTCTTTGGAGAATAATTTAATATGAGTAACTATAAACTTGATTATTTCTTAGTTGACGGAATCTAAGATCAAAGACTGCCAACTTATAGGATTGAAGTTAATTACTTGAATTAAAGATATGACATATTTTGTGACATTGACTAGTAGCATGTTAAAAACTACAAAACAATTTTATTAAATTTATTTGTAATTTTATAAAGAATAATTAATTAAAACATGTTTGAATTTCCTAAATTTAAATATTGATTAAATTTTTACAAAATTTTTTATGTAAAATAATATCAATAGCAAAAATCAGTTTATTTTTCTATTAAAATGAGTATTTATTATTTATTAGTAATGGTAATATACAAACGTTATAAGGAAAAATAAGATAAGTATAGAAATTATGTAAATAAAATATCTATAATACATCATATTAACTTATAAAAAAATAAAAAATAATAAATTCAATAAATGCTAGTAATCAAAAAGATAAATAATATAGGTTATTATCAAAGTTAACTATAAAGAGATTAAATATATAAAAATAAACTTTAAAAACAGAAAATTTAAAATGTAAATTTCTAGATATAAAAAAATAAAATTATAATCAATAATTAGGTTACTACATTACTATAATTTTAAATTTAATATAAAAATTAATCATAAAATTTTTTTATATTACATGACAATTCTTTGTTAATTTTAATAATTTAATATAAAATGTTTTAAGATTTAATCAATTTATTTCATAATACTTTAAATAATAATATAATATTAATTACTTAAAACTTTATAATTAACATGGAGTTAAAGCACTATATTTAAAATGAAAAATAATTTATATTTTAGCTCTTTTTTTTCTATTTAACATTTTTTATTTTTTATAACATTAGAGTCAAAATATAGTGTTATTCAATTATTCAATAATTTTTCCACATTTTTATTTTTAAAAAAATTTTACTAATATTTATACATTATTTCAAGGAAATATAAAAATAAAGTTTAAACAATTGCTAAGTAATCGATTTTTTTATAAAGTGGAACTATATAAAATTTAATAGCTTGTATTGATACCTTTTTTAAGTTAATAACTCAATATTTAAAGTGCAACAAGCAAGTTATTTATAAATGTAGAAATATATTAATTCTAAGTATTTATTTTTATATTAAAAAAGCATTTAACTAAAAAGTGAAATAATATTTATTATTCACGATGAAATAATGGGTTTTTAGTTACATTTGTTTAGCAATAATTTTATACAGATGACATTGAGGCTTTACTTTCCTTGAAAAGCATGGATGACCTAGAAATAATAGCGATGCTAAAAAGTGCTGGAGATATTTCCAAATATTTAATGCACTATCCATAAATTGGAAATTTGATCTCAATTATAGCCTACAGGCCAAGAGTTTTAGAATATCTAATCAAACACTTTGAACTTTAGGATAAGTCAAATATACCAATGCTCTTGTTTTATCATCAAGAATAGTCTCCTTTTGATAAAGTCACTTAGAGCAATTAGCTATTTATTTAAAACATCATAATGAGTTGAAAATCTAATTTTAATTTGGTCATGTAAAATAGTTCTTCATCAAATCTTTAATTTTTATCAGTTTTTTATCTAAAAATAACCATATATTCTTTAAAGTGCAATAGACCATAATTTGATACTGATTAATTTTTTATATCTACAATTAAAATCCATTTTTCTAATTATAAATTCTATCATATTATCTTATTTGTGCTCTTAAATATCAAATTTTGCTCTAAAATTTTAATAAAAAATTAAATAATAACAATTAATTTAATTAAATACTTTTCACAAAAAACCTTTGTAAATAAACTCAGCACCTAGTTTATTTATGATTAATTTAATTTTAATTCAGATTAAATTTTGATTGATATTTTCATATATTTTCCATTAAACTATATTACGTCCTCGCTTCGCTATAAATACTTTATATTCTCATTTTAGATATTTTTCTTTTATCTATTTTATAGATATTATCCCAGAAATAAATTCCCAAAGTTTTCAATAGATGTTAAATTGTCTTTATCGATCAGATTTCGAATAATTATTGATTTAAAACATAAGTTTGCACAAGTTACATTGATGCTTTTTTAGGCTCAAATATAAAAGTCAAACTTTATTCGTAAAAAGCATGCAAGAATATTATTAACGAATCTTAATAACATTTGAATGTAATTATTTAAATCACAATGAAAATTAAGGGACAGATTATATAAACAAAGGAAAAGACTTTACAAATATCTTTTTAAAGGAATAAAGAATTCATTCTATAAAGACTTTGATCTCTACTATTATATTAGTGAGCTTTAAAAATTTGAAAAGTCAAATTTTTTGGAAGTTACTTATTTTAATGGGATAAGGAAAATGAAAATTCATAATCTTTATATCTTGACGCTTATTTACTTTAGACAATTCACCTCCCAAGATTTTTAATTTTAGTTTTAGTTAAGATTAAATCATTTTAGATTTAAATGCAAATTTTTTACTTATTTTATTTTCATTTTATCTAAATCTGATATCTATTATTTTATTACAATAATAAATTTGTATATTAGAGGGCATTAGAAATAAAAATTATACAAATTTTTATCCCAGAAAATTAGGTTTTTCTTTTATAAAGTGAAAAATCTTTCATTTATTTATTGAATAATTTATAAATAAATTTCAATTCTCATAATGAATTAAAAAAATATCATAAATATTAAAATGGATGTAATATGATATTCTGATTAATTAGCAAAATTTATATAATTTGCCTATTAATACAATAATTAATTGAATGCATATCAAACAAGGCTAATTTAATTATTATTATTATTTAATAAATGAAAATCTTTATAAAAATATTTAATTAAATGGTAATTATCAATTTAATATTTAAATGACTAAACTTTATTCTAATCCATTATATAATATAACAGTCTAAAGTTAAAAATCTAGTAAATTGTTCTCTTTTTTTATTATGTAAAACAATTTTTTTTCAAAGCAACTTATCATATTGAATATTAGAATAATTATTTTAAAAATCTATAAAAAGTATTTGTAGTTTAAATTGAATTTATTTATATTTATTATAAATCAGATTAAAAGTATAACGTACCTATTAGAGCTTCTAGTAAAATTCTAAAATCATTATTGCTTCAATCATTTCATTGATAGAAACTTAATTTCACTAATAGAAAAGCAAATTAATCTAAGTGAATATTTTGAGAGCAATCAAAATCCCAAAAACATTGTATTGGTAAAAAGTAAATTATGAATAAATAAATTTACTTAATTAATTTAATTCCTAATTCTTAATAAATTATTTAACAATAATTTTCTTATTTAATCTAATAATATTTTCCTTTTATTTTTAGATAAAGGTCCTTAAGCAATTTTTTACAACCTTTTTGAATTTAAATCAGAGTGACTATATTAATTACTTATTTTAATTTTTGTAAATGGTTTTTTTCTTTATGATGATGTTTTTTTTTCTTCATTACATATAGACATCAAGACTTTATTATATTTAATAATATAGACTTCAATTTTATTTTTGCCTTCTTTCTTGTTCATACTAAATTGATTAGATTTTTTATTAAAATTGTATTATGTCTTCAAATTTTTCGTTAAAACATCAATTTAATGCAAACTTTATATTTACTTATATAACCCTAAATTTTCATTTTGAATTTTTTTTATAAAGAGATAAATATTTTAATTTCAATGAACAAAAATCCTAATTTTATTTTTTAATAAATAGTTAAAAATGAATTTTTATTTATAATAAAGCAAATAAATATTATTTAATTAAGCTATATAAATTAATAATTGCTACATACGTGTTTTTATTCCAAGAGTATAATGTTATTTAAGTATTTAATGACAAATAATTAATAAATAAAATAATTGTCATCATTTAAAAAAATGGGATTCTAAATCTCCCAATAATCAAAATTTAGTAAAATTAATTGTATATTATAATTATTAAAAATCAAGATAAATCATAAAAACTTCCAAGACTTGCATTAAACCAAAATTTTTATTTAAAAATTAATTTAAATAAAAATAATAATTAAAATAATAATAAATTTTCTAAGGTTTTCTAATAAAATTTGATTTTCTTATTTGATAAATTAAAAAAATAACTTAGTTTTTTCATTATGATGACAAGGAGCTTATCCTAGGTCTATAATAAATAAGTGAGCCAAAGGATATACTTGATTAATATGATGAAATATTCAATGAACATCTTGACTATTAAATATATTTATTTAAATTAAATAAAATCTAAAAAAATTCCAAAAATACTTTCTTACTTAAAATATAATTGAAAAAGATCAAATCCAAAACTCTTTCAGTGATAATCAAGTCAAGCATATTGCTATAAAATGTTCACAACTATTATATCATAATCAAAATAATTTTAATGTTTATATTAGTAGCAACCTATAGAGTATAATTTGGTAAATCTCCCAGACACCTTAACTAATGAACCGAGAAAACTTATGGAGGTACTGTCACAGACTGAAACCATGGAGCTCTTTGAAACATTGACAATAAATCCAAAATTGATTAAGAATTATTCATCTACAAAGATATATCTTAAATAGATTTAATTCAATCCAATTTAGTGTTAGGTAAATAATGGAAAAATGGGAAATTTTGTAAAATTAAAAAATCAACTAAAATTCACAAGTTTAGTTTTATTTTTTTTATATACTTCAAAAATATTTATGAAAATATAAATTTTATTGAGGAAAATTTTCTTTAAAATGTAAATTAGTGAGAAAATTAAATTATATAATCTTGATGCTATAATAAGATACAATATTGATACATAAAACAAATATAACTTATGTTCTTTATTAAAAAATGAACAATTAGAATGGAATATTAAATTAGATTTTTTGTATAGAAATTTCTTTTTTTTTGATTTAGCAATTAAGTAGTTTAAGATTTTATACTACATTGTAATTATTAATATTTAATTTAGAATTTTATGGAATTTAATAATGGCTTGCTCTATTGTAAAAATAAAAAATTTAAAAGTCAAAATTATAATTAATTATGGGAATAGTAAAATTGAAAATTATTTACTTTAAATTGATACAAATATATTGCAGATGTAATAAGTGTTCATTCAAAATAAATTTGTATAATATTACTATTAAACTTAATTGACAAAAAATAGATTTCAAAGAGAAAATTTTAAGCATTACACAATTTAATATGGGGCCATTGCTTATATATTAAACAATTTACCTCTAAAAGTTTATCAAAATTAAACATTGAAATGTAATTTTTTTCATTTAATTACAGTAAAGTTCCTGAAAAGATCTCAAAAATAAATTTTTAATTGAAATTTTATATTAATAATTTAGAATTATGAAGATTTAAATCCAAACAATTATAAACTTCAAATGGGATACCTATACCAAGTATTTCTTCTAGACACAATTCAATATCTTCCTCATATTATTGATTTATTTATAAAATAATTAAAAAAGAGATATTTGTAAAATTAAAATCTTTATATAATTTAAAATTTATTGAATGTTTTTAGTGTATAAGAGAAGTTAGAGCAATTTACAAATATATTAAATAAATGAAATTAATAAAAAATAGAATGTATAAATCAGGCTTTGAAATTTTAAAATATAATGCATGCGATAAATATTTAGCATATGAATTGATCATATAAATGACTACTTCAATTAATTTATTATATTAATTTTTTGCAATTAAATAAAATTAGCCATATTCTGCTTGTCTTTTATGATTGAAATCCTTTACTCCTTGATTTTAGTAGACAGAAAAAGTGACCCTATAACTGATGATAGAGACCCAATTATATAGTACTCTCTGAAGCCTGTGTCACTACTGGTCTTGATTTACTTCTTTGTATACGAGATAAGATAGGCTGTGAAGTAAGAAAATTACATGAAGGAGATATGGAATTTCTTTGACTACTCTCTCATATTTGCTTATTCTCTCTTATTTGAGGAAAAAAAAGTATTTAAAATAAATGATTTTCATATAATTACAAAAGGTAAAGTAATATTTATTTAATATTGTTAAAAACTAGATAACCCTCCCTTATCCAATCCCTAAAAACCCTATTTCATTTAAAATTTTATTTCGAGAAAATTTCGATCTTAATAAATTATTGAATTCTATTATTAGACCTTGGGCTCCTACTATTTATTAAATTTACTTCACATATGAAAAATAATATTTATAAAATTAAAATTTTCTAATCTTTACTCGTTAATTTTCTGAATAGTGGCGAAGTCAATTATTTACATAAAAATTGAAATATTTTGAGAGATGGGGAGGTGTATTGAAGGGGCATCTTGGTAAGAACATAGATATATTTAATCTGAATGTAATGAAGAAATCTTTCAATTAATAATTATGTCAACTTATAAATGAAATTATATTTTAAAATGCAAATGATATGATAAAATACAATTTGGAAAATTAAGTCAGAAAAGTTTTTTTAAGTTGAAAATAAATTATAAAAAAATAAAGAATTGTTTCTAATTAATAGAAATTTTAGTTAGACTGAATTTTTAAGTTTTATAAGGGTTCTTAATAAAAATATTATCCAAATCGTTAAATATTTTAGGAAATCCGAACCTAAATACCACATGCAAAAATCTTTGATTTTTTCGGGATTAGCTTATAAAGTTTATATATTATGATTTAAAGCGAAAAATTATTATTGTTTTCGTAAAAAAAATATATTGATTCGGAAAATTTTTTAGAGTGGTTTATAAATTTAATGCTTTAAATGAAAAAACTAAAGTAATTCCTCTTGAAAGAATCTTGCATTTTAATAATTAAAACTTTTCATTATAAATTAAATTTAAATCTAATTTTAAAATTGAGAATAATTTAAAATAGCAGGTCATAAATGTATATACTATGTTCTGTAATCGCTATTTTTGTAAATTTTAAGAAAAATATTAAATAAAGTGAGGCATAAAGTATATATTTTTACCAGATTTTCCAAGTTTTCTGGATCTATTAACAAAAAGTGATATCTTATTTTTTACTTTTATTGTCCAAATATATCAAATAATCAGTATATTTGATTAATATAATTATTTATAATTTAATAGAAAATCAAATATTTTAAAGTAAAAAAATTAAATTTTCGCAAAAAATAATACTTAACTGAGGAGTAAAACTTTTAATCAAATAAAAAGTATTGAAGTATATTAAAATGTTAAAAATTTATCATCTTTTTAATTTAATATAATAAAATATTTAATTTTCCAAATAAATAATATTTCAACAAAAACGGTTCTTGAAGCTGCCTTTCCATATGAAGACTTCATTTAAATGCTACATTTTTTATTATCTCTACCTTAATATTATTTTAATTAATTAGCAAGGTTGATTGTAATGATTAAAAAAAATTAGAAAGCGTTCTTTTTTACATAAAATAAATAAAAAATAATAAATGTTACAAGTTATTCATAAATATTTGTTTTAATTAGGAAGTAGAAGTTGTTTTGTTAATGAAAAAAAATTTAATAAGTCTTTTTATTTCACTAAAAAATTTTAAAGCAAAATCATAATGATTAGGTTAATAAAAGTAAATATATATATAAAGTATGTATTATATAAATGTTTTAACATAGACATAGAAAGACTTAGTGCAACTTACAATCAAAATATTTAAATAATATCGTCTAAGTAAGTAAAAGAATAAGTAAAATTAATATATTAATTTTTTTTATATAATAGGGTAGTTTTTCTTATAAATTGGCGTATCTGGATTCAGGGATAAAGGGTACTATCAAGAAGGGAAGTATTAAGATGGTCGGGGTTAAGTCTTAATAAATATAAAATAATTAAATTCTTTAAATTAACACTAAGTTATAAAGTATCATGGATTTTTGACAATATTCGATTTTTATCAAATAGATCAAACATATTAATTATTGCTTGATGCTTTACTAAAATCATAACATGCAACGAATATAAATCAATAAATTGAAAAATTTTAGCTTTTTAAATTGTAATACTAAAGCTCGTTATTGTTTAACAAGTATCAATGAGACTAAAAAGTTAAATGATATTAAATTTTTTCAATCATTTTAACTGTATTTTAATCTCATTAATATAGTCTTCCTGACATTCTTGAAGATAAACTTCTTCTTAAGAATCTACGATGGGTTCAGTTTCTTGGTATCCATGATGGCTGCAGTGTTTGTAGACCTTAAGTATTTCATAGGTTTCTTCGTAATCTTTATTCTGCAATTCGGTCTTGTGTTTGCCATTCTATTTGATGCAATTTCAATAGAAGAATATTAAGGTATTGGCATCTTTGCTTACATCATGATGGCATTTAGAACCTCATCAGGAGACTTTATTATTATATTTTAATGTGTTTACGGAAATTAATACTGGGGCTTTAACCAGCTAGAGAGATAAATAAATCTGATAGTTTCATACTTTGACTTTTGGGCATACAAATCAATCATAAACTAAGAGCCGGGAGTTGTGGAACCCATATACTAAACAAATAATTTTCAGCATCAGAGATTTTAATGTTGATTCGTATAAAGATCAATCCTCAGTACTTGTTGTATTGTTTAATAATTAAAATATATGAAATTATTAATAATAAATAAAATTAAATTATTTTATCAATGTGATGGGTTATTAATTTCTAGAAAAATTGATATTTAGTTTTATCCACATAAATTTTAGCTATTTTTGTATATATCTTTTGCATTATAAAAATGAATTGTATATTTTAAGTTAAAATACCTAGAAATAAAATAATTTAATTTAAAAATATTTTATTTTTTAGTTATTTAAAAAATAAATTATAAACTTATTTAACTGATTAAAGCAATTTATTATTCTTTAAAAGTATTAAATTGAAATATTTTTGAATATATACAATTACTTTGAATTTATAAATTAATAAAATTATAATAATTATAAATTTTTAATTTTATCAATAATATCCTGGGTCATCTGGATTATTAAAAACACAATAATTTCTATATTTTATTTATATATAAAAAGCTGTAAAATCTAATTAATCTTTTTTTATTAGGAATTCATTTAGCCATGCTATAAAAGAAAGAAATATTATAGAGTATTTATTTCAGGATGATAAGTTCGATGATAATTTTACATGTTAACATTTATATTCTCTTGTAAATATATTTAAACATAATTTATTTGTTTTAATTCATTTTATAAGATTTTTTTTATAAATAATAAAATTTATTTAAAAATCAAACATTTTAATTTCTTCAATTTTCCTGTAAGTAAATTTAAAAACAAAAAAAGAAAAAGCTTGATTATTTAAATTTACTAATGATAACTTCAATTACAGTTATAATGAATTTCATTTTTAATTTAACTTAAGCATGACTAAAAGGATAAATTTATTATAAAAAAGAATATAATTTCTAAATCTCTTGCTTTGACATTTTATCATTTTTAAGGTCATTTTATAATTAATTTAATTGTTAAATTTGATAAATATTATTTCAATTAATTTTTAGAGTTAATTCGTCATAAAATGTAATTTATTATCAAGCTAAGATTTGAATATTTATTTTCCACTATAAAATTTAGTAAAAATTATAACGAAATAAGCTTTTATAAATTTAAAATAATTTTTTTAAAAAAACTAAAATTCAAATTAAAACTAGCTATTATTCTTAATATAATTATATTAACCTAAACGTTCTAAATGAAATTATCAAGCTATGAAATGAAAATTTAATTTATTAATGTGCACTTGCTATTATAATTTTTCAAAAGTAAATGGAAAATTGTTTTTAATTAGATTTTAATTCTAAAAAATTATAGAATAATTATTTGTAGATTATTGCAGTGATGTTGCTTAATGTGATGTTTATGAATTTCATAATCGCAGTTATTTCTGAATCTTATGAGAAAGTCATGCAGAAATTAGTTGCTGAAAGTTACAAAGTCAAAGTCCAAATGATTGTAGAAAGGGAATTGCACTTCACTGAGGAAGAGCTCACTTCAGAGCAGTATTTCCCTAAGTATTTGATATTGAGAAGGCCAGTATCAAGTTCAGAGGGTGAGAACGGTGAATAAATACATTAAACTATACATGTTTTAATTAAGAAATTTTTTTATGATTCTTCCAGGAGGCACCGTTACAAACTTATAATTAAATTGAATCTATTTCAATTTATAAAATTAATAGATAAAACGTATAATAAATCTCAAAAATATTGACTTCATTAATCTTTAAAGCTATATTTACGAGGTTTTCGAGTTTTAATTGTTTTTCAAACTATCATTTATCATATATTTAGTTTATCTATATAAATACAATACATTTCAATATTTCAACTGCAATTAAATATATTTAATCCAATTAATTCAAATTATGATTTGAAAAATGCACTTCCTTTAAATTTTAATTTTTTTTATAAGGAAGCCCATATTAAATAATATATTCAGTTTATATTTAACTCATTAGAATTTAAATAAATGCAATTGCAAAAATGAATAATTTAATTGTTCATTTAAGTTGATTTCTTTGATATTTAGCCACCCATCTATAAAGTAAATTAAAATATAATTTTAAGGATTAAATGGCAAGGCTTTGTAAAAGACATTAAAAACACAATTAAAACTTCAAGTACTAAGCAAAAGACAGATATTTAATTCTAATTTAGGGAGGTTATTATTTGAAAAATAATATAATTTAATATTGATTACATAATTTTTCATAACTAATTATTAATTATAGATTATAATTTATTAAGCATCTGTTGCTAGATGCCTTAATAGGAACAAAACAACCATCCTAATTCAAATTTTTAATCAAATCAAGATTCATTAAAATATTGAGAAATTTAAAAATTAATTATATATAATATTATTATCTACATAGTATTAGATGAATCAGATTTTTAAAATATTATATAAAAATAGAAACTATATAAAATAAAGAAATAGAAAAAGATTGTTTTATTTGATATTTTGGAAATCACTATAAACGGAAAACGTGCATGTTGCTAGAATTTGATTTATTTTTCTTAAATTTTGTTATTATTTTAAATGCAGAATAAAACATAAGATAAATTATTCAAACCCTTATTACTAAATATAAGCACTAACTGAGAAAATGGAAGTTTAGAGTTAGAATCTTAAAAGTGAGGTTAAAATTGGAACATAATAATAATTTAACTTTAAATTTCTATAAATTTTTAAATAATTTATTTATAAATATTTTATAGAAATATTATAAAAACAGGAGCATTATAAAGTCAACTAGAAGCTCAAGAAAATAAAATTGAAATGCTAAATAATTAACTTGTTTCGTTCATAAAAGAATAAAAATTGCAAAATGCAGCAATAATCAAAACTAAACAATAAATGAACTATGATTTTGTATTTTCATACTTTGATATAATAAATAATGATACTATTAGTGTATTGAGGAGGAATTTAAATTAGATAGAAATATTTTTGAGGTCTTTAAATGGTGTCAAATTTTTTCACAACCTCAAAATTCGTCACCAACTAAAGCCTCAAAATAATTTCCATCAAATTTAACCTCCTCCTTATTATACTAAAGTAGTATTCATCATTAAAGAACTAAATCGTGGTAAATTATAATGATAAGTTATAAAGTCTAATTTTTAAGAAATTATCACTATAAATTTGATTTAAATAATGAAAATTAAAAATTTTATATAAAAAGGTTTTTTTAAATGAAAGAGAGGAAAGTGAGGAGAGGTGTTTCTGTTAATAGTAATAGATATTTACAATAGACTTATAAATTATGACCAAAACAAAAGTTATCCATGATTTATTCCTCTTTCTTTAAAGTATTAATAAAAAAACAATTGGGTTTTTTTTATTTTTATAATTGTTAGAATAAACATAATATACGAATGGGATAATTTAATTTTTTTCTATATTGAATTAATGAAATCGCGCTATTATTTTATAATATTGACTTAAGCATAGGATATTTCATAACGATACTTAAATAATTTCTATATATTGGTATATTGTAGATAGTATAATTTTAAATTCTCTTTAAATTTGATGAATAATATAATCAATTGAGCAAACTATTTTTATTTTGTCAAAATATTGCGCCTTAGATTGCTATTTCTATTAAAGTAATATCTTATAATACTTAACTTTGAATGAGCTATAAAATTAATTAAAAAAAATGTTTTAAAGTATTGAAT
Organism: Oxytricha trifallax; assembly: GCA_000711775.1. Taxonomy (NCBI): domain Eukaryota; phylum Ciliophora; class Spirotrichea; order Sporadotrichida; family Oxytrichidae; genus Oxytricha; species Oxytricha trifallax. The sequence goes on from ARYC01016986.1 coordinate 83,285, forward strand.
TTAATTACTGAAGAACCCTAAGCGATGACAACCTATACAAAATCAATGATTCCTCAATAGGTGAATTCAATTATTTATAAGGTAGATAGGTAAGTATGTTTAAACTGAAGGTTTGATGGTAGTGGTAAATATCAATTGAAAATTTTACAATTAATAATATATTATTTTTTTATCACTTAAGTTAATGTTTAATAGAGAAATAATAGACGGTGAGTACAGAATTCCTTCACATGGTTACAGGTAAATTTTTAAGAAAAAAATTACAATATTTGGAATATTTACGGTTTTATAAACGACCGATAAAAAGGACCTTCTTCAAAGCTAGTTTGCAAATATGAAGTCATTCCGTCCATGTTACTTATTATAATATTGGAGAGATGTGAGAGGTTTAAAAATTGTTCGCCTGTAAAAACCGTTGGAAACGTTTAAGGTTAGAGACATAGCGTAGCTTTTTGTTGAAAAGACTGCCAACCAGGCATTCTAGCTCTGACCTATATTATTTATATATCTAAATATAATTAATAAGAAATTTATAGTAAATTAAATTTAATATTAATGTAGAATATAATATTTAGGAGAATTGAAGATGTCCATGCATTAATTTATATATTTTAAAGTGTTCGAGTTTTCTCTTCTTGGTAGAAAATAAGCCTTTAAGAGTTTTTATCTTGCATTTTATATTTAATTTCATAATTATCAATATATCTAGTCTTTTAATTAAATTATTGCGATTATTATAAGTATACTAATTTTCATTTCATTTATTCTTTTTAATTAGAATAATCACAAGAAATACTCTAATAAACTGAAAACTATTTCATTAACAAAATCAAAATTAAAATAATTTTATTTATATGAAAAAATATTTTGCTAACTAAATGATATCTCATTCAATTACAGGAATTAACTCAAGGTATTTTATGTAAATTAAATATTCATAATAAATATTAATACAAATTAGTAATCTATAAATTAATTAAACATTTGATTTATGCTAAATAAATAATAATGAGATTAGTTAAATTTAAATGTAATTTACTTTATTTAATGTTATACATGTTTGAAATATTTAAATTAATTAATTAATCCTTCTAAACCCTAAATCCAACTCTACCTCAATTTATTATCTTTCTCAATGTTAACCAAAAATTTTAATTATTTACAAAATTAATCCATAAAGTTTGAATAAATCTGGTTAGTCGACTTATATGGCAGTTATCACTTACCATAGATTTCATAATGCATAAATGTACTCTAACGGGTTGGATATAAATATAATATTATCTCTATTCCATTTTTAGATAGAGATACACTCTGTAAATACATCAAAAATTTTTATTGACTAGATTTTGTATTTTAATTTCACATTTATCAATATAATGAGGCAAATAAAAAATTATAAATAATACAAATTCTCAAGAAGGAAAGAGAGTAATTAATTCAGACCCAAAGTTGTGCATATTAAATATTTTTTTTAGTGAAAAATATTCACATTCTTAAAAAAAAGATAGTCTTAAAAATAATATTTAATACTATAACTAATCTTAATTAAGTAAACTATGATCTATTAATAAAAAAATAGAATGATTGGTTATTTTTACCAAATTAGATTAGATTACTGTTTAATATAAATCGTCATTTACAGCTGTTAGTAATTGCATTTTATTAGGAATATAATTTAATACAGATCACTCTTTAGATTTTGCTATATTTTTATCTTTGATTAAGGCTATATATATATATATATATATATATATTAAATACTAAGTATAGTAATTAAAAGCAACCTAGCAATAAATGATAATAGAAATACAATAAACTTATTTTAATTTTATTTTAAAACAACAGCCACTTTAATCTCACACTAATAACCTTTAATTATCATTTATTGGAAAAATTTATTTATTACTATTTTATTTAAATATTTATATCAGATATTAAATTATTAGCACCAAATCCTTCAATCTCTTATTAATGTATATGTAATACCTAATTAATTATTAGCCATTCATTTCATTTTAAAGTGAATTTCACTTTTTTTATCATGCCTATATATAGGCCGGGTTTTATTATAAAGTATACGAAAAAAATTAATTATGTTACAAAGCAAAAGTGACTAGCTGAACTAATCTCTACTCTCAAACCCACCAGAAAATAATTAGACATAGGGGGATATGACATAAGAGGATGGTGTGAATAATCTCACTGAGAAGGAAGATCGAGTATTGACGTATTTAATTCCTTCAATAAAAAAAACAACTTTCGACTTTGATATTAATATTTATATTTTTTTGAAGGCAACTCTGAACAACACATTAAGACTTCTTCTTTATTAGTTGATGACCGCCATAAATACGCTATATTCATAGACAATAAAGTTGTTTATTAAGATGAATATAGTTTATGTCTTAGAGATCTATCTACAAATGCTGAACCAATTTAAATGAATAATCCTTACTGCGAAGGTAATCAGTTTAAACTAAACGATGGGTATTGGATTCATAAATCTTTTCATAAAAGATTAAAATTATTATTAATAGTATTAATCGAAATATTTAATTTTTAATTTTTAAATTTAATTCTTAATGAAACTTTATAATATTCATTAATTAATAGGTTCTCAGCATTTTATGATAAAAATCTGAAGTTATTTATTTATAAGCATTAACATATAGCCTTTCTACAATCAGCCTTTTGCATATATAGACTTAATGACATTTTTGATCCCGCCAACACCTACGATGACGAAAATGAAACTTGGTCGGCTAAATGCTAAAAAATTTAATTATAATTTGGTGACGGAGAAATTAAATGTTTAGAGGTCATTAAAAACCACTTTGTACTTGTAATGAATTCAGATGAAAGTCACTTTTGTAATATTGTACAAATTCGATTGCGATATTCAAAACCAAATGAAATTAAGAAAATGATATATACCAATTTCTTTCAACTAAAAGCAATTATAGTTTTAATTTTAACTATTTGAATAAAAGGACTTGGCAAATAAGACTATGGTCTCTGCAATGATTATCATGATAAAAAGTTAATCCTTTCGAATGAGATAAATTTTATTGCAGGAGCTGGCAATGTTTGAAAAATCATAAATCAAGAAAGTCATATGGTTGCAGGAAAAGTAAATGAAACCAAATTACTTTAAGTGCTAGTTTAATATGTGAATATATTCATGAGTTTAAATTTAAAATTTTTAGTATGCATAAAATCTCCCTTATGTATCGCAATCTTTAACTTAATTGACTCTTACTTTCTTAGGAGCACTTTCAATAAAATTTACTGTATCTACCTTCAAGTCGCATTAAGCGATAGATTAGTAGTTTTTAGTTGTGGCCTTTTAATATCTCCCTTTATAATTAAATTATTTTGAACTTAGGACATTGAGGAAATTAAATACAGGTGTCAATTTTAATAATTCTTATTCCTATGTCTTTAATTTTATGAACAGATAAATAAATTATAAACAGGACAATCCTTAGTCGCGAACTTATCTCTGAACTTTTACTAGAGCTTTAAAAAAATATTTACTCTGTCTTTATTAAGCGAAGTTGAATAAAATAATTCAAAAGACTATTATCTTTGCTTATTCCATCAAGTAAAGCACGAGTTTAAATCTTAATCTAGCATTCATATACACTATGCTACTGGATTTTTTTACCAAGATCTAGAAATGAAGATATTAATAAACGTGAATACCATTATTTTTATAAATTTTAGATAAGGATTTTGCAGAGGTGTAGAGGTCAGGAAAATGTTGATGAAACATTCGCTCTCTTGTTAAGAGAGAAATGAGCTAAGTATTTAACAGTCTTGTCATTAATTACATAATCAATGTGATACTGCTAATATAAGAATTAATTTTGCTCTCTCTCTCTCTTTTTAAATTTAATGCTAATAGAAATTGAGACCTGACTCTAGCAGAAGATTTATGAAGTATCCTTGCTATAAATGTGTAATTTAAAAGATGCTTGACTTGATCGCTATAATCATTACATCCAAAATATAACTTAAACAAAAGTCTCTCTACTCAGTGTCATATACTGACCCAAAACCTAACATATCCTTAAAAAAATATACTAATATTTAAACTAAAAACCCATACATAAACCCTATTAAAACCCTAATAAAGTATGCACTAATATTCTACTTTTATCAATCATAAAATCAATCAAATAACTTCAGGGGTTTTGGGGTTTTGATTATATTTTGTAAATTTAATCATGAAAATTTACATTAATATAGCAAACTGATACTTTAAATTAAATTTTCTAAGAATACTGTCTTAAACCAAAAGATAGACAATCCTATTGAAGAGGAAATTAATATAGAGCTATTTTTCGAAAATATCAACTCAAAGATTGATTATGTGAAGAATGCGCCTGTAAGGTTATTGAATCTTGAAAATGATAATCTTAAGGGGTTCTCCATTAACAGGAGTTGTTTAAAATTTATTTCTTACAAATCATACAATAACTGATATTAATTTTTTAATTGAAAAAAATTGTTATATTTATAATACTTAGTTATCAACAACATATATTTTAATTCTAAATTTAAAATTGTAATAATAGAAATCATTTCGTTATAATTAGGGTAAAAATTAATAAATAATACTTCGTGTTTATTGCTATTATATGAATAATGTCAAAATCTAAAAATGTAGGTGAAAGTAGGTAAATTTAAAATAGAAAAAAAGTGCATATTATATTTTAATTTTGAAATTCATAAATAGAATAGAAATTTTATTCTATAAATCAGTTAAGGTTGATAAAAACGCATATCTCTCAAATTTAATATACAAAAATCATTAAAAAAAATTAATTTAAATTATAATTCATTTTGCTAACCATTAAAACCCTAATCTGATTGATTCTAATTATATATATTTTAGTTTTTAATATTTACAAAGAATAAAATTAAAAAAATCCTTATTAATTCTTTATAAAAATCTAATGATTTCTAGCTTTTAAATAAATTAGAAATTTAAATTAACTTATCTTAAAATTTATAAATAAATATAATTGTTCAAACCGAGATATCCCTCCTTATACCACTCCCTTTTGAAAAAAAAACATAATTTTTCTAAAGTAAGATTTTTATTTTTACAACTATTTTGAGTTATATCGAGTTTAAATGATATGAGAGATTTAATTTTTTTTAATTTATCTTTTAAAATATAATTTAATATAATCATACATAAATTAGTAAATGCTATTGATAAATTAATTATATCAATTAATAATACTAATATTATTATTGCATAACCTTAAATGTAAAGAATGATGTAGATTCAGATTTTAATGATAAAAATTTTATTTGAAATAGCATATGTTAAAGGATGGGGATGGGTATCTTGTTAGAACATATAATAATTATTATTATTATTAGTTAATGGTTACGGAAATTAATACTGGAGTTAAAGCCAACCAGATAGATAAATCAGATATTTCTATGCTTTTAATTAATAATTAAAATTAATAAAATTAGGGCACTTAATGAAGCTTAATGAATGTTTAATTGAATTTTTCTTTTTGTAATTTGTTAAAGATATCTGTGCTTATAAAAAAATATTGGTTCTATGACTTACAGATTGAATTTTCTTCTAATATTAAATGATTTAAACTTGGCATATACACTTATTTATTACTTCACTTTTAAATAATTCTGTCAAAAATTAATTAATTTGAATATAAAGGCTTTTTTTTAAAAAAAATCTGAAAGTGCCATAAAAAAGTGAACTTATTTTTCATTCTTATGGGGAAACATGTTTTTCTTTTGAAGATGTTGCTTTAAATAAAAACTACATAGATCTATTAAGAAGCTAGAATTGGAGTTAGGAACAATTTATTAAGAATTAATTATTATTATTGGCAATTAATATAAATGTTTGGCCAATTTTAAATGCTCATGTCTCAATTATTTGTCTTTATAAATAATCCAATGAGGGTGTGTAAATTTGATTTTCACCTATCTATATTTAATTTAGCCTTTAATAATTCATTTTTAATCTAATTGTTCTTAACTACATCCTCTCTTTTTAAAAAATCCTTGGGGTTTTATTTTCTAATATAATATTAGATGATAAGACTAAATTTCTTTAACTTATGGCAAAACATCTTTATGATTATAACATCGAGTATATAGAAAATTATTATCTAAATATAATAATTATGATTGAAAAATTCAAAGCTTTATCATATTTTATAATATAAAGTATATTTAATGTGGATAACTCATATTTAATTATTTTTCTATATTTAAAATTAAATCTTTTCATATAAATAAAGTTGCGAATTAGTCCATTTCCATGAGAATTATATCGTGCTTAAGGATTGTAAAGGAAGTGATTCCTTTGTAATATTAATCAATCATGAACAATTTATTTTTTATTTATAAATAAATTAATGAAGTATAATATTATAATAGTTAAGTAAATTTTCAAGGGGAAGTTTCTTCAATTTTCGAATGGTTTACTTTATATCAAACTATATTTTTATTATTACCATTTTATTTTCCATTAACTTAATTATTTTATAAAGTTTAAAAACGATTTCTTACAATAACTTATGTTAAGATAATAAGTTATAATTGCATTTATTTGATTAAATTTTAAGAAATTTTAAATTATCTTCTTATCAATAAATATCAATTCATGAGTTGGGTAAAAAATATATTAACAATTATTATATTATATGTAACATTTTTAGCGATGAAATTCCCCCAAATTAAGTCTTAAAATATGTTTAACTTAACCTTATCTCTATTAATAAATTAGAAAATTATTAATTATTGTATTTTTTAATAAAAATTTATATCTGGAAAATTCCCTCTCAAAAATTTATGTTATTATTTTATATTACAAATTAAAAAATTTCGAATTTTTTCCTTTTCTTTTTAGATATAACTTTAATTAAATAAATTATTTAAAATAGAAATTATTTACTAATCTTAAAATATTTTAGTCATAGACTTTGATTTAATGAAATCAGAAGAGGCTTTCAATATTAAATATAATTATTTTCTATAATCCCGCCTTATTTTTATATCAAAACTTAATTTAAATTAAAAATTTTGTAATATATGGGAATCAATACCTTATTCAACTCCCTTTATAAAAAAAACAGTATGCTCATAAATGACATAATCTTTTTAAATAAACTGAAATATTAATTTAAATTTTTTTAATATCAAATCTGATCATTATTAAGTAACATTATTTTAGTTTTTTTTCAATGAATTTTGATTTAATTTCAACAAAACTCTATTATTAATTTATTATATTATTGATTTGATTATAGAACTAGGAATTTTCTAAATCTCTTTTTAGTAATCTATAAATACATAAAATTTGATTTTTAAATAATCAATTTTAGATTATTTGTTTATTTATATTTACAATTGAATGTTGTGCATACTATCCCTGACCCTATAACTTTCGTATAAAATTCTAACATGTACTTAACTTTGGACAAATCCAAGACAGAATATTTGTTCTACAAAATCTAAAAGAAGATCAAAGATGATGATTGTACACATAAGTTAAAGTAAATCTCAAATAAACAAACTTAAAATATATCTGCTGATTTTGATATTAAATATGCAAAGCTCGTGGATCAAAACTAAATGATATATCTTTTTGGGAAATATGGCAAGAATAATCCTAAAACATAAAATGCTTTGAGATCTAAATTGATTATGATTGATCAAGTCAACATGATAGTTGTCAATAAACTAACATTTAACGAGGATTTTCCAAAAAAAATTCAATGAATTTATTGTAACTAATGATTTGAGATAAATGATAGTTTGGCACAAAAATTAAAACGTAATAATATTGGTTAAATTAAATGAATTAATGGATTTAATTTGAAAATTAAAAATTAGGGATTTAAATTGGCAAATTTTCATCATTAATTTTTTTTAAATTGAAGAAAAAATGTTTTTAATGGCATTATTTAAATTCATCCTTACTATGCCTCTTCTAATTAAGAAGACAACATGTTAGTGCCTTAATAACTAATAACTAATTTGAAAGAAGATGATTATTAATAATGATTTTTATATTGATATTTTTTTAGTTCAATAATATAGAGATTAATTTTAATTTTACAACAAATAAAAAAAAATTAATTAATAAGTATATTATATAAGATATATAAATAAATAATATGGATAGAATAATAAATTATTAAAGGGATTTTAATCATAATTATAAATAATTTACAAAAAATTTGCTTTAAATATAAAATATTCATGGTTCAAATGAATTTTCAAGCTTTTAGAGTTTTTAATTTCTCATTAACCAATTTAAACCCCAAAACCCCTTCATCAAATACTTTAGAGATTTAAATATAGGTTAAATTAAGGTTCTTATTTTTTTATTATATTAAAATCATTAGGAAAAATAATTATGAGGTGAATATAATTAAATGTTTATTTATGAAAAATAATATTTTTATTCAATGTAAAAAAGCCATTTCGAAAATAAAAATAATTTAGAAATTAGGGTAATGACCCTTTGATTAAAAAAATAAAAATAAATAAAAAATATTAGAATTATTTATCAATAATCCCTAAATTTTAATTATTAGATAATTAATATGGAGTTTTACTTTGAAATGATGATTTTTCTTGGAAAAAATTAAAAGGATCACCTATATCTTATAGATTAATGTCATTATATAAATTGGGATATATTATATTCAATTTTGAATCATAATTTAAGTTTAAAAAAATATGTTATATATGGGAAACAAAAATATATGTATTATAATAAACTAATAAGCATCATAATTTTGACTTAATCACCCTAAAATGCCTGAGTACATTTTAAAATGAATAATTAAGAGACTTTTGACCAATTATTGTTGTTTTAATTAATTTTAACTTATGATAAGTTCTAAGTATAGTTACTTACTTCTGATTAAAACATTTTGATATTCAAATCTTCTGAAAACGATTGTGAAGTCATGATTTGTGAATCTAAAGATTACCCAGTTAAATTTGAGAAAACATTCAATTTTGGATTTGGTAAGGCAAAATAAGCAAAATGATAATGTAAATAAAGTCAATAAATAAAAAAAATGAATACCGCTTCAGCTCTTGAAAATTGAAATGATTTTTTTTATAAAACTAGCAATCGAATAATTATGAATTCTTAAAGTCATCAAAATTTAAATTCTTAATTAGTTTTTTTAGGGCAAAAATTGTTTATGTGCTTTATATAGAATAATCCGCGATTTTTTAAAAAAATTATAAAAATTATTAAAAGTAAAAAGAAAATTAGCATTTATCTTTTTAAAAATTATTACGTGAAAATTTTCTTTTCTTAATTTTTTCTCTTTTACTAATTTTTATGTTAAATTTAGAAAATGTTGGATCACTCTTTTTAATGTATATAAAAAATGTTTGCCCTGAATAAACAATTAAGAATATGAATTTTGATGACATGAAAGATTTATAATTATTCGATTGTTAGTTTTATACAATAAAAGAATTGCAAAAATTGAGAGTTAAGTAATATTCATTTTTATATTTATTTTTTCTTATTTACATTGTCACTTTATTAAATTAGCTTTATTCAGAAAGTTCACTTTGGAAGTAATATTATAATATAAATTTCTATTTAAATGAAATTAAAATTATTTCAAAAATAATTAAAATTATGGTATGATGAGTAAAAATTTGTTAATCAAGTATAGTTTTTATATAAAGGAAATTTTAATTATGATTTCATCTTAAATAAATATGTATAATCAATTTAAAATTTCTCTTGTTAAAAAAATAATTAAAAACATTTGGGTGTTGTAGTCAATTGTTCACTCACGTAACAATTTCTCATAGTATGTAACAATTGCCCACTGTATATAATTTTTTCTATCATTATATGAAAGTGCAGACAAAAAATATAAATAAAACTGCAGGATTTTAGAGTTTTACAGCCCATTACGTGGTCACAAGAGACAGAGCTCTCTTCGAAAACCCATTATTCCTCTTTTGTAAGTAAATAGATGTATTATTTGTGAAATTTAATCGTAAAAATTTTCGGCTTTGGGATCAATCACGCCCCCCCATAATGTATATTTTTATTATATTTTTGTAGTCTGATAGAGTTTTTGACGCTGAGTAATAGTAGCTAATAAACTACGAGTGTGCGATCAATAGTTTTCGAGATATGGCCACATATAAGTTCACATTTTATATATAAAATTATAGTTAAAATTATTAAAATATTTCTAATTTTTCATAAAAATATAATTTTTATGAAAAATATCAATTTAGAGGATTTAATGAAAATTTAAAGAATTTATTTAATTTATCAAAATAAATTCATAATAAATTTATTTTACATTCTTGTAATAAAATTAAAGTCCTAATAATTTATTATGATTTTATTTTGATAAATTAAATAAATTCTTTAAATTTTCATTAAATCCTCTAAATTGATATTTTTCATAAAAATTATATTTTTATGAAAAATTAGAAATATTTTAATAATTTTAACTATAATTTTATATATAAAATGTGAACTTATATGTGGCCATATCTCGAAAGCTTTTGATTGCAAACTCGTAGTTTATTAGCTACTATTACTCAGCGTCAAAAACTCTATCAGACTACAAAAATAAAAATATACGTTATGGGGGGGGCGTGTTTGATCCCATAGCCAAATTTTCATATATTGTTTATGTTAAATGTATGTTATATTTTGGGTAACCTGGTAATGTATAATACATATGCTTGATATGATACTTAAGAACTGTCCAGTGCCCTTCTGTTAAATTACTATATTCCATTGTCCATTAATTACCATTTTAAGATTAATGAATTTGTCTCGGATGTTTAATTTCTAGTTCTTCCGAGTTTATTCATTAATAATTTGACCAACCTTCTCTATGGACAATACTCTTTTTCCAGTCATTTTATGTTATTAATAATTCAAATGTCTATGTTGTCCTATTTTTGACATTGAATATTTTACAACATTAAGTCCCTTCTTTTATTAAACCTAATATCCAGATTTACCTTTCATAAATTTATCTTCTAAAAAACTGTATCTTAAAGATCTATATGTCCAAAGTGTCACGTCCAATTATATTAGTATTTAATTAGAAGCTATGCTTTTCTATAAGCATATTTCTTTTATAATGCTTTATAAGCTTTGATATATTTAGCAAATAGATTATCTAGTTGTTCTTAAATAATGATTATCTTAAAGGTACTTGACAGCTTTGGATATATTGACGCCAGAAAGAAAGAGATTAATTTTACCTTCATAAAAGGTTTTTGATAACACATATGAGGACAGTTTATTCATGACCTTATCTTATTGATTTTCTTGACACGGACTATGTATATATCATATTCATAATTTAGACTTTCTAGACTATGATTTTGATGATAGAATTTAATAGACATCTATGATTAACAGTGTTAGCATTTAAGATTTTTCTTAACAATACCCAAGTCATCAAAGCGTTTAAGTACAGAGCAAGTTTCTGTTTCATATTGTGTTTGCCTAACCTATGAAAACATTATTACATTTTAATATTATATTTTAACGATTAAATATCACACATAAAACATCAATTAACTTACAAAAAAGATCTCTCCTGAAACCCCTGTACAGGAGCGGTGCCCCCTTGACCCCTTCAATTACTTTGTATAACAAAGCGAAAACAAGTGGCTCTGCCCCTGATAACCCCGTTAAGAACTGAACCCCTTTATATTTAATATAAAATTTAATGAATAATTAAAATATGAATATAATTTATTAAGAGCATTTTTCATTCATTTTTGAATTGCTATATTTTTATTGAGATAAGGGAGAATACCAATTAAGATTTGTATTTTTCATTTTGTTGGAGTTTCCTAAATTTTTTTTTTATGTAAATTTTATTACATTTATAAATCCATTGAATATCAAGAGAATATTGAAGTGTAATAGGAAGAGAAGTACCTGGAGTGTAAATTACAGCTAAAAGAACTGAGGACACTTTGAATCATCTATATTACTTAAGAAATATAAATATAGTGGATCAATTCCAGCCTAACATGCCTAAATTATTTAGATAAAAACTGGTATTCAGAAGAATTGAGAAAGTTCTTGGATAGTGCCTAGAATCGATGCTAATTAAAATATTGATTAAATTTTTATTGTAGAAATACATTTGAAAATAAAAATAAATTGAATTAAAATATAATTAAATCAATTATTGTCATTTAACTTCTGGAAATTTGAAAATATGGTGCTTGTTCGATAGATAATTTAAATTTAGCTGGACTTTACTAAAGGTGGTACACCTCTATCGCATCTTAGAAGCAAGATAAATCAACAATAATATGAGCATTAAAATCAACTAAACAAATCACCTAAGATTATAATCGATTATCTTGCTTCTAAGATGCAATAGAGGTGTACCTCCTTTAGTAAAGTGCAGCTAATTTTAAATTATCTATCGAACAAGCACCATATTTTTTATATTTCCAGAAGTTAACTGACAATAATTGATTTAATTGTGAAAAGAAATAAAATTATTGTAAGGGTGATATGTAAAATAACTCAATTCATTTTGAATTTTTATTTTTAAAGAATAACCTTACCTTAGACTAAGTATTTTTCACTTTTTATTTTTTTAAATTGTGAATTTATCTTCTCTTTAAATTATTTGATATTTTATGTCTTGCCTCTCTCTTCTTTAAGTTTCATTTATCATCGAAACTAGAGTTTTCAATCTAATTTTAGTCTTTCTTCTCATAGTTACATCATTTTCCATAGTTAGTCTTTTTAATTATCTAATAGGTATTCCTTACCTCTTTTTAGCTATCCTCAATGACGATTTCACTTAGTTTAATGTTTTTCCATTAGTCAGCATTTAAAAATTGTAATAAGACAAAAATGAAATTGTGGAAATAAAACTTATCATTTAGGATATTTAAAATGACGAAAAAAATTAAAATCGGGAATATGGCACATTAAATAAGATGCTATACAGATTGATTAATTTTTAATATATCTGAGTTCGAGACTCTTTATATTAAGACTTTTTTATTATGATTTAAGTATTTCAATCGCTTATACTTATACATCACTTTTTACTGATTTAAAAATAATTCACGATGACTTTTAATAATAATACTAATGGGATTTTATTTTATTTTATTTTAAATTCAATTCATTTTTTCAAATTCAAGAGTATTTCTACTATAATAAATTATATATAACTCTTTTAATGAAATTAGACCAGAACTTAATTGACAATGGTAATAAAATAAAGATTAAAAATAATATTATATTTTAGGGCAGGAAACTTCCCTAAGAAGTTTTTTCATAAACCAGTGTAGGAAACTTGCACTCCCTTTAAATTTTTATTTAAAAATATTTAATTTATCTTACAAGTTAATATTTTAATTTTAATGAAAAAAATTAGGTTACTTTAAATTATATACCTCAATAAATCTAAGTTCATATTATGTAAGACTAATTTTTTGTTGTTGCAATTATAATTTAATTTAATATAAAATATTTATTTAATTAAAGTTTGATATTTATGTAGTGAATTTAATTTTTAAGCTTAAATAATAATGAGGAGATAATCTTTAGTCCAACTTCATCAGACGGTCACTATATAGCCTAAATAAATTACAAAGATAAATGCATATATAATAAGAAAAATCTGTGCATTTACGAAGATATTCTCATTTAATTTCATTAAAAATTTCAAGGAGTATATGTCTCACAATAATTTTTTCCCTATGTATTTAATCAACAAAATAAGCAAAATTTGTGCAAAATATTTTTTAAAAAAATTACTATCTGGGTGATATAAGATATAAGTAAAAATTTTGTGAGTTTATAATAAAAATAGACATCCCTAAGTTATTTTTATAATAATTAAAAAAATATTTATTCGATAAAATACAAAATTAAACTTATAGTATTTCATGTCCTAAAGCAAGAAAAAGATCTATTTAAAATTATGAAATTGTAAATAAAGATTAGCTATCATAAATTTAACTATTATACCTTCTCTTAGCTTCAGGTTATAAATACTATAAAGTTTAGTTATGGATTTTAACGAATAAAAGTTTTTAACATAATGATAATAAATAAAAATATATGTTATTCTATAATAAATTCACAAATTTCAAGCTAGATCACTCCCAGTGAATTACTAACAAATTTTATATATAATTTTGTTAATTTTGACAAAAATAATTTGCTTATTTTGTTAATTTTTGTTATATATGAAACAAAAATTAATAAGGGTGTGAGACTTGAACAACCAAAATTCCCATCTTGTGTATTCATAGCAGATCATAAAAGAGTTGAATTGATAGAATACAATTTTCTTGAATAACCTGTTTTTAATGACTGGGGATAAGAAAAGGTCAAAGTGATTCATGATTACAAAATTACAATTAATTAGTGAACATTTAATTTATATTAAATAATAAATAAAATTAAATAATATGACTTTAATAAATTTAGGAAGTAAAATAAAAATTTTATATAAAAAACTTTCTAATATAAATTAATACAGTTTTTAATTACATTTGATCTTGAATTTATATTAAAATTAAAGCAATAAAGAATGAGAATTCATAAACCTTAACTTAATTGGTTATATATTTATAACTAATCATCTATTATTTTAATTAGATTTAATAAATTGATATATAGCACGAATAAACTATAAATTTTAAAATCCTAGGAACACATTCTAGAATAGGAAACTAATTAAATTAAATAAATAATAAATCAAATTGGTATTAGTTAAAGTTGGCTAAATGGGAATATACAATCTTGGGCTCATTCGATAGAGAATTCAAAATTAGCTGGATTTATTATTGGCGGTACTATTACTATTTTATTGCACCCTTGGAGTAATTAACTTCAGTTTAAATCGACGACATAATATTTAGAATTTTGAGATCCAATAAAATAAACTGAAGTTAATTACTCCAAGGGTGCAATAAAATAGTAATAGTACCGCCAATAATAAATCCAGCTAATTTTGAATTCTCTATCGAATGAGCCCAAGATTGTATATTCCCATTTAGCCAACTTTAACTAATACCAATTTGATTTATTATTTATTTAATTTAATTAGTTTCCTATTCTAGAATGTGTTCCTACAATATTTATCGTGATTTTAATACCTCTAAAATACTAATTCATTTAATTCTTAGTAATTAAATAACTTCCTATTAAATTTACTTTAATAACTTTTGTGATCCTAATATATTTTAATATATCACAAATTTTTTACATACATAAATTATTTTAATTTATAAAATTTAATTCAATTAATGATTTATAATATCTTTACCTTCCTATTAATAATTTACTACTCTAAAATCTACATAAATATTTGAAGAAATAAATTTCTCTAATATATTTATTTTTTTATATTTAATATTTTTCACTGAAGTACAAGTTTTAGAAATTTTTAATAATTAAATATAGAATTAATTACTATACGTTCATTAAAAATAATTATAACCAAAGAAAATATTAAATAAAAATAAAAAATAAATTTCACTATCTTACTATTTATTAAAGAAAAAGAGCAAGACTTATCATTAAAATAATAATTTTGTTATGAGAAACTACAAAAATAAATTTAGAATCATATAATTAATTAACTGGTTTATTGATTAAACTTTTTTAAATATTTAAGTTATTTTGCCCATTATTTTTTACCGATTAATTATTTAAATATAAAATAATTATCTATTTTTAATACACATTTAAGCTATTATTTGTATTTGACTTTTTTAAATATAATTTCACATATATATATAAAACCCCATGAATTTCTTAAGAATTAAGATAAGGGGTTACAATTGATTAATTAAGAATTATTATTATATTGGCTAAAATCAATTAAAAATAGCGTAAAAGATAATATACACACCCTGATTGGTTTATTTTATATGGAAAATTATTCGAGCCAATTGCTTTAATTATTAGTCTAAATAGATTAAATTTACACCAATATAATAATAATTCTTAATTAATCAATTGTACTCCCTTATCTTAATTCTTAAAAAATTCATGGGGTTTTATAAATTATAAAACCCCATTAGTCAGTTAAGAACGAAGATTAGGAGATAAGAACAATTAAATTAAAATATAATTATTATTGGCGTAAATTAATAATGTTTGGGCTAATTATTAAAACCATTGGCTCAATTAATTGTCTCTATAAAATAAACCAATCAGAGGTGAATAAATTTTATTTTAGCCTAATTATAATTAATTTCAGCCAATAATAATTATAATTTTAATTTAATTGTTCTTATCTCCTAATCTTCATTCTTAATTGACTAATGGGTGTTTAATTAATATATATATATATATATATATATATATATATATATTAATTAGTAATATATGAAATAAAATCAAAATTTTTTATATTTAAAAATATATCTTTGTTATTTCATCATCATAAAATAATAAAAAATAAATATAACAAAAAATACATTTTTTCCTAGTGAGTATGACAAAATTATAGCATTAATAATGATGAGCGACTCATATACAATAATTGTAAACAAAACACACGATGAATGTAGTTATCTAGTAGTGCAGTAGAAAATTTAATGAATTTTAAATTAAATCTATTTTTTTAAATTTAAAGTCTTAAGTTTATTTATTGTTAAATTTAGTTATATTATTATAAAATTATATTTAGTGCAGAACTTTGATTTTATATAAGCTCCAAAACTTTTTAAACTAGAGACTAAAGTGACTGTATATGTAGTGAATGAAGAAAAAACATTGCTGTTCCTTAGCATTGAAGATTGTATTAAAGTCTTTGATTTAGTGAACATATGCTTCATTGAAAGCTTATCAATCAAAAATGATGAATATGGATAGCCATTAAATTAAATCTTAAATAAATATATATATATCATAACATTTAATAGAATAAATTAAGAAGGAATTATTTTTTTTAATAAATATGAGAATTAAAAAGAACAATTTTTAAAACAATTCTAACCAAATTTCTCAAGCGGTCTTTTAAAACTGATATTTGATTTGCAAGAGATTTCATTAAATAAATTTCTTTGTTCCAATCATTATCCTTGTAATAATACCATTAAATTCCCTTAAAATTTTAATTGTTTATCTTCAACCTATTTTGATGTTATAATAAAATATTATATTTAAAAGTAATAAAATTTAAACATTTATATTTTCATCGCTAAAGCCAAATTGATCAAGCTTAATTTTTCCTTTTTTTTAAGAAAAAAAATCAATAATGATATTAGATAAAATATAGATTCATATATATTTTAATTTAAATTAATTAAAAATTTAAGAGGTAAATTTCCTGCCTCTAAGTATCAAGCCCAAACATTTAAAAGTAAATTATACTAAACTATTTATTTTTTAAAAAAATTATTATATTTAAAAGCTCATATTTATCATTTGTCAAATTATAAATTGAATAATATTTTACAATAATTATTTAAATTGATTATATATGTTACTTTAAAAATATGTTTGAAATTTTATCTAGATATAAAAAAAATTCATGTTAAAAATATGAATTATTATATCTTAATTAATGATATATTTTCTAAGAAATTTGTATTTTTGTAAGGGGAAGGAAACTTCAAATTGGGGGGGGGCACATAATGTACCCAACAAAAATTTAAATATTT
The DNA here is from genome assembly GCA_000711775.1 of Oxytricha trifallax. Lineage (NCBI taxonomy): Eukaryota > Ciliophora > Spirotrichea > Sporadotrichida > Oxytrichidae > Oxytricha > Oxytricha trifallax. The sequence continues at coordinate 100,976 of ARYC01016986.1, forward strand.
TAATTATTTTAAAAATATAATTGATTTAAGTTTTTATTTTATCTTTCCTTTATCGATAGTAAAATGTAGCTTGTTTTGAGGATAAATGAAAAATCATTAGAAGGAAATATTGAAGCTTCAAAAGCGGTACTATTAATATTTAAATTTATATTTTACACTAAGTTTTAATAGATAATTAAATTATTTTTCCAAAAGTAATTAAATTATTTAAATCTATATTTATATTTTATATAACAATTAAATATTAACAGTTGGAATGAAAAATAATGAATGGAAATATACTTCAAAAATGATTTTAAACGATTTTTATGAATACAAAATGAATGCTTTAATGGGAGATATTAAAAACTCAGAGTCAGTTTTTAAGGAATCGTTTGAAGAAGAAGATGAGCCTCCTAGTAAAGTAGAATTTGAAGTGGCAACTGATAATTCAACAAATATCGTAACACATGGAAGATATGTTAAAAATAATAATATTTAGGAAAAATTTATCATTATACCGTATAAATCTCTTTTGCAATAAAAAATAATTGTAATGAGAGAAGATTAAAAATTCAAATAGTTCATGATTTTTCATTTTTCTTGATAATTTGATAAAAATGAAAATTTAGTTCTTTCCTTAAATGTTTATCATTATTGTGTTAATAAATTTATACTTTTAAAAATTGTATATGAAACCAAGGAATTGAGGTAATTCAATTGTGCAATTATTTCATTCAATTCAAAAATAGTTACTCCGAATAAGATTTGGGATTAACATTATTTTTTTATTTACATATGCTGTTTAGAATTTTAGTAAGGTTGTGAGGATATAGTGAATAAATTAAGCATTAATAGACACCTCTTATCATAAGAACTTAATCAAACTAAGGGTTTGTGATATTGACTGTGCAATTTAATTGAACTTTGCTTAATAATTTATAATCTAGATATTCCTAGAAGGCTATTTATTCAACTATTCTTTTAAAAAATACATTATCATTGATCTATAAGAAGTTTATCATGGATTAACTTCATTATTTACATTAATTGATCAAATGGAGATGTCCATAGTTAGAGAATAGCAGAAAATAATATAATAAACTCAATAATTTGAACTCGATTTAATCTGAAACAAATGTTATTATTAGAAATTCAATTGAATGTAATTAATAAACTATATTATACTTTTTATTTAATAATCAGATTTTGCTAATTCTCATGTCCTTAAAAAGTATCTTCGGAGAATCATATAATATGAGTAACTCTAAGTTTGACTATTTCTTAGTTGACGGACTCTAAGAGCAAAGACTGCCAACTGAAAGAGTTGAAGTGAATTATCTGAACCAAAGATATGACATATTTTGTGACATTGACTAGTAGCATGTTAAAAATAAATATTATAAATTAATAAACAATTTATATAGAATTATAAATCAATCATAATTATATGGCAAAATAGATTGATAAATTTCTGAAATCATTTATGAATTTGGTCAGTATAAATATTATCAAAATGTATATTAGAACAAAGTCTAATTATTTTTAAAATATTTAATAGTGATATATAAACTGTATTTATTATTTATTAATAATTTAAACTTAATATTAGGTAAAATAAAACTGCTTTAATATAAACTCAAAATAGAGCTTACTAGATAATGATTAATATTTATACCCAGTCTTTTATTAGGAATAATTATGAATTAGAATAATTTAGATTTGATTAAAATTAACAATGAGTGTTTATTAATTTAAAAAGAACTTTTAACCTTGTAATTTTAACTATAAATATACTTCTATTATTCAATAATTTAAATGAAAATTTTATTATTACAGTATAAAAAGTAATAAAGTATTAGTATTCTCAATTTTTATTTTTTTTAAATTTAAATTTGATATAAAGTTAAGTCAATTTCTCTATTTTATTTTATTCAATTAGTTTAACATTAAGGTTATATTATAAACTTTAATTTTAATCAATGATATGTCATTTTTAAGGCATAAAATTATTATGAGTAAATTATTTATAATTTAGGAATTAGCTGAATTCATTTTTTTATATATTTAAGTAAAATAATAAAAATTATTTTTAATTTAATTTTTAAATCTTTAATTTATAAAAAAACTTTATTCGATACACTAATAATTTACTACTAAGTAAAAAATATAATGAAATTTAAATAATTTTTATATAACAAATTATTTATGAAGTAAATTTTAAACAATAATAAAAAAAATTTTAAGGACTTTTAAGTTAATAAAATTTATAGATAAAAATTTTTAAAAATAAATATATTAAAATTACAATATAATTTCTAAGAGATTAAAATAAATTAAACAAAATTTAATGAATCCACAATAAATTTTTGGGTTTTTGGGATACTTTTGTTCAACAATAATTTTATACAGATGACATTGAGGCTTTACTATCTTTGAAAAGAATGGATGACCTAGAAATAATAGCGATGCTAAAAAGTGTTGGAGATATTTCAAAATTTTTAATGCACTATCCTTAGATTGGAAATCTGATCTCAATTATTGCACACAGACCAAGAATCTTACAATATCTAATCAAACACCTTGAACTTTAGGATAAGTCAAAAATACCAATGCTGATGTACTATGTTCAAGAATAGTCTCCTTTTGATAAAGTCACTTAGAGCAATTAATTTTAATCTAAAACTTCAATAAATAGATAAGAATTTGATAAGGTTATGTGTTCTCCCCGAACACCCCTCTCCTCACCCCCAAACCTAGTCCCCCCCCCACCTCCATATAAATATTTTTTTTCTAAATAATTTTTTTGCGCTGCGGGCAGCTATACTTTTAATGATTTATTTTTATTAGTTACACTACGTCTGTCAACCTTTTTGTATGCATGCTCCGATAGAAAAATATATAAAAATCAAAACAATTAAAAATTTTTATTATAATAATAAATAATTTTTTTATAAGAAAATTCTATGTAACATTCATATTTTTGTACTTCTAATAAGTTAACCATAAAATTCTAAGTAAATATATCTTACAGAAAATAAGGAATATTATGATTAACTTAATAGAAGTACAAAAATATGAATGTTACATAGAATTTTCTTATAAAAAAATTATTTATTATTATAATAAAAATTTTTAATTGTTTTGATTTTTATATATTTTTCTATCGGAGCATGCATACAAAAAGGTTGACAGACGTAGTGTAACTAATAAAAATAAATCATTAAAAGTATAGCTGCCCGCAGCGCAAAAAAATTATTTAGAAAAAAAATATTTATATGGAGGTGGGGGGGGACTCGGTTTGGGGGTGAGGAGAGGGCGGCTCGGGGTAAGGGGTGAACAGTTATGATTAAAAGTTCTTATTAAATACTTTAATTTTTATATAAATTTGCATCTGAAAATAAATATACTTTCTTAAAGTGAGCAGATTCATCGTTTGGTACTTCCATTATTAATTCTATGTTCAAAAGAGATCCATAAAGTAAAATTTAAAATTAATTCAAGCAATCTTATTTGTACTCAATATTCTATATTACCTGTCAAAAAATTTTTCAAGTCCCACAGTTATTAGTAAATTTTAAGAAAATTTTAATTTTTTTTCAAATGTTATAGGAATTTTCGATGCATATCCTGTATGTGAATATATAAATTTTTTTATTAAAATCTTTTTTTTAAGAATTTTTTTGGTATATAAACTCAGAACTTAATGATGTTATGATTAATTGAATAAATATGCAAGACTTTAAAAAATATGTTTTGAAATACACAAAAAAACAAGGTTTTAAAAATCTTAATGAAATTTGAAAGATCTCAAGAATTAAAACACTTGATCTTTTAATGCTTGAGAAGTAAACTAGTACTTTGATCTATATGATTATTTAAAATAATTAAAAATGTGTTTATATCTAAATTTAAAATAGAATAATTAACTATATCGCATAATCCTTTTCTAAAATACTTAAATGCTTATTTGAGTGTTGAATAGATTTTAAAAGATTTTTAGGGAATTTTAATTTTTACTTACTTTATTAGATCTAAGTTTATTATTTTCGTTTCTTTATAATTTATTGATGGATTAATAAAGGATGATTTTTGTAATTTATAATTAGTTCATTTACATAAATAAATCTAACATTCTTATCAAATAATTAAATTATATCGAATTTGATTCTCTTAACATAATAATTAAATAGGCTTTCAGTGAATTTTAATTTCTTAATAAATAGAATACTACATAATATGAAAATTTATATACAATTCTTTTTAAATAGAATTTAATCAAAACAAAAGAAAATTCATTTTCATAATAATCAATCAATTATTTATGAAGAATACTATTTATGCTTTAGTAAATTATCAATAGGACCTATAATAAGCATATTTTAATTGTTAGTTTATTAAAAAGCATTCTACACAAAATATATGGATTTATTTTATTTAAGTTTAAATAAATTATATCTATAATTTTTTTAAAAATTATTATAAGATTGAAAGAAAATTTATTGAGAACAATTTTTAATATTATCCTTACAAAGTATTGTAGTTAAAATTGTATTTTTATATTGTAATTAGGTAAAGAGTATAACTTATCTATTAGAAATCCTCGTTAGATTCTAAAATCATCATAGCTTCAATCATTTCATTGATAAGAACTTAATTTCATTAATAGAGAAGCAAATTAATCTTAACGATTATTTTGAGAGCAATCAAAATCCCAAAAACATTTTTTAAATAGATAATTTATTAATTTTAAATTCTAATATTTACTTTAAAAAACTCAAGCCTAATTCTTAATCTTTTATATACTATTTTTTCATTATTTTGTTCAATCTAAAATTAGTTTTTTTATTTGAAACAAGTCATAAAAATCTATTAATCGAAGCAATTATAAAATATGAACCTTTAGAATATAAATAAGCAATTACTTCATTTAAACAAAGTTGAATTTACTAAATTTAATAAAATTATTTTAATTTTACTCCACTTAATGTTTCTTAAAAAAATCATATCAGATTTTATTTGAAAATAGAAATGAAAAACTTTTATGATTTAAGTATAATGAATAAATTTTATTCTAATGAGTTATTAGTCTTTAATGTTGCTTAATACCAGATATTTACGAAGGTATTGAATTTCAATAAGATTAATGGCAAATAATTAAATATTACAATAATACTCATCATTAAATTAATAAATGGGATTCTTAATCTCCCAATAATCAAGATAATTAAGGATTGTTTAAATTTTATCATTTTATAATTAAATCAAGATAAACCATAAAAACTTCCAAGACTTGCATTAAACCATTAAATCTTTTACTTATATAATTAAATTATGAAATAAATTTATTAATTCTTTTAAGTATTATATTTTTTATTCTTTTTTTCAATATGAAAATAAAAAATATTGAGATTATATTATGATGACAAAATACTTATCTTGAGTCTAAAATAAACAAGCTCTCCAAAAGATATTCTTGAAAAATATGATGAAATATTCAATGAGCATCTTGACTATTATATATATTTATATATAAAGTTAAAAATAAATTGCTAAAATTTGAGTTTCTTTCACAAAAATACAATTGAAATTTAAAATATATTTTTAATCAATTTGAAAGATTCAAAGTTTTATCGGTAATAATCAAGTCAAGCATATTGCTAAAAAATGAATGAATATTTTATAAATAGATTGATAATTTTATTAATTTTAATGTTTATAATAGTAGTAACCAATCGAGTATTTCTTGGTAAATCTTCCAGACACATTGACAAATGAACCAAGGAAACTTATGGAAGTCCTTTCACAAACTGAAACAATGGAGCTTTTTGAGACATTAACAATAAATTCCTAATAATTTATCATTAAAAATCTCAAATAGAGTCAATTAATTGAAATTAGTGTACAAGTATTTTACTATTTATTTATAACTTAATATGGTAGTGAAGAAATTTACATTTATTTGGAAGATTATCTTATAAATTTTATATTATTGAAAAAAATTAAAATTATAGAATCATTATACTATAACAAGAATAATAGGTCCAATTAAAGTCTAATTAAATTCATTATAAAAAAATTTAACATTTCGTATGAAATAATAAAATTAATATTTTAATATATTGATTAATTTTAATTTAATTTAGCAATAATGATTTTCTCAAATTATATTTATTTGAGAATAAAATTTGATCTTGTTAAGTTTAAATACAAAAAAATATATCAATAATTATATATCATAGTTCAATCAATGAATTTCTAATTATATTTTTTTATTTATGCTTAATATATATATAAATAAGAAAATTATATTTCAGAGAGTGAATTCGAAGCATTATACAATTTAATATAAGTGCATTATTCGTTTATTAAAAAGTTTTCCATAAAGATTTTTAGCAAAATTATAAATCATCAAGTATTATATTTTTCTCATTTATTTGCAGTAAATATAATAAAATAAATCACAATCTAGCATATATTTTTTAATTTTAAGTTTACTGATAAACGAATTTTTGAGGTTTAAATCTAAACCATTATAAATTTCAAGTGGAATACCTATACCAAGTCTTTCTTCTAGACACAATTCAATATCTTCCTCATATTTTTAATTTATTTTTAAAATAACTAAGTAGAGATATTTGTAAAATTAAAAATTTGTTTAGAGTTAATAATTTATATACAAAGTAAAAAAAATGAAAATATATTTTAAATAAGTGCTTTGAAATTATTTAATTTAATGAGTGCGATATATTTTAGTAAATTAATTGATTTTATAAATATCTACTCTTAATTATTATTTTAAATTCATTTTAAGACAGTCCCTACGTTCAATTATACATAAGATTTCAAGTCTTTATAATTTTTTTTAGAAAAAAAATAATTTTTTAGTATTAAAATAATATAATTTATATGCATATAAGAAATTCCTTGAAAGTTTAATTAAATTTTCTTAGAACTTGCTTTTTTAGGCGGAAGTATAAGAAGTGAATAAAATATTTTTATTCATATTCTGCTTGTCTTTTATGATTGAAATCCTTTACTCCTTAATTTTAGTAAACAGAAAAAGTGACCCTATAACTGATGATAGAGACCCAATAGTTTAGTACTCTCTAAAGTCTGTTTCAGGACTAGTTTTAATATACTTTTTAGTATATGAATTCAGACAAGCTGCCAAGTAAGAAGATTACATGAAGGAAATATGGAATTTCTTCGACTACTCGCTCATAATTGCTTACGCTCTTTTATAAGAGCATTACAATTTATTTGAAATTAAAGATATTTAAAAATTTACTTCAGTTAAAATAGTCTAATATATATCAATGTCATACTATATTTTTTAAACCTAAATAATCCCCATTCCACGAACTCCTAAAATACCCTATTTTAAATGAAATTTCTTAATCTAAAAAATCTAGAATTTAAAAATATAGCAGTGCATTATAATATAGATTTTATTTTTATAATAAACTTTATATATAAATTATAATAAAAGTGAAATAAAAAGAAAAAGTTTTACTAAATTTTCATCAGTTAATTTACCTTAAAATTTGATCTTTTAAATATATTTTAAAAATATTAAATTTTAATAGATAAGATTCATTATTTAGATATTTTATAAATTTAAAAAAATTTTTAGACATTGCTTTTTTATAAATTAATTTAGAAACTCTCTCAAAAGTTTAAAAAATTGACCTGTAAAACTCTACAAAAAATGAAAATTGTCATAGTTATTATATAAAATAAATCTCATTTTATATTTTAATATATGATAGTTAAATTTAATTTTTCCATATTATTTTTATTTGAACAAAAGCTGGTCTAGAAGCTGCTTATCCTTATGAAGACTACATTTAACAAATTAAAAATTGCTCTCTAACATATTTAAATTTTAGCATTTTCTTTTTTAAACCAGGCTATATATATTTTAAATGGTTAAAATAATTAATATTTTCTTATAGGCATTACAATATTATAAATAAAAGCATTTATTTCATTTTAGTTTGTAAATTTTTATTATAATAACTTAAAAAAAGAATAAAAAAATTATGTGAATAACTAATAAGGTAAAATTATAATATATTATATATAGTTTTAATTCATAAAATATTCCAATAATGGTAAGAACATTGTTTAAATAAATTGCTTAAATATTTAATTAAGTATTGTTTCAACCAATTGTTAATTAAATAGTGGAAAAAAAGGTAAAGGCTATTTTTTAAATCAAAAAGTTTATAATTTATTTTTAAAAAAGTAATTTCATTTTTCAAATAAAAAAGAAATTTAAAGAATTAATTTAAAATTATAGTTTTTTTAAATTTCATTAGATTTTAATAGTAAATCTAGAATTACGAGTTAAAATAATTTGAAATTTTTCACTTTAAATTATTTCAAAAATTTATGATTTTAATATAATAATTTTTAACATTCTAAATAGATTTTAAATAAAAATATTTATTAATGCTTTACTTATATTATAATATCAACTAGTTTTTCTGATTTTAATTAATAAATTGAAGGATATTAGTTTTTAATTGTTATACTAAAGCTAGTTATTGCTTATATAAAATCTATGAGCTAAACTGAGAAATACTTATTAAATAGAATTAATCATTTTTTACTTAATCTCATTAATATAGTCTTCCTGACATTTTTGAAGATAAACTTCTTCTTAAGAATCTACGATGGGTTCAGTTTCTTGGTATCCATGATGGCAGCAGTGTTTGTAGACCTTAAGTATTTCATAGGTTTCTTCGTAATCTTTATCTTGCAATTCGGTCTTGTGTTTGCCATTCTATTTGATGCAATTTCAATAGAAGAATATTAAGGTATTGGAATATTTGCTTACATCATGATGGCATTCAGAACATCATCTGGAGACTTCAATGTTGATTCGTATAAAGATCAATCATCTGCACTTGTCATATTGTATTGAAGTTAAAATATTGGAAAATTTCAATTATAAAAATCAATAAATTAACATATTATTAATGGATATATTGATATTTACAATTTAATTAATTATGGAAATTCAATTAAAATTGTAACTATAAATATTTTATTATTTTGCATTTTTAATATATGAAAATAATTTTTTAGCTTTATAATAATAAAATGAATAATTGACTTTAGCTGATTTCATTTAAATTATATTATAAAAAATTTTTTAAATTACTGATAGAATATTTTTATTGCTTATTAATATAGCCTTTATTGAATTTATGAATAAATTAAACTAATATTTCAAATAAACATTTAATTAAATTTATTTGAATATTTTTCAATTTTAATAATAATATCCTGGATCATTTGGATTATTTTTAAAACAAATATTTCTTACATTACTTTAGATATATAAATAAAAAGCTGTGAATCTATTTAAACTTTATTTAAATAAAAAATAAGTTAATGTTTAACAGCAAAATTATATTTAAAAAAAAAACACATAGGATAAAGAGTTCATATCATTTATTTTTTGGAATGACTCAAATCCAAACACAAACTTCTAATATCCCATTTATATTAAAATCATAAATAATTTCATAAAAAAATTAAAAATGTCAGAAAATATTTATTTAGTTCTAAAATAATTCACTTAAACCTAAATAAAGATCAATACATTATAATTAAAATAAATATATTTATTGGTAAGAGCAATTTTCTTCATATTCAAATTTATTTTGTTTAAGTTATAATATAATTATTAATAATTACTTTAAAATCTAATAATAAATTACAATGAATACAAAATTGAAAAATTAATTAAATTATACTATGATTACTTCTCAATTTTCATATATCAACTTTAGGAATAAATAAAAATCAAATTACTCAAAAATTCTATAAGAATTATGAAGCTAATAAATAAAAATCCTATTTAGGTAACCAAACCTAAATTTTCAATAGTATATATATATATATATATACATATAATAAAATTGTTTCATGAAATTTTATTTAAGAAAAACATAGCTCTTAATTTTTTATGGATTATTGCAGTGATGTTGCTGAATGTGATGTTTATGAATTTCATAATCGCAGTTATTTCTGAATCTTATGAGAAAGTGATGCAGAAATTAGTTGCTGAAAGTTACAGAGTCAAAGTGCAAATGATTGTAGAAAGAGAATTGCACTTCACAGAAGAAGAGCTCACTTAAGAACAGTATTTCCCTAAGTATTTGATATTAAGAAGGCCAGTATCAAGTTCAGAGGATGAGAACGGTGAATCAAAATCTCATACCATTTATTAATTTGTTTTAAAAAAATTTAATTGATAAATATGGGGTTTAGTATATAATTTAAAAATTTTAACTTGTATCATTATTAACAAAGATAAATAAATGAATTGGAATTTTACAATGTGAAAATAGTGAGAAAGTTTTTAGGCATTTATATTATGTACTAAAATTTAGTTTCTTTGAATATTCGACTCATACTTATGTTCTTAATCATCACACTATAACTCCTTTATCTGTTTTATTAGTCATAAAATTATTTAACATTATAAAATTTATTAATTCGAAAATACTTTTATTAAATATTACTCATTTATAACTATTTTGTAACATTTTCTAGAAAATTATTAATAATCTTATATTTTGTTATATCATGCGTTTTAGATTTTTCAATAAATATAAGGAAAATTTATCTATTTAAAATATAAATTTACAAGTTGAATTTATTGGCCCTTTGTTTTAATTTTTACTACAAAGTATTAATCTATAATAAGCTTAAAATAAGAAAATCTATAGAAATTGACTTATATTTTCAAATTTAAGAAAATGTATTTATAACAAGATTATATTGTTATAAAAATTAAATTCTAGAATAATTAACTTTTTTATTTTTTATCTTAATTTAGCTCTAACACAGCTATCGTTTAAAATCATAAAATTTAATTTTTCAGTGTTAAATGGCAAGGTTTTGTAAAAGACATTAAGAATACTATAAAAACTTCAAGCACTAAGCAAAAATCAGATATTTAATACTATCTTAGGGATATTATATTTAAAATATATTAATTAAACAAAAAGAAATATTATAAATTGTCATAACTAATTAATAATTTAAATTTATTTTGCATTCATTTCTAATTTTTCTTTGAAAGACATTAAAAACTTTTTAATTCAAAGTTTCAAAAATCATGATGTCTTTAAAAGATATTAAAATATGTCTAATTTAGTAAAGTTGATTTTCTAAATAATTTAGATTTAATTTTCTATACATATAGCCTATATTACAAAAGTTTAACATTGATATTTGTGAAATATTTTTTCTCTCTCAAAGTTATGACATATTTAGTAAAAAGTATAATTAATAATAATTTCCGAGAGATAAAAATAATATTTTATTATTACCAAAATTTTATATAGAGATTGAATCTTTAAAAAAGCAGATTTATTTATAAATTATTAGTCTAAACCCTAATACTAAATATAAGCATAAACTGATAAAATGGAAATTTAAAGCTAGAATCTAAAAAGTGAAGTTAAAATAATCAAAGATGGAACATAACTTTAATTCTTTATAATTCATGAGTTTTTATAATACTTAGATTTATTTAATTGATTAAATATATTATTAACAGAAGCATTGTAAAGTCAATTGGAGACAGTTAATAAACAGCTAGTAGCTCAGGAAAATAAAATTGAATTGCTAGTTTAGTTCATTAATGAATAAAAATTGCAAAATGCAGCAATAATCTAAACAAGATAATAAATAATCAATGATTTTAAATTTTCATTCTTTGATTAAAAATTAATTGATATTGCTAATAAATTGGGGGAAGTTATTTGTAGGAGTCAAACTTTTTCACAAAAATCCTCAAATTCTTAAGTCGATGTATAATAAATATTTTACCCCTTTGTTCAGAATCAATCTTCTTATCTCCATCAAAACTGAATCGAACAATCACGTGAAATCTCTACCATATGACACTATTATATTTTAAAAAAATTATAGGATTAATACAAAAATAAATTTTTCTTACAAGTACTGATATTTTCTATAATTAAGATAATTAAATAAATTTTAATGATATAAATGATAATATTCAAAAATAATTTAGTAAAAGAAATATATTATAATAATTAGACAATTTTTATTTTATTATCAAAATTCAATAAATAAATACGCCATATTTTATTAAGCTTTATTAATCATATAAAGATTTATAATTTAACACTATTAATTAATATATACACATATTCATAGTTTAACTATCAAATCTCGTAAATATGTTAAACATTATAATAATATGAGTAGCTCATTAAAAATTTTGTTTAAATATTAGACTTTATTCTGCTCTTATCATTAAATTTATATCATATTAAAAATAAAATAGACTGATCTATATAATCAGTAATTATAAATTTATAGTATTGAATTTAATTACTGCAGAACCCTAAACAATGACAGTTCATACAAAATCAATAATTCCTCAAAAAGGTGAATTAAAATACTATATATATATATATATTAAAAATATTAGAAATCCATAGTTATATTAAGATTTTTTAAAATTATAGAGTATAATTTTAGGAGAATTGAAGATAGATCATGCGATTTAATTTATTTCAAAGTGTTTGACTTTTCTCTTCTAGGTTAGATAAACAAGCCTTTAAGAGTTTTTATCTTGCATTTTATTATTTAATTTCATAATTATTAATAAAACTTGTCATTTAACTATTGCGAATGTATTAAATACACTAACTTGCCATATTATTAATTCTAGTAATTTAATTTCTTACTTTATATACACTTAAATCCTTCGATTTATTTCAATGATCAATCAAAAGTTATAAAATTTTATTAAAATTATTTTGGTAATTTAATGAATAATAACAGTTATTTTTAATTTTGCGATTCTTATTTTTATTAAATATATATAAACATTTGTAATTAATATTATTTCAACTATTACTCCTATATTATTGCTTAAATAATAACTTATAATTTATTTTATTTTTTTAAATCTACTCATATTAGCTGTTATCTACTATATTTTATGAATTAACAAGTAAGGGATATCTGAATTTATTAAGTTTTAAATTCTCACTTGTATTCATACCTATAATTTCCCTAATCTCAATAAAAATATAAAATTTTTATGAAATATAATCATAAAGTTTGAATAAATTTTCTTTTTACCCTATTTTATAATATAATCTCTATTGATTAATATTTTATATTTATTTTCTTGAGCTTTCCCAATATTTTCTTTTTTTGGTATATTATGAATTGCCTTATATTTCATTTACATATATTCTCTTAGAAGATGTGAATATATTTATTAATCTTCCTAAATTACATTTGTAAAAAGATTAAAATATTATATTATATCAATTATTTTTGTTGATTAAATATGCTATATTTATCAATCTAATATGCCAATTTTAGAATTAAAAATAATATAAATTCATAAGAAGATATGAAGGTAATTAATTGAGACTCTAGGATTAACATAAAAAATGTGTTTTTTATTTGATTTTCATTATGGAAGAGATGTTTTGAAAAGATTGTTAATTAATTTAACTACATAATCTTTAATATGAATTTAATCTATTAAGAAAGAATTAGAATGATTGATTATTTTAAATAAAGCTTTGTGCTTAATAAGAAGAATATAAATTATTTCAATGTTGTCATCTATATATAATGGAATTTAAAGTAATAATAAATTTAATTAATACCAATATTCATTATAAATGTTGAGTAGTAACTCCAAATTTTTCAATCTCATTTTTAAAATCATTAATTATAATATATCACCTAAGAGTATAATTTTCAAGTGAATTTCACTTATTTAGAAAATCCTTATATAAATAAAGCCTCACTTTAATTATTAGGTATCTAATATAAATATGTTAATCGATAAAAGTGATCAAATTCACCAATCGCTACTTTCAGATTCCTAAACTAAAGGATTAGACTTATAGGAGAAAACTTCAGGTGATGACTCTTAACAGCTCAAAAATTAGGAAAAGTCCTCTAATTTTTAAGTAACTGAGGGTTTGAAGTAAATTTACAACTTCGACATTTATATTTTAACAAGAAATAATAAAATCTTAAGAGAATGGAATGTTAACCTTAATATGTATTCCTTGTAAATATGTAAATATTTATCTTAAATCAAAGTATTACGTGAGAAAAATAATTTATTAGCAATAATATTATTAAAAAGTTAATTGCTAGGTGGTGCCAACCACTTGGAATTTTTTGATAGAGCTTTCTACTACACTAAGGCCTATCGAGGGCAGGTAGTGGGTTGCTGGGCGCAACGCAAAGAGGGACCAGTCGGCCGGGTTCATTCTGTCAGCGTACACTCTTCGAGTGGGCTGGATCCTAAGATTTCACTGAATTAGATGAGTCTACTGGCTTGAATTCAGTTTCCTAGGTAATAGGGAGCAGGATGAAGGTAAACTTTGCCTTCGAAAGTGAGAAGACGCAAACAATTGAAGCCAACGATAAGGATTTTTCTCCCACACCAGGTTAGGGTGCTGAAGCTACCACAGCGAAAGGATAGGGATTACGTTTCCCAGCAGCGGTGGGACCGGTAAGCGTTTTTCTCCATCTTCTGTTATCTAGTTGGATCTCACGAGCTCTGTCCCCAGGTACAAACTGGGATGACATCTTGATTTTGGGAGAAGACTAGGTAATAGCGAGAATGGTTTTTTCGGAGTTTTCTTCTTCACGACTCCCACGTCACGGAATTTGCCACGTCAACTCACTCAGATACCTCTACGTCACGACTAAGATTGATGGTTTGAATTTAGTTTTAAACAGTGATATGTAAAATTTATTTGATTTTAATCATTAAACACCCATTAGCAATAATCATTTTATTTAAAGTAAACATTCCTTGTTAGTGCTTTTTGAATCACATTAGCAATTATAGAAAAATTGTCAACAATTTTTATTAGTACTTTAAAAGCATTTATTTTAAAATATTAAAATAAAGGATTTAACATTCTTTTTTTTTTAAATACTATTATTTATAGACTGTCTTAAATTTACTTATTCCAGTTAATTATTATTTTTAAAAATAGATAATTTGAATATAAATATATTTATAATTTAATTGCGAAAAATCAATGTTAAAGTTCTAAGATTCATAAAAAACTATAGAAATAATGTAATCTATTTTACATTAAAATAGTTATTTTTCCATTCGAACAATTTTTCAAGGATGCGTTAAATTTCTATATAAAACACTGTTTTTCGATTATATGAATACTTTTTATAATTATTATTTTACATTAACTCGCTTGAGTAAATATAGACTTAAATTGGATTAGAGGAATAAGATTTTAAATATGTTAAGGTTACCTTCATTCAAAATAATACAAAAATAGTTTACCTTAGTGGTAGAAGATAAAAGCGTTCTATCATTCTTAGAGACTTATAGACTGATACTGAAAGCTACTCTATTAAGTTGCCTGGCCAGATGCAATAGGACATCGTAGTTCTGAATGATGGATATTGATTATCCAACATTTTTCTCTAAATAAAATTGTTTAATTATAATAAACATATAAAGACACTTTCTTTTCAATTAAATAATTAAAATTAAAAGCATTAGCAAAAAATTTGATTATTTTAATTAATCTTTTTTGAACTTTCAAGAGGTTTAATTAAATATAAGGATTATTATTTCATTAGAAAATTGATTAAAAGTTATATAGAATAAATTTATAGAGAGGCTTTTTAATTTTCTTTTAAATTAATTGTTTTTATAGCTTTTCAATTTATATTGTTAGTTAAGTTAAATTTTTGTTTTTATATAAAATAGGAGTCAATCCGCATTTTTTTAAAAGTAAAATAAAATCATGAAAATAATTCTAGGAAATATCTTATTGTTTAGCTTTAATTTAAAGAAAAATACAAGCTATTATAGCAAAATATTGTCAAATGCATTAATTTAGATATTATCTTCCAAGAATTTTATCAAGATGCTTTTTTCATTGTTATATATTCTTTATTTTAATATTATAAAGCATAAAATTTCTTTAATTAATGTACCCATTTAATAAGTTTTATTCAATTTTAAATTAAATAACTAAATATATTTATATAATTCTTTAGAATTACAGATTTATAAGTTTTTATAAGCTTTTTTATCACTTTTTAGAGATTAAAAAATAAATTAGAAATTTAAATTTGCACTGCGAACAGGAATATATATATATACTAAAGAATATATCATAGTGAAGAATTTCATTTAATGATTTATATCCTTATAATTCAGCCTTACAATAAATGATTATAAATTTGAAAATAACTAATATATAAAATGTGTAAGGTTATTTGATATATAATTAATTGATTTTCATTTCAATTTATAATGCAATATATTTATTTATAATTTAAGACAAAATGATTTAATATCTTGAAAGTAAAATAAAATTTATATTGATGCAGGATAATTTGTTCTATATATAATTACTTCAAATATGTAGCCTGATTGAGTAGCTTTAAATACCAATATAGAAAATTTGAATCAATCAAATCTAAGAAAAAAGTTCTCTTAACAATCAAGCTCTAAAATTAGTATTTTAATCCTAAATCATTTATTTTTTATCTCAAATTAAAATTTAAAATAAGAGATATCAAGCTATAATTTCTTTTTTAATTTTTAGTTTCTCGCATATTTAAATTACAATTGGTAATTTAATCTTTATTCAAATTAAATCTCTAAGATTTTTAGATTAATAAATATGCATTTGTAAAATAATGTTTCAAATATTAATAATTTTTGATAAATATAAAATATGATTTTTATTTTTGTCAAGTTATATGGAACCATTGATTTTAGCTTGATATTATATTTTAATGTAAGTTATTAATAATATCATATTAATTTATGAATGTTACAAAAATTTATTTTATTAGATAACTTAAAAACTTTGAAACAAAAGATTATTTTATTTTTAATTAAATTCAAAATTAATTGCAAATCAACTTTAATACATTGTTTTGGTTGGACCACAGTCCTTCTCCTTTTTTAAATTTGATGAGATTTTTTCACCTTCAAATATTTACGATAAGCCATCTAAAACTTGGAACGCTCAACCTTTCAAAACAGTGTCAGTAGAGTTCACCAACAAATTAACTTACGAAAACTTTTAAGTTAGAGATAATATCATTTTCTTCTAGATAGAGCTAACTGTAGAAAATGAGAGTAGAGATGATTACTATTATTTCTTTGTATTTGGCTATAAATGGGATGATGATACTATTATATACCCCCAATACACTTTATTAGATTTTTAGAGATATATTATTTATGGAAAGTAGAGAACTTATTGGAGTTAGTAGATAAAACTTCATGTTTCAGATGAGATTAATTTAAAATTAAGTGTATTATGATTAACTTAATTCAATTATTTTTATGGTTTAAATGTTATTATCTCTTGAATCTTATTGAAGTAGTTTAAAATTATTATATTAGACAAACGGGTGCTTAAATTATTATATTATAAACTATTATTTTTATTTCTCAATAGGCTTTTCACATTTGCATTAAGTTCGGGAATACTGATATAAAGATCTTACTTAAACATAATAATAATAATAACAATAATAGCAACAAGATATATTCTTGGTTGATTAATTGATTCGAGTTATTTAAATACAATCTTATATATGGGGAATTGATTTTTTTATTAGATAAAACAATTTTTATAGTATCTTTATCAATGAACTCACTGAGGTGATGCTTATTAGTATTATTCTAAACTTTAACTGAAGGGTCTTTAGACTTAAAAAAGTAGCAATATATCTATCTTGTGCTTTATGTAAACTTTTCTATTATCAGAGGTTATCTCCTTTAAATAACTCTTTGAGCAAGACTTCAGATAATAGACATTTTACAATTAATTTAAACGCTCTTAACATCTAAAGGACTGATTGGTTTCAACTAACAGTATAAACTCATTCTATATATATAATAGCTTATTCAAGTATTTTTTGCAATTCTCTAAATTAACATAGCGAGTGATAATAACATAGCTTTACACGTGAGTATTTACTAATAACAGAAAAATTCAATAAGTATAAATCTATATTATATTTTAGCCCTACATTCTATGTTAACATACTTCTTGTACCCTTAAGTATAAATAAAAGTGTTTAAGAAAATACTGTTTATTCAATATGTATGAACTATTTTTATTATTAACTGACCTCTACATTAAGTTTAAATGAAAATTAATTTCTTACGATAAAAATGTTGCCCTCAAAAATTATTCACTATCTTCTCCCTGTTAATTCTTGAAAATAGTGCTACTTTATCACTTGATATATACTAGAGTCTATGTTGAGATTCAAATGTCAAGAAACTTGCGATGTTAAACTTCACGATCGCTATTCAGTGATCACAATACTTTAATATCATTAAATATCTGATACAGTCATAATCAAAACCCCAAAACCCCTTAGTGAGGTTTATAAGTGCTTTGATTTGTAGGGTATAGTTGGGGTCTTATTGGGGTTAGTAGAGAAATTAGGCCAATTTTCAAAATGAGAAATAGAAATTAGCGAAATCTAGGGTCTATTTATGATGAGTAATATTTAGATTTACTGCTTAAGCTTCGGTATGGTACAAGTTTTAATATAGACTAAGTCAAACCAGTGTTGAATTATACAGCCATAGCAAGACTCCTACACAAGAGTGCCCCAAACCGTTAGGTATCATTGCTTGTTAGCTGTTTAACATTATAACTCAGGCTCTTGAAAACATCCTGCAAGAAAATAAAAGTTCTCACAGGTCCATATTGACTATCTCTGTGACTCTAAGACATTAAAGTATTGGGCTCACTTTCCTCTTGACTAACGAGCTGTCATGTTTCATCGCAAGTTTCCAGACATGCGTATCTCTCCTTAGACTATAGCCAATATTTATAGACGAAATGGTATTACTTTCAAGACTGTCAACAGAGTTAAGAGAGTGATTGATTTTACAGTGCCATTTTATAGTAATAATTTAAACTATATATATGATTAAATGCAGAGAGCTATTGATAATAACATCAAGTTCATACATGCATATGAAGCTGTGTTTACGTTCAACACTTTTATTAATAAGTCATGGTACAAGAAGTATGATAACATAGAAGTTTATGACTAAAAAGTAAAGGTAGTCACTCATGCAATTTTAGCTGGTATAAGTGAAGATTCAGGCTTAGAGAGTTATGTGATTCACCCTCGCTCTATTAAGCGAGAGTAGTATATAGAGTTCCTACATAAGCTCAGAGAGAAGTATAGCAACCAAGAGATCATCCTGTTTGTTGATAACCTATCAGTTCATAAGACTAAGGAGTCTAAGAAAGCTTATGAAGAGTTAAACATAACTCCTGTATACAACGTTCCTTACAGCCCTTAATTTAATGGAATAGAATTCTACTGGAGTTAAATAAAGACTCACTACAAGAAGCTTCTGCTGTATCATCTTATGCACGACTTGCCCATCGATACAGTAGACTTGATTCAAAGCAGCTGTAAGAGAGTGAGCGTAGATAAGACAAAAATTTGTGCGAGAAAGGGAAGAATGAATGTTTATAAATAAGTTTTAGATTTAAACGAATGAATATATTCACATATTAAACTGGCCCATAAATGGGTTTGGCTTCTCTTTCTTCTCCTCTTCTTATGGCTTGCTTGGGCCATATTTCTTCTCTTTGTGCCAGCTCCTGCATCTATGTTCATTTCATCTGGCTTTTAAACATCTTTATAAAGTCTCTTGCTCACTTCATGAATTTTTTGTGACTTTCTCTCTCTATGAACCTTAGCATGCTCTTTCATAAGATATATACCAGTGCCTGATTTTCCTACAAAGTTATATGTCAAAGCTTACTTGAAAGATAAGGATGCTTCTTAAGTTCCTCTAGCCAAGCTGAGCTTATTAGAATGCCTTGCTTCTTCTAGTCTTCAGGAGAAATAGAATATCGTTTCTTATGTGCTTCTTCAATAATTTCTCTGAGATAATCCTCTTTTATTGTACCAAGAACACCAAAGAAGAAGTTCCTCTCTGGGAGTTTATTAGAGAGTTGTTTCTTGGTAGGAAGGTAAACTACCACTTCCTCATCTTACATGGCATCCTCATAAAGATTAGTGACTGAAATCTCAGGGTAGTTGGGAATTTCGATTAGTTTAATCTCTTTATTTTTAAAAGCTTTCTTCTCCTCACAAAGTATTGCTTTCAAGAATGAAATTTTGGTACCTTCCATCGTTGGAAGGAATAAACCAACTGTATAATATGTTAATAGTCATCAAGTTATCTTACCATGTAAAGTTAGGTATCGATAGAGATCTTCCTTACTTCTGAATCTTGATATCATTTCTTGAGCCTCGACTCTTTTCATTTGATCATTGAGTGATTCCATCTTTGTTCCTCTTCCTATTAATGAATTTCAAATTATAACTTATAGACTTCTGGATCCTATTGTTTAAAATCTTACTATTAAATATGGGCATCTTATAGGAGGTCAACCCTGCAAAGATACGTGGAGAAAGTTTGCAGAAGCTGTAACAAACTGCAGTGATGGAGCTCCATTTTTATCAATTTAGTTCCATTAAATTAGTACTAAATTTGTTTAAATTTAATTAGTACTGGTACTAAATCCGTTTAATTTTAATTGGTACCAATTTAATAGTACCAAAACTTAATTAGTACCTAGTTTTAAACTAATGAGGTTTTAATGGAAAAGTTCCAATATGGTTCAAAACCTAATTGGTACCAGTACCAACCTGAATTTATTCTCAGTTGGTACCAAAATTGAAAATATTAAGCATGAATTTAGAAAATTTATAGTTATAAACTTAGTACAAATATGATGTCTAACGCCTAAGAATCAACCATTGTTGCTGCAGTACCAACTCCTATACAAAGTTACTATAACTAGAGAGGTTATTAGAGCTTTATAATAGAAATTTAAATTTGAATTTAAATATGGCGGCTAACTTAAATCGCAAAGCAGTCTCTCTTGGCAGTGGATAATCTTAGCTAAACTTTGGATAAACTAAGAAGCCAGAGATCATATACATTGAAAAGGAGCCAGAGCTTAAAGCTCTTGAGTTTGAATCAGAGGTGTTTGTTCTAGAAATAAATATCAGGAAGCAGAGAGCAGAGATAAGTATTTAAACGCTAATCGAAGATGTTGAGGAGTTAAAAGAACATCTCCCACTAGAAAAGATTAAAGAATTCTAATGTGATGAATGCTAAAATTTCTTCTCAACTGATTCGAGCTTGAAGAGGCACATCAAAGAGATGCACTCTGGGAGAGCTAAGATATATTTTAAGCACGAAAAGGTCGATGGCAGGTATTAGTGCACGACTTGCATGAAGTCTTACACTCACTCAGCTAAAGTTAAAAGACACATGCAAAAACATCATTTAAGTGAGTTTTTAATGCAAGATAAAGAAACATAAAAACTTATACCAGCCAAGAGAAAGTCCAATACTGTAGAGTCTTAAAGAGAGCAGGAAGAGAGACTTAAGAAGCAGAAACGTTTTGAGTCAATGAACCAACCAGCTAATGAATTATATATAGCATGCTTGTAAGAGAGAGCTATGTATATACCTGCATTAAATGCAGTAGATCTCAGTTTTTGCATTGACAACTATTTACATATTGATGTGCCTAACAAGGCAAAACTCATAGTAGTTGATGAGTATGCTTATAAAGTATATCCTTTCAAATATCTTATTAGGAACGAGCAGTATCAAAATGAGTTTGCCAATGAATACATAATACTAAGAGAGGCTCATAAAAGGTAATGCAAGAACTTGCTTAAACTCGATGGAGTTATTCTTGGACATGGTTTTATTGCACTACGACTTAAGAAATTTGAAATGACTCTAAGAGATTATCTCTACCATAATAGATACCCAGATGACTTGAATGAGATACTCACGGAAATGACCAAGGGTGTGAAAGAGCTGCATGATCTAGGGTATGTTCATAGAGATTTGAAGCCAGAAAATGTAATGCTAAATCTCTGTCCTTTAGAAATAGTAGTCATTGATTTCAATAGAGCAATAAGGTAAGAAATAGTGACTTTAGCTAAAGTGCTATGCACACCTGGGTACTTCCCAATAAGAGAGAAGTGGACTAATGGCTCTGTTTAGTGAGATGTCTGGGCGGTAGCAGCAATTATTTTAGAGTGCGATATGGAAAGTATGTCGTACTTCGGAACAAAGCAAGAAAAGTAATCAATAAGCATGGCTGTTAAACATATAAAGCAAGAAGATGTATGCACTTAGATTAAGAAAATGGTTGAGATGATCATAGTAAGAGCTCCAGTATATCCAAGATCATCATTAGAAGATATACTAGAAACATTAAAGAGAGCTAAGTTCAAGAGATACCACAAAGATAAGCAGATAAAATTTGTTTGAATTAAGCACATTAATACTCATTAAATATTCATTAAATTCACATAAAACTTGCGTTTTCTCTACTAACCCCAATAAGACCCCAACTATACCCTACAAATCAAAGCACTTATAAACCTCACTAAGGGGTTTTGGGGTTTTGAATGGGAGAGAACTTTATTTTATTGCTGGATATATTCAACAGTTAAAAGTAAAACGTGAAACATAATTAAGCATTTATACAATAAAATGGAGCACTCGAACATATGAGCTTTTCTATATCTATAAATCTTTTATACCTAAATTTAATTGGTAACTCTAAATATTTCTAGCATAATACTTCTATAATTTTCTAATATATCTTTCTCATTTGTTAATTCTCTACAAACCCAGTTAGACTCTAAGAATGCTTTACAATTAAACTAACTATAACATCACATTGAAGTTTTTAGGCTTTTTATTGTTAATTTGTTTATTATAAGTATTTATGGATATATTGTAGAAATACATTAGAAATTTGGAAAATATAATTAATTAAATTTATAATTAATCAAAATCGTGGCAGTTAAAGTTGACTAATTTGAACGATCTTGGGCTCATTCGATAGAGTATTTAAAATTAGCTGGACTTTTTTTTGGCGGTACTATTTTATCGCATTCCTGGAGCGAGATAACTCGACTTTAATGTGAGAATATAATTTATTGAATTTAAAGGTGTTTAATTAAACTGAAGTTATCTCGCTCCTGGGATGCGATAAAATAGTACCGCCAATAGGAAAGTCCAGCTAATTTTTAATTCTCCAAAGAATGAGTAAAAATTGTTTTAATTACCAAGAATGAAAGAATAATCAAGTTTTTCTCTGTAGTATTTATTAATATATTACTAATTAAATAATTAAAATCGCACTCCAACCCAAACGATCAAAAATTTGAGTTAGAGTGCGGAATAAATTAGAAAATAAATATAAATATATAATCACTTTTAAAAATGACATTTCGTTTATTACAAACGACATTAGGTTTTAATTAATAAATTTTAAATCATAAGAAAATAATATATTTAATTTTTTAATTTATTAGTTTTGAAAATTATCTATATATTCTAATTTAATTATTTTAATATGTAATAAATTTATTTATTAATCAAAACCTAATGTCGTTTGTAATAAACGAAATGTCATTTTTAAATGTGATTATGTATTTATATTTATTTTCTAATTTATTCCGCACTCTAACTCAAATTTATGATCGTTTGGGTTGGAGTGCGATTTTAATTATTTAATTAGTAATATATTAATAAATACTACAGAGAAAAACTTGATTATTCTTTCATTCTTGGTAATTAAAACAATTTTTACTCAATGAACTCAATATCGTTCAAATTGGCCAACTTAAACTGCCACGATTTTGATTTATTATAAATTTAATTAATTATTTTTCCCAATTTCGAAAGTATTTCTACAATATTAAGATTTATGAAATTAAATTATTGAACATTATAATTAATAAGAAAACTGTAAAGATTTAAGAATATAACTTCTAAAGCTGAAAATAAAAATTAAAATAATAATATTCTAAATATCGTGTTAATAAAAATCCTATAATTTAAATTTTCAAACCTATTTGAAAATAAACTATAATTGGCAAATATTATAATGCCAATAACTTTTATAAAATAGATTTTATTTAATTAAATTTTTATTGGTTTTTTCATATATAGTTTAATCAATTTAAAAACTAGTTTTATTATATTTTAATATTAAATTAAAAATACACATACGACTTTGAACATATTGAACCTTGTCACATCTAAGTAAAGCTTGTCTGATTTAGTCAGAGAATCTAGAAACTCAAATACTCCACTTCAAATAGTTGATTGTTCAGATGCTAATCTTAAAGGATTTCAATGTAACAAAAGTTTAATTTATTGAATTAAAAAATATAAATAATAATATATATTTATGATGACTTATTATACATTTAAAAGTTAAAAACGTATGATAAGGTTATAAATAAAAATAATTTAAAAAAAATTAAAATCACATAAAGATTAAAGTTTTATTTAAATTGTATTTGATTGGTTTAGCATCTATAATAATTTCAGTAATTTATAATTGTATATAGTAAACAGTTAAAATATATAAAGAAAACTAACTTTTTTAAAATGTCTATTAACCATATTAAAATAATTTGAAAATATCTATATAATTCTGAATATTACCTTGAAAGTAGCAAAAATATAATCATAAATTGGAAAAGTTAGTAATATTTACTTTTTTTTAATAATTTTTTTAAATCTATTTATTTAAAAAAATGAAGTGATCAATAAGCTATACAGTTTAAATGAATTGTAAAATTATTTTACTATAAATTCAAATAAATGTCTACTATTTATTTAGAATCTTTGTATTTCAGAATTATTAAAGATATTTATAAACCAAATAATTAATTTATTGTAGGATGATTACTATAAGATAATTCAAAGTTATGGCAATATTTATTTTTCAAATTTTATTTTATATTAAGATTTAAAGAGCTTTTATGATTAAATTCTTGAATAATTAAATATAATAATTTAATAATAATTATGATATTAAAGTTTCGACATTACTAATGTTTTTGAAAATTTTATCACAATTAAGGCTAAATCAGGTGAATAAAGAGTAGTATTGATTAATTAAAAAAAAAGAATTAATCACATTCGAAAATAAAATTTGCAATTTTATCATTCATATAACTTTATTTTGAAAATTAGGAAAATATCAAAATCAAACAAATAAAAAAATAAACTATAAATAAATGCTATTTGAGTTAGAAAAAACTTAGGTAAATTTAAATAATCTTTTAATTCATTGAAATTGCTTATTTATTTATTTTTTTTATGAATAAGGGTTATATTGAAGAGAGGGCATACTTGATTTTTATCCAATATTTTATGACATGAAAATTATTAATGTGTATTTGTGATATAATTTTATTTTAAATATGATAATTGATTAGGGATAGTATAATCAGTCAAGAAATATATATTGACTGTTAAAGTTTTTGCATATCTGTTAAATTTTTATTATGGTCTTTTTAAATATAAATTAAATGCTTTAATGAGCTAAAAGTATGTTACATATAGTAATTTTCTGTCAAAGTATCATAAATTTCAGTAATTTAAAATTTATAAGATATTTAATATTTTAAGCTTCAATTTTACTTGTAAAATATATTTTTTTTTGATTTTCTTTCTATTTTCTAAAACCTTTAATGTCCTTCTAATATTGCTTCATAATTATTTTTATAGAATCTCAAAAACTATATCAGTTAAACTAATTTTTATTAGACAAAACATTATCTATTATAATTGCAAATTTTGCTAATATTTCCTACAGTTTTTATATATCTAAATTTGGATACTCATTCCTTTATATATTCATTCTAAAAGATACTAATTAATTAATATTGTCTATAATACTTCGTAATAATTATCAATGATAAGGATCTAATTCATTCTAATAAATAACTTAAAAATGAAATTGTATCAAATGCTCTATATAATTTTAATTAATTTATTTATTTAAGTAATAGAATTTGATTTCGAAAGACAAGGTGCAGATACTTACAATCATAAATTATAATAAAAGATAATTGTATAAATTCTAATAAATTGTAAAATTTCAATTCCAGATTTATCAAATTATAAAGAAATTGTGGCTAAATATTAGTTTTAATTAAAAAATATAATAATAAATGAATATCATTATTTCATATCATGAATTTCAAGTATATTATTGAGTCATTATAAAAATTATATTTAATCTAAGATTTATAAAAGTCTGAATATGTTTACTTAAAGTTCTTTTTTTCTCGTAAAAATTTAAAATTGTTATAGCAAAATTTTGTGAATTATTTTAATTTAAATTTCTAACACATTATTTTTAATTTAGTTTTGCGGAATTTATTTTCTCATTTATAGATCTATATTCTCTATATTAAAAACATATTTTTAATAATAAAAATGAAAAGCTTTTATTTGAAAAAAATATTAATTATTTTAATTAAGATGATTGAATGCTGTGCTGCAAATAGACAATAAATAAACAAAGTTTATTAAAGATTGTGGCATTTCTTATTACTTCGAGGAAACTTAAAGCAAATATATTTTCAATGAATTTAACTCTAGTATAAATTCAAATATCTCCCCAAATTATACCACTAATTTGAAAATAAAAATACGCTTCTATCATTAATTTATTTTCTTCTTAATTTAATTTGATTATTAGCAATTTTCAATTTAGTTATAATAATTTTAATATAACATCCTATAAAATACATAAATACAGATTTAATCAATTGACTCAATAAATTTACTTTATAATGATATATAATCATTAAAATTATCAAGTAATAATATTCACAAAAATTGCAATAACTGTCAATTATTATTCTAAGAATTTTTTTTATACAAAAGTATATTTACATTTGTTAAGTAATTTATCCATTATATTTTCATAAACTATAGAGTTTATGGAAATTTTTATTAAAGTCATGAATCAAGTTATCAATATTTAAACTTTTAAAATAATTTTAAATCTTATTAAACAATTAACAAATTTATTATTTTTTTCGGATTTTTGTGATTATTATTTAAAGTACTTGTTCTTTTTTTAGTCTCAATTTCTTTTTATTTAATCAGTTTTTATAAAAATTAGCAAATAGTATTAGATTTTTAATCATTTTAATTAATTATTCAAGCAAATGAGATTTGAGAGCAGTTTCAGTTTTTTTAAAATAGAGTGAAAACCTCTAGTTATTTTTTTAAATTTCAAATATAAATATTTTAATTATTTAATACTTTAAAGATTTTCATAAAGTAATTTAATAGTGTGATAATCTTTGTGACCAAATATGTAAAACCCCATAGATCAATTAAGACATGATAATTGGGGTTAAGAATAATTAAATTAAGAATTACTTATTATTGGCGTATAATTATAATGTTTGGGCTAATTATTAAAACTATTGGCTCGATTAATTGTCCTTATAAAGTAATCCAATCAGAGTGTGTAAATTTCATTTTAGCCTAATTATTTATATTATTAGCCAATTATAATTAATTTATAATCTAATTGTTCTTAACTCCAATTCTCGCTTCTTAATTGATCTTATGGGGTTTTATTTTAAATCTATGTTTTTAATAAACTATCTTTCAAATTTCAAACCTTTAATTAAGAGTCTACTAATTTAAAATAAAAATTATTTTTCCCTATAAAACAATATTATAAATTAAAATAAAAAAATATTAACTTGGTCCATAAATTTTGATTAATATATATAGTAATTATGAAAAAGTATATTCTGTTTGAATAGATTAGGGAGGGGATTGTATATTTCAGACAAATTCAAGTGGAAAATTTAAATATGAACAAAAATGCCTAAAAACAATCGAGGATCTCTCGGAAGATTATAAAATTAATCATGCCGAGTTCTTTTATGAAAGCTACATGATATACCTCTTTGGAAAGTATGATTCTAAGGGAAAATATAACTAGCCATTTACTTTAATCATGGTTGACTACGCTAATATGATGGTGGTCAATAAGTTCACTTTGAAACTGCTACCTGATGATATAAAGCAACTTGTATTATCTTAAGATGCTTAATATGTGCAACACAATAATTTAAAACTTCATTTAAAATCTTATAAAATAGTGAAATTAAAGCAAAGTACAATTAAGTTTTAATTATACAAATTTGTTGATTAAAATATAAAATTTTATTATAAAATTTTGATAGAGCAATAATAATGTATTTAATATTTTTATTTATTGATAAAGATTACTTATTTAAAAATGTAAAATTAAATTGCTGTTTTAAACGGCATTTAATACCTCAAAATTTTGAAGCACAGCTTTAGAGTAGTTTAAGTGTTTAAAAAATATTACAATCTATTACGCAAAAGTTTTTATGGCCTCCACTTTTGAAGAATATTTTTAGTATAGTTTTATATCTATTTCTTAATTGTTTTGCATGCCAATTTGTTTTAAAGAATTAAATGAAAAAATAAGATCAATATTCTTTTGGTTTTACCATATTTTCCATATATATAGTTTATTAATAAAAAACATATTTTAATCAAATTTTTTGTAAATATAATCACATATAGTTTTTACTATTTTTAAGTATACAATTGAAATATTCTCTGTTATATATTAAATTAAATGTAGTAAAATAATTATAGAGCAATTTTAATGTTAGAAAATATTCACATCAATTTCAAGTGTATTTAAAAAATTATAAGTTAATTTGATAAATTTCTTCATTCATCTTAAACATAAAAAAAATTATTCAATCTAAAACACATTCTTTAAATAAATATAAATAAATATCTGTCTTAATACCAAGAATCTATTTTAGAATATTATGGATTTATTCATAAGATATATCCCTATTATGCAGCATCAAATCTTATTGATAACTATGTAGTGCCTCAACATTTTGTTTCTAAAGCAAGCAATTATTATTTATTAAATATACACGACAATATATTTAAATTAAAAATCTCATTATTTTGGCAAAAAGTATATTCAATTACAAAATTATAATATAAAAAAAAACATATTTTTTAAATTTAGATTTAAAAAAATAAATCCTTTTATTCAAAATTAAATTTTTAAAAAAAGTATCATATTAATTTTTAATTTTAATTAGTGTAATTTGCCACTTAAGATAATTGACGATGCCATTTTACTTAAGAGCTCTTTAAATAATAACTACTTAGTCATGGATGTTGATGATAAAATACACGTTTACAAATCCTATAAGATTTTCAATGTTGGCATTAAAGTCTATGATTAAATCTGTTTGTTTAACAATATTATCTAAATATAATAGATTATTGGATTTAAAATCATTTTAAAAAATTCAAAAATACTCTATAAATATAAATATATTATTATAAATGATTATTCATTTATTAAGTTTAAGATGATTCTTTATAAATTGATTTTAGGTTTAAAATATTGAAGTTAGAATGAATTAAAATTGCAAAAAATTATGAATTTATATTTATTTTGAAATTTTATTATTTTTAATGAATAACTAAGAGGTAATTTTTACCCCTAAAGACGAAAAGAAATACATTTTAGCCTAAGTAGATTACTAAAATAAATGCATCAAGAATCAGCTAGAACTTTAAATTAAATTCGATTATAATGGAATTAATTCGATTCACACACATAAAAAGTTTCCATCTTGCATCTTTATTGAAACCAGCTCCTATATTAGAGTGGTGCAATATGATTTGCTCCAATAAACTAGTGATACAATCTATTATCATTAAAAATTAAATTAATTTTAGGAAATTATCAAATATTGCAAAATTAAAAGTGAATTGGAAGATTTCCATATAAAAAATAAGATATCCTTCAATAAATATATGTGTTTCATAAATTTAAAGCTCTAATAACACAATATATCCTTGAATTTAGTTTTAAGTAGTAGAAAAATAATAAAATAGATGGTATAATTTTTCCTTTTAAAATGTAAAGTCTTAAATAAAATCCAGTGATATATACAAGTAATTTTAAGTTTATATTTTTATAAAATGGTTAAATTATGCAATTTATGTAAAAATATAAATTTTAATATCAATTTATTTAATCTATTTTAATTAAAATTATATAACTATGGGATGTATAATTGTTAATATTCTGATAATATATTTACTAGAATTTTATATTTTCAATCGAATGTTATCTTTATTTATAGTAACTTAATTGAAAAGATTGAAATCTTCTGTTTTTTAGTTTTATATACAAGGCAAATTCTATGATTTCTTTATTAATAAAAAGTCGAAGCTAAAATAATATATTTTTAGAATTTATTTTTTTATTCAAGTAAATAGAATTATAATTAATATATCTTTCAAAATTTTATACCAATTCTTATTTTAAAATAGTTTCTTGCTTCAGGTATAATTAAAGTAAAAAATATTTATAAAGTATACAATTCTTTATTGATTATAAATCAAAGATTTTTATAAAAACTGTAATATTTATAAAATAAATTCTTAATATTTAAAATTATTAAATAAAATCTCATAAAAATTGATATTTATATTTATTATTTGTGGAGGTTATTTTCAGTGTGCGACTTCTTTGCTCTACTTAAAGTTTAATTTTTTGTCTAGATATTTTTTAAAAATATTTTTGTGAAAATTATTATTAATCATGATTCATTGCATGCATGTCATGCATCGCTTAAATATATTTTGTTCTACCAATAGAGTGTAAAATTTTATTGGCTACTAAAATAAATATAGTATATTAAAATAAATAATTTCAAATCATTGATATTTAGAGTTTTTTCTTGAAAAAATATAGAATAAAGAGTTATTCATTATTGAGTATACATATTCAAAAATTTAAAATTGTATAAGAAATTCTTTCCACTGAAATAAGATAACAATTTTAGATACTGATTTCAAAAAATTTAAGGATGTTTTTACTTTATTTATGAGAGATAGGAAACTTTTAGTAATAAAAATTTACGTTGATGAGCTTGAACCTGACTCCTTTGATACACTATACTATTTAATACCCAGGAAGCAATTATCCCAATATTTTAATATATTCTTAGATTTTTTCATTAATTATATAAACTTAGAACCTTTAATGAGAATTTTGATTATTTTAAATATATTATTTATTAAATTAGTCGATTTTAAAATGAAAATTAAAAAAAGATAATTTTTGTAAATAATTACGAACTAAAATTTATCAATTAAAATACATTTGAATTCTGAATGAACTATTAGTCTCTTATATATTTAATCATATAAAAAATTTAGGTATGTTCACATTAAATTCTGAACTTCTTTGTTTTATTTAGAATAGTCAATTTAATTATAGAAATTTCTATATAAAACCCCAAAACCCCATGAGATAAGGTGGTTGTAGAAATTAAATTTAAATTTGAATTAATCTATAATTATTATAAATATTTGGTTGCTTTTCATTTATTAACAAGGGTACTAATATATATATATATATAAGGGCTTCTATCACAAATCAACAAGGAACCAAATTTCTAAAGTGAGTATTTAAGGATTTTAATATATTTAATCAAAGTTAAAAATTATTCCTAATAGCTGTTGTACTGAGACCTAATGGCTTCGACCTAGCCCTACATGCATGACCACTACGAGCCGCCTCTGACCTCGCCCTCGGTGCAGCTGTCGCCCTCCGTGCTGCCGCCGGGCATGCACCTTGAGCTGGGCGAAGAGCCCTTGATGAGCTGGTGGGAGCTGGCCCCGAAGATTGCATGTCTACTGTAAAGCATCTCCCTCAAAGAGCACCCCATTCAGAGCTTCATGGAGATCCTGAAGACCCTCTTCAACGCATACACCGTCAATCACCACTGGGTCCACATTTAGAAGGAGATCGAGCGCCATGCTGGGAAGCAGAGCCTTGAGCTTGCATTGAGGACGCCAATCGAGAAAGAAGGGGACCCTTTGGGAGCCTTAGATCCTGCGCTTGGTGATAAGAAGCAATCAGAGTCGTTAAAGGGCGTGCCCAAGGTTAGAGGTGGGTGCCCTATTCAATACACACGTTAGAACCAAATCAAACAGACTACCATTACCAAGCACATGTTCTCTTCACTCTAATTGGAATTGACGCAAACGAATCACTCGCCCTCAGTACTGCCCTTTGATGGATTTGCAGATCAAGTAGTCCTTGGTGCATTGTGAGTTAGAAGAGCATGATGTGGCAACTCCATTTGTGCTGAGACTGTTGGTATAAGCGCAGGGACTGAATGAGTAGTAGTGATAGAAAGTCTAATATTCGCTGCTTCCTAAACATAGATCAACTTCAACTCTCTTGGCATCTGAGCCAGTTCCCTTTGGTGCCAAGAAGTCGTATAAGAGCTCTGAAGTGCCAGAGTGGATGGGAACCCCATTGGTTGAGACACCAACGAGCGCAGCGCGCAGTGTACACTACATCAAGATTCCTCCTCTCCCCCATTAGTAAGAGCACTCCATCTTAAATGAACTCTTTGGCATAGTTGAGGAATCCGCATTAGCGTTCAGCACAGCAAGATAGAGGAAAAGGCTCTGAGCAGAGAGGAAAAGGCTAGTAGGCTTGGGAGATTCGCAGGTTTAAGATTAATTTGATCAGCATCATCGTTACCATTACCAAGGAAATGTGCCCCAAAGCGCTCGCTCAATACCATAGGGTGGTCCCGAAAATGAAGATGATTAGATATCTCGGCCCCTGGAGTAGATGTCTTGGTCGGAGACTCCACCCCCACAGACCAGAACATGGTGAATCGCGTGGTGCCCCTGGCCGCCCCCCAGTCGAGCTTCCGCCCCATACTGCGTTGGCAATACTGAAATCCTTGAATTCCAAAAGGATAATGTCAAGACCAGGTGACCTGACTTAGCAATGTGATGAGTGTACTCAAGACCAGACCTGAAGCCACTCCCAGCGATGGTTCCTCAAGAGGCTCTCGATGACAACGACAAGATAGTCTTCCAAACTTACTACAAAAGATACAGAGATGAAAAGAGCAAGGAGAATGCATAGAACAAGACTTGGTACAGACTTCTCTTCCCACTCAGCGCTCAATACGACACTGATAGAACATCTTCTACCGCCTACATTTCGCTTCCTACGATGAGCTGCCACGATTCAAGGAGTTGATGAAGAAGTCGGGAGCACCTGTTGAGCACGAGGAAGAGGCTCACCTGGCTTGGCATTGGCAGGTGGTAACAAGCCAGCGCGCCGACCTCCTACATTTCAAGAAGGATATCGAACTGTCCTGGAAGAAGAATGACTCCAAAGGATACAAGAAGGCCACACCCCAGTCGAGGACCCTGGAGCTCCATGACATGCTCAGGGACGTTATCGATGCATCGGAGGACGAAGTGATCTCCTTCATCAAGAAGACCTACCAGAGGTGCACCCTCATGCCCCGCAATCTTATCACCCTACTGATTCAGCAATCGTCAAGCGCGGAGATTGGGAAACTCGCAGGCTGGCACTCAAAGGTCATCGAGCCCAAGGCACGGGAGGTCATGGAGCAGAACTACTCGGATGAGCATGAGAAGGCTGTGGAAGCCATTACCAAGGAGATTGAGAAGTTGATAGAGTAGTGATTTAATTTTAGTAGTTGGTCGTAATTAATAAATAAGTTTGTTTTGTATTTGATTTTCTTTTTCACCAATTTAAACATACTTTAATATAATTACGCCATCAATAATGGATATTCTGTGATATATTTTTAAATCAATTGCAACTTTTTATATTATTTCTATTCATTTACTGAATTCTATAAAGTTATATACTATAAAGACAATTAAATTAAAGTAGTAGAGCATTGTAGTTTATCGTTTCGATTTAATTATTAATATTAGATAAATAAATTATTTTATAATAGCTATCCAAACGAAGACACTATCAAAAATTTAATATTGTAGGAATACAATTGAAATTGAGAAATTATAATTAAATTAATAAAAATTAAATCAAATTAGTGGCAGTTAAAGTTGTCCAATTTAAACGATCTTGGGCTCATTCGATAGAGAATTCAAAATTAGCTGGACTTTATTATTGGCGGTACTATTTTATCGCATCCCTGGAGCGAGATAACTTGACTTTAATGTGAGGGTATAATTTAATGAATTTAGATGTGTTTAATTAAAGTCGAGTTATCTCGCTCCAGTGATGCGATAAAATGGTACCGCCAATAATAAAGTCCAGCTAATTTTAAATTCTCTATCGAATAAGCCCAAAATCGTTTAAATTGGACAACTTTAACTGCCACTAATTTGATTTAATTTTTATTAATTTAATTATAATTTCTCAATTTCAATTTTATTCCTACAATAATGCTTAATGATTCTTTTGCCTGGGTTGTTTATAATTAATCTAATGAAGTTAAATATAAATTGATAGTGCAGAAAATAAATATTTAAATAAGTTACTATTCCTTTTTTGGTAAAGGTGTTTAATTAATATTATATATTTTAGAAATAATCTATCATAATTTTTGATAATTAATTTAAATTCATTATAAAAACTTCAATTATACCATATAAATCTATAAAATAGTAATATCAAGTAAAATAAACTGGATATTACTTGAAATTTATGATAAGAGATTCTTTAAATTAAAGTATAATAATTTTTATATTTATCAAAGTCATTCTTATCACATATCTTAATTGGAAACTTTTTATTTATGTCTTAATTATCTGATATTTTTGATATCCTCTTATGATAAAATTATTTAATTATTATTTATTTGTTTATACTGCTTTTATTATTGATATTTATACAGCAGAGCTTAGAACTATCTGAGAGTCCGATTCATTATGATTTTGAGAGTTTTTCATAATATGTTATGAACTAAGACAATTCAATGTTATTCATTGTATCAAGTAATGTAGTAAAAGCCTACGATGTGGTTAATAAGTGCTTTATTTAAAGCTTAACATTCAAATTGAAACAAGGAGATTAACCATTTTAAAATCATAATTACTTTCTATGACCATAAAGAAGTAAGAAATATAATAATTTTTCAAAAATATTATTATAATTAATGAAGAAACTTAAATGGATAATCGTAAAAATAATATTTAAAAAGAAACTCAAGATAAATTTATTCATTGTATTTTGCTTCTAGTTTTTAAGAGGTACACTCTATATATGTTGTCACTTAGTTAATTATTTTCCAATATTATTACACTAATTTTTTCTCATAAATTATATATTCATTTTTTTAAAAGTTAGTTACTGCATGAAAGATTCATAATATGCATAAACAGATTTACTATAGCAAAGTTTAGAATAAGTAAATACTAAATTCATATATGCATAGTGATACTAAATCTAAAATTATTATTAACATGAAGATAAATTAATATAAAAATTGAAGTTTATGATTGTATCTACTGTATAATGAAAATAAAAATCAACTAGTTATAAGAGTATCTGGCTCTCCTAAAGCTTACATATTATTTAAATATTTATAAATTATTAAAAATATATGAATATTATTTTGATACAACTCTTTAATTAATTTTAATAACAAATAATAATTCTTGATTTTAATATTTATAAAGAAATGGCATTTTCACTAATTTTTTATTAAAAATTAGCAAAGAATTTATTGGTTTCTTTAAAATACTAACTTTCGCTTCTAAGGGTGATAAATGGGAGTACATTTCATAATTAATTTTGAACAACTTCTTTGAATACAATTTAAATACATCACAAAGTTAATAAATGATGGCATTTAAAGATAATATAACAGATCAGACAATACTTGGAAAGTCTTTAAAAACTGATAGAATTTAGAAAATTCATAAGTAAAATATAAATTAAAAATAAATAATATATTTAACTGAAATATATATATAATAATGTTTGTTTGCTTTATATTATAATCATTGACTCTTTCTTATTCATAAATTTTAAATTAAAAATATAATATAAAACTTGTAACTTTTAATTTTAGGATAGATTATTCTAAAACTTAATTAGATCTTACATTTCTTAATACTTTCAATTTTAAAAAATAATGCATGCTCCCTTAATACTATCTTAATTACTGCTATGCTAATATATTAATATTAATTTAATAAAAATTAAATTAAAAGTAAAATTTATTTTATAATTAATTTTTATTTATGCTTATAAAATAATGAAATTTTTGTAATTATACTTAACTTAAAAAGTATTTTTGGATAATCCTATAATAAGAGTTTCTATAAGCTTGATAATTTCTTAACTGACGGACTATCTGAACAAAGGCTTCCTATTTAAAGAATTGAAGTAGATTACCCTAATCAAAGATACGATATATACTGTGATATAGACTAGCAATACATTTAATATCCTAAAAATAAATCAGAATTATTTATTTATGAAATTTATTCACATAAATTATTTTTAGATTCACAATATTACTGTTAGATTAAAATTAAAATACTGATAAAATTATTTTAGCATTATATTTAAAAAAATGGAAAATATTCATTAGTTATCTTAAAAAAATTAAAGCTGAATTATTTAATATCGAAAAGTAAATCTTTAAATAGTAAATATATTTTCAAAAATCATTTTAAATAGAAATTTGATTTATAAATATTTCTAATTTTCATATGATGTCAAAATTTATTTATTTATAATTAATAGAGAATTTTACTAATCTAATTAAAAAAGCTAATCATAGATTTTTTAAAAAAAATACTTTCTCTCCTTATTTTATTTTTTTTATTATTTAAAAATTAAATTTTCAAAAAGCTATGATAACGATTTTAGTTATTGATGAATGCATTTATGAAAATCAAAGTGTTAACATTTTTTAATAAATTAATTAAATCTAATATAATTTTATATTAAAATATGAGATATTCGGATTAGCTTTGTTTCATAAAAGTTCTAAACTGATGACCTAGAAACTCTAATATCCCTTAGAAATTTAGACGATCTTGAAATAATAGCACAACTCAAAAATATGGGAGATATTTCCAAATTGCTTATGCATTATCCTTAAATTGGAAATCTATTATCGATAGTTGCATTTAGACCAAGGGTTTTATAATACCTTATAAAGCATTTTGAACTATTAAGTAAATCAAACATACCTGTACTAATGTTCTATGTTAAGGGATAATCTCCTTTAGATAGAGTAACACAGAGCAGTTAAATTATTTAAAGAAAACTTTTAAATAGAAATAATTGAATTTATTATTAAATATTTAAGAGCAATTAGATTAAAAGCATAACGTACCTGTTAGAAATTTTGGTGAGATTTTAAAATTATCATAACTTTAATCACTTTATTGATAACAACTTCATTTCATTAATTGAAAAGCAAATTAATCTCAGTGAATACTTTGAAAGCAATCTAAACCTAAAAATGTTTCTCAAAAGTATTAGATTATTATAGATATTTAAATATCTGATAGGAAAAAGAAAGGGGGGATGGGATTTATTTAAAATAAATTACAAATTAATTATACTCTATATGATAATAATAATTGTTTTTATTAAAAATAACTAATTATTGTTCGCAAATTTTTGTAATTATGTATATAATCTTTTGCATTTAATCTATTATAAATAATATAATTCTTTTTGAAATTGCTTTTTCTAAATAATTATGACATTCATAATTAACTATGTATTTTTATCCTTTAAGTGAATTTAAAGAATATTTTCAAGAAAATTAATCATTCAAATATTTAGAAATATTTATTTTTTAAAGTTAAGAACTATTAAGTAATACTACATAAGAGATTACAACTATGTGTGGAGTTTCGAATATTATATTTAAATTGATTTCTAATAAAAAAATGCGTGATGTTCTTGAAACAAAAAAAATCATATCGTATAATAGAAATTGCTTTATGTTCTACAAAACTAGTCATTTCAAATTAAATTATTTTTAAATCTAATTTAAGCAATTAATTGATTTTTGTAAACTATATTTTCTATATTTTTAATAATCTTAAAATTCTCATTTTTTTCAATAATTTAATTACATATTATATATTATGTTTCATTTGAGAAAATAAGAAACATCATTTTTGTTCAATTCCACTTAGAACTTAATTTGTTTTTTTTTAAAATATATTTATGATTTTTTGTGATTAAGGTGGGTTTTTAACTTATCACAAAGCTGCTCTTCTTAAAGAAAGTACTCAATACTGAATTTATAGATATTTTAAAAAAATTAATTTAATTTTAATGACTTAATTATTTATTGAATAAACAGAAGCTTGCATTATCATCGTAGTTTTTAATTTTACATTTATTTATTGGATTTTAATATTTTACTAATTTGTAATTAAACATGAATTTATATAATAAAAATAAGTTTTCAATAAAACAGATAAAGAAGAAATTCCTTTTTAATAAGTCATAAAAATATTTATTTAGAATTTAAAAAATAGAAAAGAACTTGATTTTTTATATGACTATAAGTATAAAATTCTTAGAATTTTCTCACTTTTTTTAAAAAAAATATATCATTATTGTTCGAAAAATTAATGTTCAGTGAAGTATTTTTGAATAAAAAACTATTATTATTTTAATGCTAAATAATTGGGATTTAAATCTTCCAATAATCAATTTTAATTATAAGTAAACTTTTCATTATCAATTTTAGTTTTTTTTAATCAAGATAAATCATAAAAATTTCCCAGACCTGCATTTAAATCTAAAATAATTTTATTATTAACATTTAATATATGTATTTTTTAATAACTGGTTATTAAATTTAATATTTTAAGGGATGCTTAATTAGTTTAAAAATAAGAAAATTTAAGGGGGGGTGTTTCTATTTTGACGACAGTAATCTTATACTTGGTCTAAAGGATATTGATG
The DNA here is from genome assembly GCA_000711775.1 of Oxytricha trifallax. Lineage (NCBI taxonomy): Eukaryota > Ciliophora > Spirotrichea > Sporadotrichida > Oxytrichidae > Oxytricha > Oxytricha trifallax. Next base: position 139,708 of record ARYC01016986.1, read on the forward strand.
CACCAAAGGACATAATTGATAAGTATGATGAAATATTCTCAACACATCTTGATTATTATAAATAAAATCAGTTTATATTGGTATAAATTGAAATCGATTTATCAAACAGTTCAGTTGTTTATATAGTGTTATATTAAGTTTTGCTTTATTTTAAATGAATATAATTAAATTAACTAATAAAACATGATCGAATTTATTTTTTACAAAAATCAAACATTATTTTGGTAATAATCAAGTCAATCCTATTACTGGTTTGAAATAAATTATATAGATTATTATTACAAGCCTTTAATTAAATTTTATTTATAATTTTAAAGTAGTAGCAACAGCCCATAGAGTATTACTTATTAAATCTCCCTGAAACACTGACCAAAGAGCCTAAAAAGCTAATGCAAGTTCTAGCAGAGACTGAGACAATGGAGCTCTTTGAAAATTTAACAATCAAAACCCTTCAAAATGTTTATAATAACATTTTATTGGTATATTAGTGTTTAATTATAAATTTTAGAAAAATGTGTACACCTGTTTAATAAGTAGAAACAAATTGAATTATATTAATTGTATAAATTTCGATTAAATTTGAAATAAAAGCAAGTAGTTATAAAATTATCTTTAATTATAATTATAACATTTCTATATTCATAGTAAAATTTTATTTAAATTAAATGATTTTATAATAATTTAATAATTTATTCTCTCTGGGATTTTAGATTTTAATCCAAACAATAATAAATTTCAAGTGGAACAGTTATACAAAAACCTTCTTTTAGACTTAATTCAACATTTTCCTCATATTTGGGTAAATAAATTTTGAATTATTTAAACAAAAGTAAATATATAAGAAAATTAGGATTTTCTACATTTTAAACAAATAAATATATAACTCAAACTTTAAAAATATAATAATCTTAAAGATATTGAATGATATTAATTCTTTGCTTAATTCTAACTATATGAGTAAAAAGTATTAGTTAAATTCTTTATAACTTAATATCTTATATTCCAATTATATATAAACCCCAACATATTCTGCTTGTCGTTTATGATTGAAATCCTTTACTCCTTAATTTTGGTAGACAGAAAAAGCGACCCGATTACTGATAATAGGAACCCAATTGTTTAGTACTCATTGAAATCTGTGTCTCTTCTGGTTTTGATTTATTTCTTAGTTTATGAGATAAAATAAGCAGTGAGACAAGAGAATTATTTGAAGGAAATATGGAACTTCTTTGACTATACTCTTATTGTTACTTATGTTCTATTATTGCAGTTGTATGTAAAATTCCTGTTTTTTCACAAATCTATATGTGTATTTGTGTAGTTCAGTATGTTTTTTTTTTAAATGTGTATGTCCAGAGGATCATTTTTTGATTTTCTTTAGATTAAAATGAATTCAAAGTATGTCTAAGTAAAATTTATGGATAATTTTTTTATATTTTTAGTGAATTATAATTAATATTGAATTTTAATGTATAATACCATCGTTACTGATTCCTTTTAATAATTAAAAATTAAATTAATTTAAAGTATTTTTTAAATTTCCTTATCATTTTTATTTTTGAATTAACCTCTCTTGAAGCTAGCTACCCATATGAAGACTACATTTAAACCAAAACTTTGGCCCAATTTTTTAATAAATTTTTTATAGATTCTAATAAAAAGGCTTATTCATAATAGTTTAACCTATAAAGCTAATATATAAAATATTTATATTAAATCCATGATTATTTTATTATTTAAAAAACTTACAATACATTAATCCTAAATAATTTCTTTTAGAAAATAAGGGGATTTCAGAAGCGAGTATTATAACTTAGTAAAATTTGTTTACTAAAATAAAGATCATGTATTAAATATAGGAATGAAGTATATAATATATTAGAATTAAATTAGAAATATCATTAATAGTAATAAATATTTTGAAAGCTAAAAGAGTATAAATATGAAGATGAAAGAGTATACTTTTTTAAATAAATTAAATTTTTTTTTATTCGCTATATTTTTTTTATATTATAAATTATGAAAGATTATTTTTAATTCAAATTGAAATTTTCAATAACTATTTTACTAACTGCTTGATTAAAATAGTTTTTATTATTTAAAGGATTGACTTGATAAATTAAATTATTATCAATAGTTGTGAGAATTTAATTAAATGGTTTCAAAATTACAGTTATTAACATATTTAATTTTTTTAATTTCAAGATTTTAGGATAAAATAATTAAAATTTTTTAAATCATAATTCTTTCTAATCCTACCAAGATTTTTGAAGGTTTATAATTATAATACTAAAGCTAGCTATTGCTTAAATATTATTTTTAAACATAAAACATAGCATTACACAGAAATTATTAAAATCATAGCTAATAGGTTAATATTATAGCCATTTTAATCAAAATAATATAGTATTTTTGACATTCTTGAAGATAAACTTCTTCTTGAGAATCTACGATGGATTTAGTTTCTTGGTATCTATGATGGCCGCAGTATTTGTAGACCTTAAATACTTCATAGGTTTCTTTTTAATCTTTATTCTGCAATTCGGTCTTGTGTTTGCCATTCTATTTGATGCAATTTCAATAGAAGAATATTAAGGCATTGGAATCTTTGCTTACATCATGATGGCATTCAGAACCTCATCAGGAGACTTCAATGTTGATTCATACAAGGATCAATCATCTGCACTTGTCATATTGTAAACAATAAATAAATTTGAATAATTAAATTAAAATCAAGAATTCAATATACTAAATCATCCACATTTCTTTAATTTAATCATTTCTTAATTTGTATGCTAATAATATCATAAAATTCAGTTTTTATTTAATATTTTACCAAAATATAAACAATATTTTATGTTATTAAATAGTATAGAATATTTTCTAATTAATCTTGCTTAATTATTTACATTTAAATAAAAATTAAGATTCTTTTGCTTTTTATTAATAATATCATGGATTATTTGGATTATTTAAAACTTTATAATTCTCTTTTAATTAAATTTTGATATTAAGACTTTTATAACACAATAATATTTGCTTATGGAAATTAAATAAGACTATATTAAACACAAGATAGTTATTGATGCAAATTTTTTAAGATATTTATAAAAAAATATCAAATGCTATTTGATTTTTGCTCGAATCAGCACTGCTCAATAGTACATTAAAACCAAATATTTTGTATATAAAGGTCTTGAGTACACTTAATTTTACTTTTTAAAGAATTTAAAAATATATTGCGATTGATTAAGAAAGAAAGAAAAAAAAACCTCAGACTTAAAGTAAGTTATATTTAATTATGCTAGGATAATCTCATTTAATCATTGATTACTAATAATAATTAAGATAAAAATTAATTTAAATTAATTCCAAGAATTAAAATTACTTGAGTAATTATTATCTATAATATTATCAGAATTCTTTTTACTTATATTAATTTATGATTTATGAAAATTTTTAAATAAACAATAATATATATTTTATAATCAAATCTTTTTAATTAAAAATATTAATAAAATTTTAGATAATTCAAAAATTTAAGTTTGCTCAATGGGCAATTCTAATGCCAACTATATTTTTAATTTCAAAGAGGATATAATTATTGGACTTTAAATTAATATCGTCTTTGATTGATTAAACTACTAGTTTATAATAATTAATTACTTATAATTTACTTACTCAAAAATAAACTGCATTCTTATTAATTAAAATTTAGATCTTGTTTAAAATTTATAAGTCTAACATAAATTAGTATGGCATATTTATTTGTGGATTATTGCAGTGATGTTGCTTAATGTGATGTTTATGAATTTCATAATCGCAGTTATCTCTGAATCCTATGAGAAGGTCATGCAGAAATTAGTAGCTGAGAGTTACAGAGTCAAAGTCCAAATGATTGTGGAAAGGGAATTGCATTTCACTGGGGAAGAACTGACTTCAGAGAAGTATTTCCCTAAGTACATGATATTAAGAAGACCAGTTTCAAGTTCAGAAGGTGAGAACGGTGAATAAAAACATAATACATATTAATTGGAAAATTCTTTTTATCATATAAGGCATTTGAATACATTTTTTGCTTTTAAGAATGTAATTGCTAAAATAAAAACATCACAAATCTATATATAATTTTGATAATTATAATAATCTATTGAAAATATATGTTAACTGTTTTCAGAAAATTTCATTCTATAGATTATATATATATATATATTTTTATGAATGTAAAAAAATAAATATATTTATTTTTATTAGTAACGGTGTAAGATATAGAATATTTATTAGTATTTATTTAAATTGTAATATTTTGAGGGCTAATATTTATTTTAAATTTTGTCTTATATTTCTATTTTAAAATAAAATGATTGTAATACGATCGGTTATAATATGAATTTTTAAATTTTCATTTTAACGATGAGAAATTTATTATTATTTTTACATTTAAAAACAAGTAATTACTACAATTTTAACTAAATAAGTATTTAACATAATAAATAATTTCAAATTAACAAATTTACTGCTTAAATCAAAAAATTTCTAGTGAAATATTTGTTTTTATCAATACACATTATAATGCTTAAAATATTTAGTTCATTAATCTATAATGATGAGTAAAAAAAGAATTTTATTTTTATTTTAAATTAATGGAGTTTAATGGTAAGGTTTTGTGAAAGACATTAAAAATACAATTAAAACTACAAGTACAAAGCAAAGGACAGACATTTAATACTAAATAGAGGATAAATATACTTAAAATATTTTTTATTCATAAATTGAGTGATTCACTAATTATTAAAAAAATAATAATATAGACACTTCTTAACTTTTTTAGTAAAATTTAATTGTATTTTAATTTTAATAAATGAAAGTGATTATTATATTTATGGTCAAATATTGACCTAAATATCTAAAATATATAATTAATTAGTTAATAAATTAAAAACTGATGAAATATTTTAAAGCCCCCAAATACGAAATACAAGCATAAGGAGAAAAATTGAAAATTGAAGTTTAAAACATTTAAATTGAGTCATAGAAATTAAACAGCAATTTCGTGGAAATAAAAACTGATCTTAAGTAAGATATATTGGGAATAAAAAATGACCTTGAAAGTATATAAAAAATGGTATTTAGTAAACTCAACTTAATAATTATAAATTTGCTTTTCAACATTTTATTTTAACATAACTTTGATAAATAAAATAAAAAAAGTAAGATGTTGAATGTAAATAAGTAATTAGAATCATAAGATGCTAAAATTGAACAACTTACCAATAAACTAGACGATTTTATAAATTCCTCTAAGTAATAAAACGAAGCCATAATATAAAACTTCTAAATACTTTTTTTTTTAAAAATTAATATTTATTTTAAATTGCTTAATATAAATGAGTTAAGCTATATTTATATTTATGAAATATGAATAAATATAATCTGAAAATTATGCTTTAAAAATGTAAATTTTGAAAATAATTGATTTGAAATTAGTATAAGGGAAGTTATATAATATCTATAGAAATAAAAATAAAATATTCTATCAATAATTTATTAGAATTAAATGATGTGTTTTGGGTTTAAATATAATTGCTGTAGAGCTCCAAACAGAAAGACTTAATTTAAGAGAAAATTTTGAATTGGGAAAATAATAAATTATTAAATCGAAATTATTCTATATTTTGATCAGTTATTGTAATTAATTTCATAAATAATAAAAATTAAGAAAAATATTTATATATTTTGTTTTACTTTCATTGTTAAACTTGCATTCATAAATTTTCTAAGATTTATAAAATTATTTAAAATTCGTATGAGTAAAATATTTTCTTAAAAACATAATCGATTGTTTATTAATTAATTTATTGATAGATAAAAAACAAGACTTTTCTCATCAGATTTAAGAATATTAAATTAAATTTTGGTATAATGCAAGATTTTCTAATTCCCAATTTAAATATTTCTCGACTAATATGAAACTTCTGATTCATAACTCATTAGTGAATTATAAATTATTTAAAACAATAATTCTTATAAATTATCCAGATTTTTATAAAATGCTTTTAAATTTGAAATTTATTTAAATCTTATATTTATCATATAAGAATTTAACATATTTAATCTTATTATTGCTATGCCTTTTCTCTTAATGGTTAAGAAACAGACCATAAGAGTTTTTATCATTGCAAATTCATTCTTATAATTTAATAATATTTAATAATTGATTTATTTATACCTTCATTTTATTCTTTTAATTGATTACAAAGACAATGTTAATATTTAAATTAAAATGCAAATAATTTATGTTATTTTTTCCAATAAATACCATAATTAATTACATAAAATATGATTGTAATTAATAAGAATAGCTTTAATACTTATTATATTCCCATAATATATTTTTACACATTCATAATAATAGCAATTAAAATCAGAGAAAAATTTGAAGATTTAAAATATCTATAAATGTCAGAGGGTTTGAGTATTTAATATGAACTAAGCTTCTGCAATTATAATTTCAATTTCTTAAATATTTATTTTCTTTGAATCATGCCGCTTTTATAAAATTAAAAACTATTTTTATTGCAAAATAAAGAAAAACATTGAGATGCTTAAAAAATCTTTAAACAATTATAAAAGTCATTGATTTTCTTTCAGAATCAAAGATATTTTAATTAATCATAATTAATTCAATGGATAATGTTTTCATATAGGAAATTTAGGAATAAATTAAAAATATAATATTAATGTAAAATCTTTGTATAGTCTGGAAATTTTTCACAAGTCATTTATAGTTGATATGCTGTTACCCACTTTCTTCGTGGTCTTCTAATCCAAGATATACCTTGTTACATTTTTTATTAAAAAAATAAATCTGGGAGAAGGTTTCCCGGTTTATAAACTTTCATATGAAATTCTTAAAAATTTTAATACAATTATTAATATATTACATTTTTAGAAATAAAGATTATTAAGATAAGTTAACTTTCTTTGATTGCTTAAAAAAATCGTGTGATCATTGTTGTTAAGATTTATTAATGATAATTAGATAAGATTCATTGAGATTTGTCGATATAGTTAGAATAATCATGAATGCATAAAAAGAAATTAATGGTTTATAAAAAGAATCATTTTAAAAATATAAATGTTGTTAGTGTCTTTACTAAATGTTGCATATCGAATTTTTGTGAAGAAAACTTTTTATAGGCTAAGAAACATCCCTTGTAATTATTTTGTATCATTACGAAGGCCGGGAATCTCCCCTTACTTAAATTTATAAGCGATTGAAATCGTATTAAGTTAGTACATTTTTTTAATTCTAATTTAATGATAAAAAATAACATGATATTTTTTATTTTAGAATATATGACTTTAATATTGCTGATTAATAGCAATATTAATTTTAAATATTTAAAAATAAGCACCAAATCAAAAACTCAATTGAAAGTAATATTTTTTTCCGTATATGACATAGTAACTATTCATTTTATATTATAGTGAAATTCACTTTTTTAATAGTATATACATAAGTATAATTTTGATAATTTATATTAAATATAAAAATGCTAAATTTTCATCAAGAAATATTATAAAAAAATCATTAAAAGGGATGCCTATTAAACAGCGGGAACATGATGCGAGCAAACAACAACCAACCAGTTGGAAGGAGGAGGCTAAAAGTTTCACGGATGAGAACGACTAAGCACAACCAAAGACTCAGAAATTCATACAAGACTACTTTGAATATTCAAAGAAAGGATTGGCAAATCAACTCTAATTATGCCAAAACGTCTAGGGAAATAATAATTACAAAAACCTAGACAAATTCACTGTCACATTAGACAATAACCGTCAACTTCACTTTTTCCAACCACAAAGAAAAATTGGGGGATGGGTAAGAAGTAACGAACGATTTGCTGAAAATTAGAGAAGCAAGAGGAGGACCAATAACATTCATAGCAAGAGACAAATTGCTGTTTAACAAATCGAGCTAAAGATCTGTCTACGAAACGTTAGAGGACTAAGCTCGAAATTGAAACAAAATTAAATGATGAGAGAATTAGAACTTAGACAACCTGACTGCATCGGACTTGTTGAAACAAGACTATAGAGAAAAATAGGCATAAATAGTAAAGACATTACTCAAACTTAGTTGGCAAGGAATGGAGGAGTTTTAACTTTTAACAGCGGAAAGTACGAAATGAAAACCGTCAAGACTCTAAGGCAATTCCTAGCCTGGAGCAATCAAAAAGTGGGGGGTTCCCACTTCATATTATCACGATATACATCCCACCTTACAGTAATGAGGAGGTGAAAGAACTCCAAAACATAATTATATTCATGATAAGATCCATTAAATAAAAGTGCAAAAACAGAAGATTATTGTCATGGGTGATTTCAATTTCCACTTAAAGGAAATAGGCAATAGACTTAAGTAGGAAGGACTATAAGAATCTATACCAGAGGGTGTGGGAACACACTCCAAAGGGAACTAACTGGATTAAATATTCTCAAACGTAGAGTCAATACAATGGGAATTGGAGCAACTAAGACTGACAGATCAAAAATTTGTACTGGTGAGTCTAAAGATTAAATACCAGGATGACGATCTAAGACTGATAGACAAGGAGAAAACTGTGAGAATAACTGAGGTTAGGAAATAATGCTGGAAAACATTTATCGAAAAAGGAAAGAAACTGTCATTAGAAGATCAAGAATCACCAATTAGAAGATGTTTTTAGGATGAATTAGAAAAACGAGTTAAAGTTAAAAATTGGTATTTAAAACCTCCATAATGGGCAATAAAATGCAGAGGAAGCGATAAGAATAGTGCCTACATGGATTCTAAAGAGTAGTGGAACGAAGCCATCAGAGACATGGAGCATTGTTTAGAGAGAAATGACTTAAGAGGATTCCTCTACTTGGTAAAGAGACTTAAAAAAAAATAAGAAATAAGCAGAACCAATAAAAGGTTTAACTATAAATGGAGAAAGAACACAACCAGGAGAATAAACCAGATAAATAATCTGTGAATTCTACAGTAAACTGCAAAAAGATGACAGAAGTCAAAATTTAAACACAAAAGTTTACAAAGATATAATCATGACAAGCGAAGAAAAAAAAGAAGAATTTTGGGTAAAGAAATGAAGTCGTGAAAGGCATTTTAGACTGTAACTTCAACAAAGCAATAGGGCAAGATGTATTTTATAGAAAAATGCTGGCTAAATCAGAAGCCCTTAAAAGTATAGTGAGTTAGAAAATAACCAACTGGATGAATAAAGGAAAGTTGCCTCAATACATAAAAGAAGGAAAACTGATACAACTAAGCAAATAGGAAATACGAGACCAATAGTAGTGAACTCCCACATGAGTAAGATTATAGAGAAGGTGATGAGAAAAGTCAACTACTATAGACAGGGAACTATCAAAACTGGTTTAAAGAAAATATGAGCACGCATATTAACCTAATCATACTACTAGAACATATGAAGGAATCCAGAAGAAAGAGAGGAAATAGAGAGGCTTATGTTTACATAGATTTGCAAAAAGCTTACAACTCAGACTGGAAAGACAAGCTAATCAGAATCCTACATTCTGGAATCCAGACAGAAAAATATACATTTATTGTGGAATTAATTGAACAGCTATACAAAAATAACAAAAACACGTATGAAGGAGAAGAAATTTAAGCAAAGAAAGGAGTGTCACAAGGCAGTAGACTTTCCCCGATGCTGTTTAACATATATCTGCAAGACGCAATCTACTCATAAAAAGAGTTGTTGTCTTTAATCAAATAAGGAAAGTTATTGGCATTTGCTGATGACCTCGTCATAAATATAAAAAACCAACAATAATTAAAAAGAGTAATAGATAGTTTCAGAAAAATAGAAAAATCCCACAACCTGAAAATCAACGTGAAGAAGATTTAATTCATGAGTTATGCTAAAAACTTTAATGAGGTTAGTTAAGTGGAAGGAATCTGTAAGGTGAAAGAAATTAAATACTTAGGACTCAACATTTGCTTAGATTCTAAATCGTTCGTCAAATGAACCTGGGAAGACATAAAGAGACAAACACACTTTTACCAAAATCTTACTAAATCAAACAATCCTACAATTTGCGACACTATAATGGTAGCTCAAATTAGATCACTAGTCATTTACAAATATACTCATCTTGTAGCGTCAGGATACATAAAGCTAGAGGAAATCGATATAATAGAAACTTAACTAAAGAGAATAGCTTTCAATACCCCCCCAGAGACATTAATAATAAGATCTTGAGGAATTTTACATAATTGAAGGAAATGGGGACAAGCGAAATCATCAACTGATTAGTTCAGAAGAACTTAAAATTAGCTAAACCAACATTAGAAAAGTACTTTTTAAGACAAAAGCCAAAAGTTCAGATAAAAGTGAAGAAAGCGATCTCATAAAGAGAAAGAAACTTTTCCTGACGAAGAACGTTATGGATACAATGATGGCAATTTGTCATGGTAGAACAGTAGTGAACTACAGCATGAGTCACTATGGCAATGTCCACTAAACATTTGTAGACGCGAATCATATGAGAAATTGCTATCTGATGAATGAAGCATGGGACCCAACTAGGTTTAACAAAATACTAAATGAACAAAGATTGGTTGACTTAATAGAACCTAGGTTGAGGTGATAGCAAAAGATTAAGGCTCGATGACAGAATAAGAGGACTTGAGAGAAATGGGCACTACCAAAGAATCAAAAAACTGTTTAGAGAGACATAAGTGAAGAAGTAGAAATAAATAAGGATAAAGGGAAACACAAAGTCAAATCTAACAACTTGAATTTTCAAAAATGAGAATGAAGGATAATTGTAAGGATTTACATTTCGCATACTATATCTCAACAGTGTATTTGGAAATTTTATATTTTACCTTAAGTTATTATCTATCTTTCTATAAAAATGCTAGAAGAGAAAAGTGATTCGATTATTGCAGGAATGCATTGGAATTTAAAAATTAAATTAAATTTAACTTTTTAAAATATAAAATTATTGTCAGTTAACTTTCGCTTAGCCTAGATATTTAGATACTAGTTTTATAGAGAATTAAAATTTGATGGATTTTATTTTATATGGTTATTTTAATATCATCCCTGAAGATCATAACTTCATTTTAATTTTAGTTAATTTGTTAGTAGATTTTGATACCAAAATTAAAATTGTTTAGCTAAATTAAATAACAATAATATTTTTATTAATTTTAATTTTTTCCAAATTTTAATGTATTCCTTAAATATTCAATCTCTACTCTTTGACGTTTCTGGTTCAGATTCAAGCTAGTAGGAGGATTCAATCTAAAGCAGTTCTTCAAAATAGACTATTTAGGAAGATATAATTACTGAAAATAATGAGTAGTCTACCACCACTACATTAGGGAAAAAGAAAATGTACAACTTCGACTATAAAATTAGTTGGGAAAATAAGTATTTTTATCTCATAGGTTTGAATTATTAATATTATAAAACATTATTTTTCGACATCAACTCTGATGAATAAATCTAGACATCTGCTAAAATATGGGAAAATACTTGCCAATATTAATCTAAAGCGTATTTAATATAAAATAATACAAAGATAGTTCACAAGTTGGATTATCATATATGTCTAACGTATTTTGAAACAAATACTTTATTGTATAAAATTAGACCGTAATATTGCGACTTTGAATTTGTGGTTTTAAATGATGGATATTGAAATTAAAAAAAAAATATTTTAATATTATTTTTTTTTAGTTCTTTAAAATTTAGGTTTCAATTTAATAATTTAATATTTACATTTATCTAAATTAAAATTAAATTACTTAAATTTTATATTATTATGCTAAATCTCCCGTTCCTTTTATATTGCAGGGATAAATTTGAAACTGGGAAATTAATTTTAATTTAATAAATAATAAAACAAAATGGTGGCAGTTAAAGTTGGCCAATTTAAACGATTTTGGACACATTTGATAAAGAATTCAATATTAGCTTGACTTTACTATTTGCGGTAATATTTCATCGCATACCCTGAGCGAGTTTAATCGACTTTAATTAAGAACCTCAAATTCATTAAATTATACCCTCACATTAAAGAGAAGTCAACAAGCTCCCTCGATGCGATAAAATATTAAACTAAATAATTAAGTCAAGCTAATATTGAATTCTTTATCAAATGAGCCCAAAATCGTTTAAATCGGTCAACTTTAACTGCCATCATTTTGTTATATTATTTATTAAATTATAATTAATTTCCCAATTTCAAATGTATTCCAACAATATTCTTTCTCGGCATATGCTGATAAATGGGGAAGCCTTCCTATATATGAGATGTCTTAAAATAGTTATAATTCTAGACAGAATCGCATTTAGATGCGTTTAATGATGCTTGAGAAAGAGGTTGGATACCTGAATAAAGATTTGAACGATTAAAAATTTTATTTTTAAAAAAAAAGAAAGGAATGTTGTGTAAATCAGATAAAGAGTGAAATAATATGGCAATTAATACGTGATAGCATGTGTTTAGAATACCAACTATAACTGTTCTAACCGAGAAACCCTCCCCACTCCTTTCTAAACACTAAACCACAATACCACGATATCACTCACCACCCCTCCCAACCCCAAACAAAGATACCCCTTCTCACTCTATATAATACCTTTATTTATATGAATCCTATCAAATATGCGAATCTTTCTTAATCATTAAATTCTTGATTATATTATACAAATAATTTCATTAAAATAACTCTGTCCCTCTACCATTTTTTACACAAGATCATATAATAATAGAACTTATATTAAAATTTAAAAGAATTTCATTATAAACATAATATTTAAAATTATGCATTAATTTCAAATTTGAAAAGAAGAATATCTTATTAGTGATAAATTATAAATTTAATTAATTGCGTAAATTCATTAATTCCTATAATTGTTAACCCAGAGAATATCCCTATATAAGAGGAAGAGTTAAGACAAATTTAGACTGAATTTGGTCAAATCTTAATAATATTCCGCACAACAATAAGTACTCGGAATATTTAGTAACATTGTGTAATATACAGCTTACGATAAATGATAAAATATTCGCTATAAAGTTTTAATGTTTCTTTTTTTAATTTGTTTTTTTTGACTTTTCATTTTCAATAAGTCATCAATCTAGATTAAGTTTAATATTTACTTACCCTTAATAAATTATACATTAATTGTTTTTTATGAGGATATATAAATCATATTAAGAAAAATATTTATAATTTCAGGACAATTTATGCTATAAAATGTAAAAATAATAAAGAATATTAAATTCATATGAGGTGGCACTTTCCAATAATATTCAAAAAAAATTGAAGAATAAATAAGGATTAATGATAAATAAAACGAATATAATAAATCAATAAGGATTTGCATTTATTATTATTATTCTTTAATACTGTACGGAATTAATACTGGGGCTTAAGCCAGCCAGTTTTTATATAATCAGATATTTATACTTTGACATTTGGCGATCCAGTTTCCTCTTTCCGAGGTGAGTTACCCCTATATGTACTCGACTAGTTTCACACCGTGCACGTTCACTACTTGCTTGCTTGTGAGGACTTATGCGGTATTTCGCTACTTCGTATGTCTACCTGGTTACTTTCTTCAGCTGCTTTTTGTACGAGTGCTGTTAAGTTCAAGGAAAACCCCCTTCCCAGCAAAGACTTATTGTATGGCTTGCTGAGGGGGAAAACCCTGATGGATACTCTGCTGAGGTTGTCATATGCAGGATTTTCTCCCGCTTTTCCTAGGCAAATACCAATTTGAGAACCGAGCGGTTTGTCTCTTGACTCCTGCCTTATCCTTGCTGTACTCAACCCCAGGTTGCAAGGATAAGTGTATCATTCAGTTTTATTACGACTTTGAATGATCGACGGTCGACATTTTTGTTGGCGTGGTCACCCTATACCTTGCCTCACGTATTCTGAGAAGGTTCTCAGATCCGGGACTTATCTAGTAAAAGCCGAGTGCCATCACGGTTTTGAACTCCTGGATACAGTAATTGATCGGGATATCACTCCTAACTTACCAGTAGGTCGTAACCGATTGACATTTAATTGTCTCATACAATTAAATGCTAATTATAATTATGATTAGATATTACCATTTTATTAAATGACTTGCTCTTCTTAAATTTAACTTACTAAAAAAAAATTATTCAATTAAAAACTATTGCATTATGAATTTTTTGCAAAGTATCATCTTCATAATTAGAGATAATTCTCTTTTTAACTAATTGGCATTGATGAATTAGGAATTTAATTTTAAATATATGTATATTTATTAATTATTTAAAAATATTATAAGTTAAATCTTAATAAATATATTTTCAAAAATTATTTTTCTTCTAACTATAGTAAATAGCATTTGTAAACTTAAATACGATATTTTTCTTTAACTTTGATGACGTATTTAGAGTCTCTAATGAGTAAAATTTGTTGAATAAATCAAATTAATACTTATTAATCAATAATTTATTTAAGATTATTTAGTATTAATTTCTTTAATTGAATAAAAATTAATCTATTTCAAATATTGCTGATTTCGTAAAAGAATGCGATTAGATTTATTAAACTCAAAAAGGATTGATGTGTTAAAATTAAGTTTATAAAAAAATTAATATTCATTTATTGATAATAGTTCAATCGAGCATAGTTGAATAAGTAATTTTTCCTTGTATGATATGTATTTTTAAAATATTTAGCAAAATACAAATTCTAAGTATCAATATTAGGCAATGCCTTTTAAGTTTAATAAAAAAAACTTTATATAATGATAAACTATATTGTAACACCATACCTGTTTTAGTAATATACTTTATTTAATCGCACTATTTTTTTATCAATATTATTTCTATAAAGAGTAGTGTTTTATTCAATTATAAAAATTAATTCTAAATAATCTTAAATATTTTATTGATTAATCATTATTAATCGATTTATTCAACAATCTTTACTGAATACTAAAAAACATAGTTATTGGGAAACTAAGTTCTATAGAAATGAAAATTTTAGTGTCCTTGATTTCTGTTTTATTCATGATTTATAAGTTTTTGATAATATCATTTTCTTTACGATACAAAAATCTGATAATGATTTTTAATGCTTTGCAATTTCTGATGAATGGGAAAGTGAAGATATTGTAAAATAAAAATATTTATTTTTTTTGCTTCAATTGAAATAATTTATTTAATGAATTTTATAAATCATTTGTCGAGATCTAAATTAAATTCATTTCTTTATTTTATTAAGATTATGGCATCTGCCAAAAAATTAATCGATAAAAAGTTCTTGAGCATTCAAATCCCCAGAACCCCTTCATGAGTTTTACATTTTTAATGAAATGGGAAAAGTTAAGCATTAGAGTTCATGGGGTTTGAAGCATCTTTTTCCTGTTGGTTAAATAAATTAAAAATATATATTCATTAAAAATTATAATTTAATTATAAATTTCAAAAAGTTGAGAACTTTTTTTTAACAACCTCCTCCAATAACAAAAATAGATTAGAAGTTAATAACAAATGAAAATATAGAACTTAAGTTTAATGGAATTTTTATATTTGGATATTTACTCCCCCAATACGGGTAAAGAAAATATTTATTTCTAAATATTTAAAATTGGATAAATTCTATAAAACTTATTAATCACTTGTTATTACTGATATATTGTTTCTAATGATTAGGAATAGATAAAATATTCTTTTATTCTCAAAACGTTATACTTCCAAGATATTAATTATATATAAAATGTAAAAATAAATTAAAAATTTTTTATACTATTTTATATGTTAGAATACATATAATTTTCAAGTTACATTGCATCATCAATTGCATAAATTTGATTAAGATATAGTTTTATATTCTTTATAATATAGAATTAGTTAAAAATAATTTATATAGTAAACATAGTTGAGGAAGCAATAAACGGAAATTATATGTATTGTCACATATATAAAAGTTTCATAGAATTGATAAATTTTTTAATATTAAATATAAGTTAAAATCTTGGAAATATAATTTAATGATAATACATGAGTATATTTTGCATGAAATGTAATCAGAAATCCAAAAATTGAGTTATTTCAAAAGATAAAAAGGTTTTGAAATATAATTATTTTTAAAATTTTTTTTTAAAAAAAATATATAAATATATCTTGCTTTTCAAAAAGATTTTGCCCTAAATTTCAAAGAAATAGCAGTAAATATTAAATAAGGAGATTTAAGAAATATTTCACAAATAAGCTCCTGCCTTAATTTATTGAAATGTTTTTATTTGATCATAATTGAATTATACAAAGTTGTTACCATTAAAATTCTAAATGAAAATAAATTTGAAATAAAATTTCAATCAACTCCAAAAACTACCTAATCTAATTATATTCAATATCAAACACACATAACCATGATTGAGTTAAAGTGTTTTGATTCTTTATAGGAATTAAAAAATATATCTATCATTTTTAGTATTTGAAATGATTTTAAGTGCAATCAATAAAGTAAAACTTTATAAAATAGATTTCATATTAATCGTATCGTTTTTTTAGTATACTAAAAAATTATATTAAAATATTAGTGCTTAGTCTAGATATGGTATTCATAACAATAAAAAAACAGGTTAAAGTATTAAAAAATATTTTCCCAAATATATTATTTATTAAAGAATTGCTTATATAAGAGTTATCTCGAAATTTTTTACATTCATTAAATAGTTTATTGCAGTATTCACTAGTAATACACAGAATTTTAACTATAAAGACTTGAATACTAAAATTAATTTATTTTTTATAAAGTTAAATTAAATTTCATAAACTCTGTACAACATTCAAAATCAAGAAGTGAGTCAGAAAAATAATAAATGATAATTTTAAATTAATAATATATCTTAAAATAGAAAGGACCAATTTGATATTATATTTTTGAGAATTTTTTACCAAATATGACTAAAGCATTATCTCATTCTGAATAGCTTTTTTAATAAACACTCGATTTAACATTAAAAATGGTATCTAGCTTATTGATCGTATTTATACATTATAATTCAAATAATTTATGTTTCATCTTTATAATTTTTGTTCATTAAAGAGATTAATTAATCTATTAAATTTATCCATTATCCGAATCCAATAATTTAGGATTTTTTAGTCAAATGATAGTAAAATTTTAAATTTTTTATAACCTTACAATCTTAGCTTTAGTCTTGTAGGATCACATTTGAATTTGAAAGGTTAATTTAAATTATTAATTAAAAAATTATTAATTCGTGGCTGTTAATGTTTTCGAGACCTAGACATTATGGTACTTATTCGGTCAAGAATTTAAATATAGCTAAGCTCTCTCTTTACAGAGATTTTTATCTAATACTGCCAAAAGTAAAATAAGCTAAATTTAAATTATCTATCGAATAAGTAAATTTAGGTTTAGATTTAGAAAACTACGACAAATTATTAATAATTTATTTATAAATTAATTTCCCAAAATCAAAAATATTGTTACTATTCTTAATTAACTTAATATAATTATCAATTTTAACGTCATTATAGATTTTTATTTTAGGTTAAAAAATATAATTTTAATATAGTTTTAAGAATATCGATTAAGATTTCATAAAAGATGTAGATTAAGAATAATCTATGTCAAACCAACTTGAAGAAAAAGACAAAAATTCAACTCAAAAATTAGTTAACTTTCAAGATGGAAATTTCAAGGGATTTCGTTATCCCAAAAGTTATAACTTTTAATATATACAAAATTTGAAGGTCTTTTTAGGAAAATTTTAATTAAAATTAAAATATAATTAAAAAATGAACAAAAATGGATAAATTTACTTTCATAAAGTATTCTGATATATTTTTAAATTATTTAAACACTAGTTTTCATAGATTAATTTATATTATCTAAAGAGTTTAATTTCACATAATCAATTTTAAAAAGAAACTGATTTAATTTCAAGTGGTCTCACCAAAATATAATTATCTCTCTAAAATAATATTTTACAGTGATGCCAACTAATAACTGCTATACCTCAATTATCATTTTGTGAAATATATTACTAAATTATGTTAGTGTTTCTTTTAAAATTTTAATTTATTAATTATATCCATATTTTTATATTAGTTGTCTGATTTATTCTATCGCTAAATTAACACATTATAAAAAGTGTTTCAGTTTAATATTTTAAGTATTTCAATTATATAAAATATCTCTTGTAAATTAAGTACAATTTTTTATTTAAAAAAAAAGTAAAGCAAAACAACTTTTATTTGCTGTATCGAATTAACTCTATATTCAAAGAGTAGTGAATTGATTTATCTATTTCTTGTTTTATTAATTTATTAAAATATTTTTCCCTATAACAATTAAGTAAATATATTAAAGTTCTGTGATAACAAACATATTTGATAGTTATATATCAATCTAAGAAGAGGGAGGTGATTCTCTCATTTAAAACCTTAAAACCCTTTAATTAGTTTTATAAGTGATTTGATTTTAAGGGAATTTATTAGGGGTTGAAGTTATTAATAAAATAGAGGACAAAGATTAAAAACTTTTGGAGAAAATTTATGATTAAAAGTATCGAGTTTAAGTGTTAAAGCTGCTCTGTGGATTTGAAATATACAAAGAATAAGTCAAACCTGTAATAAAAGTAATTGATTGCATTTTATTTTAATATTATAATCTCAACTATCCAATCCCAGTACCTGTTAGCTCTGTCAATAAAGCAATATTGATGGAATATTTTTATATTTAATAATAAGTTAAATTATAATTATAATAATTATTGATTATATCTAGTGGCAGTAACTTTTTAAAATTCAAAACAAAATAGTACTTGTTTGATAGAGAATTTATTTTAAATCAGCTGGACTTTAATATTGTGGTACTATTTTACCATATACCAGAGTGAGATGAATTAATTGAGTAATTTATAAAAAAAAACTAAGAATAAATAATTATTATAGTTATTGTTTTATCTAAAGATGGTAAAGCTGATAATTATGGTAAAAAACAAAAACAATATTCTTGAAGATAATATGAGAAATTTAAAAAATTAACTAATAAAAATTGGAAAAATGAACAGTGCTTAGTTTTTTAGGAAACCGAATCAAGGCAAGGTAGATAAAATTTAAGAGATAGATTAAACTATAGTTAATCAAATTTTAGACCTGCCGCTAGATAAAAAATTTTGTATTCATTGATTAAATTAATGACAATTATAAAATTTTTGGCATTAAGAACTATTATTATCTTCTAAATAATCCTAAAGAATATTAAACACTAATAATAACTTATGAAGAAATCGTGGGATTTAATTATATTATTGAATTTTAATGTTTTTAATTATTGAAAAATAATGATTTATTTTAGAAAATAACTAATTAAATTATTTGAAATTTTTTTGAACATTTTGTTAGTTTTAAAGGAATTATATATGTATTAGTATTATTCTATGTGATTATAAAATTATTAATTTAATTAAAAAAATCAGATAAGCTTATTGATATATCTAAATTTAGATATTATTTTTATTTTAATGGAAAAATTTATATGAAATAGAGTCTAATAAAAGCATTAAACTATTAATTTTTACTTAAAAAATATAAAAATACTACTATAAATTTAAAATAATAATAAATGTTTTAATTTATCAAAGTAACTTAATTGATTTATAATTTTCTAAATAAATTTAAAATGGGAAATCGAGAGATCAATCGAAACCTTTTTGAATTATTTATTGAAGTTAGTATAGATTTCTCAAACTTGTTTATATTTAACTTTAGTCAAGTTACTTGTCTGATTTTATTATTTCACTACTTAAAATTATTAGTAATTTAATACTGTAGTCACTGAAATTTCAAGCAAAATTTGGAATATTTGTAAAATATAAATTATTTCTGTAAAGATGGAATTATAATTTTTTTATATTAATAATTTTTAGACAAAATATAATATTTAAAAAACTTAAAATTAATTAATTGTTCGGCTGGCCTTTGCCCATTATTAATTTTCGTACAGCCAAAATAATAATTAATAGTTCGTATTGTTCAAAATCATGAAGTATATAAATTTTTTGCTACAGACTAAATTTTCTATATTTAAGGGAAATTTTTTTGACAACATAGATATAAATAATGAGTAAATTTATCTTAATTTTGTTATTTTAATTATACTATAATTTTCTCGATTATTAATATTATAAACAAAAAAAAAGCTTAAAATATTAATATGAAATTAATGGATACAAAATTTCTTGATTTAATTCTTTTTAATAGTTTGATAAATAATTGTATTTATATTTAAAAAATATGAGTATAATTTTTTGTTATTTTATTTAGAACTGTAAAATTCAAATTAAATGTTTGTGCATAAAAATTATTTACATTAAAAAATCCTGTCGAAGCTTTCATTCATAAGATTGTTTTAATTCAATTTTTATAATTATTTTCTATTAGCTATAATACTGTTTAATTGAGGCATAAATTGTATAAAATAATTTATTAACTCTTTTATATAATAAAAAGCATGAATTCATAAAACAAAATATTATTTTATAAATAAATTTATTTAAAATTATATTTTTTATAAAATACCCTTTTTATATATTTTTAATATTTTATATGTAAATATTTCTTTGGTAACTTTTATTTACTTTAGGTAATTTTTTTTAAAGCAAAAATATTATTTAATTATATTTTATAATAGACTTTGATTTTGATAGTGAAGTGCCTTTCAATAACAAAAAATATTATAAAAATGGTAGAAACATGGTGATCTAAATATTATGATTTAATTAAATTATTAATAAATAAATCCTCCTATTATAAAATATTTAGGTTTGAATTTTAACTCATAATCAAAAAGGAAATTAAAGAAGAAAAGAAAAAGTAAAATATTTGATTTTTTGTGGGAAAAACTGTTAATAAGTATTTCTATTTAAAAAAGAAAGTAAAAAAATAAATCTAAATAAATTAAGTCTCCTTTATTAGATAATTTGATAATTTAGCAAAACTTTAAAACTCACCAAAATATATGAAAATAAATTAACTCATAAATTTTATTTAATGAATCAAAACCCTAAAACCCCTTAACGAGGTTTATAAGTTCTTTGATCTGTAGGAAAATTTTTAAGGGTTAAGGTTAATAGGTTTTAATGTGAAATATATTGTAAATGAAATTAATTTTATCATTCAAATTGCACTTTTGGATAGTGTTGAAGAAGTCTGAAGTTTATCTTACTTAACCGCAACTCTTACTACTTTATAGATATGACTAATCTTGAGTTTGGTTTTATTATTATTATATCTGCTATTTGTTTATTGATTGAGACACAATTGTTTTGTCTTAAACTGCTCATCCTTCTCGCACCTTGTTGAGTAGTTATCGTTGCTAGGCATAAAGTAATCTATTATTATTTTTGCTTAAGCACATCCCATAGGAAGTATCCATCTCTCCGGTCTTCTCTTTCTGGATAATATTCTAGAGTTCCCATCCAAACCTTGATACTTCCACTCCCTAGGCTCTGTTGAAATCAATGATCGTTACACTTCCTATTAGAAGTCCAACATTATATTCTCAGGCTTGATATTTCTGTGAATAGAGCCTAACTTATGATGCTCGTTGATACTTTTATAGGTTAGGTGGGTATAAATGCAACCCATCTATGATTTCTTTGATCAGCATTGATATCCCTTGGTATCATAAAAAAATATTGATAGTCTTAAAGGTGTATAATCTTTGGCAAGGAAAAAAGCATCTTGCTATTTAAGTATTTGCACTCTTTAAACTTAACAAGATAAAGCACTTAATACTCAATAGTAAACTTCATTTTAAATTTATCATCACTAATGATGTCGTAGATAGGATACTTTGCAAGCATACTATTGATCCTTGGTAACTTTCTACTCAAAGGAGTCTTTTAGAATAAGATAGCTTTGGATTGAAGAATCAAAAGCAATCTATGCAAGTACTGGCATTTTCTCATATTTAATTTTAAACATGATTTTAGTAACTTCTGATGCTTCTAAATTGCGTGCAATCCTCACATACTCTGATTAGCTTACTTGTTAAAGCTCAGCAACTTAAGAGGCTACCTTGCTTTTCTTTTTTGACTACTTTAGTTGATTGTCTAAGTAATCAACTTCTATTTATTTATTTCTTTTGGCTTTTAATTATGATAAATAAAAAGAAAAATAGAAGATTATAACAATTTGATTAAGATTAAAATGAATACTTTTAATGGAGAGGAGGATGGACCAGTTACACTCACAAAAATGTAAGTTACAAAAAAACATATCTAAAAATTTTATTTTTTAGAGGTTCAGCCTGGTAAGAGTAGTGGCAGGTCTAAGTTGACACTTCGGGTGCGGAGCTCAAGGACTAAGTAAAAGTGGATCTGACAAGATATCTTTGATGTTTACGAGGGTGAATGGAGAGATGATAAAGCTGTTTATACAATCCGGTTTCCATTTTGTTTAAAAAGTATTCTAAGTTATATTAATCAAATTGTTATAATCTTCTATTTTTCTTTTTATTTATCATAAATGTATTCTATTACACTTTCCATCAATTTTATCAAGCTTTAAGTATACAGTTGGCTTTGCTTTTCTAAACTCCTTCATAAGTCTATACCAGCTTGATTTATGATCGAAATTTATCTCACATAGTTCACAAAAATGCAATTCAACTTCATTAGTTTGATAAGGAATTATATTACTAACTTTCTCCTCCTCTCTGTCTCCCTCACACTTGTTTTGCCATTTATTTTCTATATTATTTTCTATTTTAATTACAGAAAACTCAAGCATTAGGTCTGAAAGTTCTTTAAGAGAGTTCTTCTCACAACTGTCAGACTTTTTATTGCTGCCAAAGGTAAGTCTCAATTAGTTTGATGGTAGTGCTATTGTTTTTCTTTAATGTTACAGCTCATATTAAATTTTAATTTAAAATTTTAGAACTGCCTCTTTAGCTGATAGCTAATATGAGAGCTTTGCAAGCCAAAGAGTTTCAAGTGAAGCTTTTAGAGTGTAAGTTTAGAAAAATGAGTGCTAGGAGACAATCCAGCTCTAAATATGAGTGAGAAAGTAACAATTTATACTTTCAATTATAAGTTTATTACTGCTAGGGAGGAGGAGCACCTAATTATGTACGTATTTATTTAGGAGGTATTTTTTTGATTTTGTAATCAAAGTTAGTTTTCTCCTTTAGCACCAGCTTTTATTAAAGCTCCTAATTACGTACTAGCATTTTAGGAGCTGCTCCTAATTAAGTAATTAACAATTTAAATATAAAAATATGGAACTATAACAGTAGAAATTGATTTCAATCTCTCAAGTTTGAAATTAGTTCTTAAAATCTTCTCAAGATTATCTTAGAGGTTGACCTCCTTTAGGATGCCCCCATATTATATAGTAAGTGTGAAAAAGGTATATAATTTTAATTTAAAAACTCTTATTTGAATCTCATTTCTTAAATTTGTAAACAAGATGGAGTGAAGAATGATACAATAAAAAGAGTTCAAGCTCAGCAAGCAGGATTTCATCGTTACCTTGTGCAATAAGGTAATGGACTTATAGTAACTATTCTTAAATATGGAGTTGATTTGTTCCTGCAAACGAAGAAAGGCACTAAAGTTTCATTTCTAAGAGCGATACTTTGCGAAGAGAGAAGCATTAAAAACTTAAGACGTAAAGTTTGCAGAAATCCCAAACTATCTACAAATCTCAGTGACTAACTTATATGATGTGCTAAGAATGACCCAGATGTTATGTGCTACCTGCCTACTTAGAAGTAGTTGTCAAATAAACTGCATGAAAGAAATTATTTCTTTGCATACTTGCAACAATAAAGGTGAATACTTGAAAGAAAAAATTCAAGAATCTCATAAAAGAGGTACAGTATCTCTCCAAAAGCTAAGAACAAGCAAGATATCAAGATAGTGAAAGCTGGCTATCAGACCTGCAGTGGCACCATGATATTTCAATTAAGATTATAAGATTAACTCTTTAAGAAAATCTGGCACTAGCAACCTTTTTATGAAGGAATAGAGCAAACTACACAGAGAGCGAAAGTAGCGGCAAAGCATGAAGTTAGCAAGAGAATTTATTCAATTATTCAGCCAAAAGATCAAATTAACATATGTGCAGGAGCTGGCAGCAAGAGAATAACTTAGGAGGATGGAAGAAACAAGAAAAAGAAAAGAAAGAGAAGCAAGTTTCCTCGAAAGAACTTTAAATGTGAATTATTTATTTATTAACTTAAATCTAGACTTATTTATGCACATTAAATCTCCCTTCTTTAGTACACTTTTTAGAAAACTAATTATCTCCTCTCTTCGCTGATCTTTTAATAAAGTCATGCATCAAGTGGTTAAGAAGTAGTTTCTTGTAATGACCTATTAATATACAACAATACACATTAATTCCATTAATATATACTGAGGACTGTAATGTACGTTTAGCACTGGTGTGATTCGAAGTATTTCATTATTCATCTTAGTCTCCTTTATCTTATGTACTGAAAGGTTATCAACGAATAGTTTAATTTCTTATTCAGGGTACTTCTCTCTAAGCTGCTCAAAGATCTTAATATATGATGCTGTCTTAATAGAGCTAGGATGAATAACATAAGTAAATCAGCATTCTCACTAATATCTCAAAGAATTGCGATTGCTTGTGCCATGACATTTTCATCATATACTTCTATATTGTTAAGCATCTTATACCAGAACTTTTATATGAAAGTGCTAAAAGTAAACACAGCCTCTTCAGCATTAATAAACATTATAATATTCTATTAGGTCCTCTGCTTTTAATTATAGAATAATTTAAGTTCTTTTCGTAAAATGGCAGAATGAAATGAATTACTCTCTTGATACGATTTAAACCTTTGAAAGAGAAGCCATTTCGTTTATAAATGTTTGCAACAGACTATGTAGAGATCTTCATTTCAAGGAACTGGCGGTGAAACATAGTAGCTCTTTGGTCGAGAGAGAAGTGAGCCCAATACTTCAAAATTTTTTCATTAATAAGATAGTCAATATGCTTCTATAGAAACTTTGACTTCCTCTAAGGCTTAGAATTCAGCTATTACTGTTTTAATTACACATCTAATGAACAGTGAGAGCGAACAGGTGATAGACTTCGCTTTAAGAGAAGTGCAATGGACTTAAAGTTCAGTACAGGGAACTATAAATCTACATATTCTTTATCATAAATAGACCCCAAAAGCTTGTAATTTTTGTCTAGCATATAATTAATAAAATAACTCTTAATAAATTCTCTAAAATTCAAAGCACTTATAAACTTTTTAAGGAGTTTTAGGAGTTTTGGAGTTTTGAATGTATAACTGACTATTCCAGACGCTTTGAAATTCATTAAAAATTCGAACCTGTGTTATAGTTTTGACAAACCTAAATCTAAGTACGTTTTTTATAGAATAAAAGCAACATGCGATGGGAGCAATAGCTCCTATGAATGTAAACAAATTACTTCTCAATAAATTTAGAACCTCCCTGTTGATTTCCATATTGATTATGCAGAATTCTTAGAGCAAAAATAAATGATATTTCTCATAGGGAAAGTTGATACAAATGTTAAAGGCTAACAAACCTCATCATTAATTATGATTGACTACATCAACATGTTAGTAGTCAATAAGCTAACATTTAAAGATGCATACACTGGTATCTTGCAATTTATAGAAATTAAGTAATCTCAACAATTATATATTCTGCACAATAATTTTAAACTTAAAATAATTTGAGAAATGATAATGATTGAAAATAAAAATATGGGGGAAAAGGGTCACTAAGAAGTGGGAAGTTTCCTGCAAATAAATATAATAAATATATTTTCATAATTTTTTAATGGAATTATATTTAAATTTATTTTTTTACTTAGTAATTGCTTAGGGGATATATCATTAATTCTTTACCAATTTAAAAAAATAAATAAGAGAGAATAGTTGTCAAGTATATTATTCTGAATAATTAAAGATAAATTTATAATGCAACCTTTTTTAAAAAATTCATTTTCCCATATACCAATTATTAAAAAGAGGAAAAAATAATGATTTAAGAGATAGGATATTAAAATTTTATAAAATATAGCCAAATAAAGCTTAAATATCATACAAATCAATTCATTAAAAATTGTTGCTTGGAATTAGAAAGAATTACTATGAAAAGAATTTTAGAAAAAATTAAAAATTAACTTGCCAGGAAATTTCCCTAAATATTTTATCATAATATTAAGGAGGAAATGTATCCTCCACAAAATTTACATGTTATTTATATTTAGGAATAGTCAAATATAGATTGATAAAAATTATTTACAAATTTATAAACAAATAATCTTATAATAAAAAGTTTTAATGGCATTGATCAAATTTTTCCTTACTATGCAGCTTCAAATCAGGATGAGAATTATATTATACCTTCAAAATTTATTGCTGATATAGATGGATATGATAATTTTATTTTATTATAATCTTATCTGTTCTATGAGCCCCCGCTCCTATATTTTTATTTTTTTTAATAAAATTTTCTTGCTCTAATCACCTATAACTTATAATAAATTTAACTTACTACATCCATAATATCCGCCAGCAATTTTAATTTCTGCTCCTATTTAATATATTAAATAATCTAAATATACTTTATTCATATTTAATATTTGTTAGATTTCAAAAGGTATTTTAATTTGATTTCTTTTCTAATAAATTAACGTATCATTTAATTATCTAACAAAAAAATTAAAAATTTCAATATATTTAAAGTATATATAGATTATTTAATTTTTTGTATAAGAGCAGAAATTATAATTGCTGAACGATATTATGGATCTTTTTAGTTAAACATATTTTAAGAAATAGCTGACTCAGCAAGAAATTTTATTTAAAAAATATATTAATATTAAGTTTAATACTTATCAAATTAAAAATAAATCATGATCAATCAACAACCTAAATTCTTATTTGCTTTATATAAAACACTAAATAAATAAAGTTGACCTGTTGATAAGAAAAAAAAAAATATTAATCATATCCACTTATTTATAAATATATAAGAAGTGGGTGATCTAAAAGCAAGTAAGACAAGGAGATAAATTTGAGATAGGAATGTGAGAAACTCTCTAATAAATAGGATTTTCCAAGCTCCTCAATTCTTTTAAATATTGCACCTTCTTGACTAACAATACAAAAGCTACCTAAATTCAAGTAAAAAAATTAAAATTCTAAAAAAAAGCATTGTATAATATTCATTATTAGAGCTGTATCAGTCTTAAGCTTACAACAGAGAAAGAGAGCCACCAGTAAAGACTTATATCTCTAAAAATTTATGTTTCATTTTTTCCCCTGCTTTTGTCAAGTTCCAAATAAAATTTACGAATGAGTATTATGTTTAATATTGGAGAGTCAAAGTTCAAATATTTAAGGAATATTATGAGTTAGATGTCAATTTTTTTAAAAGATATTATGTAAAACTTAGACACCTCTGCATGAAATAAAATACAAAGAAAATTAAAATGATAATAGATGAAAAAAAGATTGTTTAGCAGATGGTTAAAGTGGTTGAAGTGCTTTACATAAACATAGCTACGTTCAAAATCAGAAAATATTTAAATTAATTATTAATAGTCTTATTATATACTCACCTTTCAACAAAGCTTATAGCAAAAGACTATTTACAATAAAGTTAATTTGGCATCCCAAGATATTTCCCAGAAAATCCAGAACAATAATCATAGAGATTGGCATGCCAATCAATGATTACTTTAGCTGTTGTGTTGAGAGAAATTTTAAGCTGAAAATTAAGCATATTTTGATAGAGTTAAAATTGATACTTAAGAGAGCTTGTACTTTTAACTACCGTAAAGTTAAAAAGATAAATGAAATAAAAATCACATATTTAATCTTTAAATTAGATAGAAAAGGCTTGGAGAACTACCGCATAACTATTTGACAATTTTTGAGTTGAAATGTGCAAAGCCTTTATTATTGTACTCTCTATAATTACTTATTGATAGACCGTAAAATTAATAAATGATGCATTGTTTGTATTTTTCTATCAAAAGAATCTCGATCAAATTACAGAAGGAATGCTGATGTTTTGGGATTTAAATTTTGATTTAGATTTATAATGAAAAAATTAAGCAAAACGAGTAGAAATAAATCAATTTATATCTTCAAATTTATATTATTGTACATTATTTTCTTAATAATACTCATTCAAGCATGACCCCAAGTATACTAAGTATTTTAAAGTCTTAAAAGTTATTTATTTTTATCTCTATATTTTATCTACAAATATACTATTGTAATTGCTGTTCATGAAGAAAGCTGACCACTATGAATATTTACTTTAACCAGAAGACTAAAAACTGAAGAAAAACAATCTGAAAAACATCTTTAAATAAAGAAGCGAAATAATTAAATAAAAAGATCAGGCTCTGGTGGTTGACACATTGACTCGTTTATGCAAGACATGCCTCTCAGGGACCACCTTAATGAGACCATGGAGAGTCATGTTTCGAATATGTAAGTCAGGATGCAAGAGTGAAAACAGACCCCCTAAAGCACCTTATGAGAGGCACGTAGGTGAAGAAATACAGAAGATAAAATACTCGAAAGACATTCATTGAATTAAGGTAACCATCGTCACCTTAAGTTTTATGAACAACTAACTCATATTTATATACATTTATTAATTAAAATTACAACAGCAATAACAAAAGTATTAAAAATAATATACTAGAGAATTTTATTTCTAGTTTTAATATAATTTTACTTTAATTATTAATCATCATTTATTTATATCTATGATAAGCTTTTGCTTAAGGAATATACCAATGAAAATAAATTCTTGCTCTTAAAGCAAACATAAAAAAGCACTAAAGCCATAATTTGTGATTCTAAAAATTTATTTTCAAAAAATTACAAGGTATTTGATCTTGGAGTAAAGACAAAACACATTTTCTTAGGAAACAATATTATCAATTAATTAATACTTTTATTTAATAAACAAATTTAATTTATATTATATTGAAATTTTATAAGATTAGCTAAAATCTTTATTTTAATTAAAAGATATTATAAAAAAGGATTGCTTTTATTCACTATAGTTTAAAAGTTAAATAAAAAAATTGAAATTGTTATTTATGGCTGTAGAAATTTTGTGATTAATGTCGAAATTTATTTTAAATATAGTAAAACCATAGTAAATGATATAATTTATTTTAATAGAATTCATATTAACAGTTAATTTAAAGTTGATGCTTTTTTAAAATTAGAAATGAAAATTTAATTTATTATAATGATAAGAATTTTAATATTTACAAATAAATTGATGTATACATGAAATATTCGATTAAAATATATTTTATATATTAAATAAAGGATACAATTTAACTATGATTTAGGGGAAAAAATAATGGGAATTTTAGTAAATTTTTAATTTTTATGTTATGCTACTCTGATTATTTATTACAAAGAATTCTATAGTTATATTTTAATTTATATTTTAAATTATAATTAAACAATAAATTATGTTTATTTTAATACTTACCTGTTCCGATCGAAACCTGACACCCCGTACCCTCTTTTCCTTATAGTATTTATCTTCTTGGTTGTACCCTCGTACCCCTTATAATACCCCAATTCATATGAAAAAATATATATTCAAATTCTCAGTCGATCTTCTCATGACATATCGACTTCATGACATTTTTTAAATAAAAATATTAAAAAGGTTTTTGAATTTTCTAATCCTTTACCCTACTCGTCGAAATTATTAACATGTTTCGATTAGTTTCAATTCTTCCGTCATTTATTTATGTTAAAACCTTCTTTTATACATAAATTTAATTTATTATTATTAGCCTATCTTTAATGTTATTCTTTAAATATTTTTTGGAACGATAAGATCATATGGACAATTTGTCATTTTTAAAAAAACGCCATCTACCATCTTATTTAAACATACTTTAAAATATAACTTTAAAAATTTTATATTTTCTTAAATTATTTTCTTTATTAAATGATAAAAAACATGCTTATTTTTTCATTTATTTAAACACAATATTATTGTAATATTTCCATTCTAATTTTAAGTATTAAAATTAGAATCAATAAGATTTTTTTGAAAACATTTCACATTGAGGATAGTAAACGACTACTATCAGAAAGCTGTTTTATTCTGGTCAAAATGTGCTGTTTTATAAATAAAACTCATAATCCCTATATATATATGATACATTTTGTGTTTTTATATGGTTGTATTAATGCAATTGATTATTGTCTATTAATGATTTGCGGAAAATGTAGTCTCATTAACATTTTGCGGATGCAAATCCATTTTTAGGTATAAGAAAACTTTTAATTAAAAAAGAGAAAGAGAAAGTTTTTTTATATGTTTAAAGTTTAAGTTAATAAGTTTAGTTATTAGTATATTAAGAATTATTAATAAAAAATTGTTATAATTAAAATCTCATAGAATATAAAGAGGTTTAATTTATTTTATCTTACATTAAACGTTCATTATTTTTGTATCCACATAAACTTTCATTATTTTTGTATCCACATAAAATCTTTCCAATGGAATCTCTCTGATGATCCGATGTCTTTTATAAAAAGAAAATGATATTATTTAAATAATATAAAAATACTAATAATTAAAATAAAACTAATATTTTAAAACAATAAATACAAAGATTTTAAATCAAAGATCTTTAAAACTCCAAATATAAAATGAAATAAATTAAATAGGAATAAAAGTAATATGACATAGTAAATCAAAAAAATATAAGTTTATCGAATATTTATTAAAATTTTTAAAGTTTTCCTTATTTTAAAATTAAAAAAATGGTAAATTTATAAAACTATTTTTTATAAAGTATGTTTAAATAAAATGGTAGAAGACGGTTTTGGTGCATTTTCAAATTGTCTATATGATCTGATCGTTCCAGAAAAAATAATCAAAGAATAATGATAATGATTGGCTAATAAAATTAGATTTATACTTTGTATTAAATGGAGGTTATAACATTGAAAGTTGACTAACGCAGAAAAACAAATAAAAACATATAAATAATATCGTTGGAGTAGGGTAAAAGGATTTGAAGAAAATTTTAATTTTTTGGTAATATTTTGACATAAAAGGTTCATGAAGTCGAGATGTCATGAAATAGATCGACAAAGATTTTGATACAGTTTTTTTCTCATTTAAATTGGGGTAATTAAGGGGTTTATTGGGCGTCGGAGAGGTGGAGATTGGGTTATAGGGGGGTTAGATGTCATTTGGAACATTTATCAATTATAAATAATAATGCTTTTAATATTTTATGATAAATTAGCTATATAGATTTTTCTTAATAAATTATCCAATATAATTTATTCTTAAAATAAATTTAGCAATTTATTTTAATTAGTTTTTTTACTTTAAAAAGTAGATTATGTCTTTTAGCTTCAAATTTTTTCTTTTTTTAAATTTAATTATTATATATTCTAGCATTTGTTGTAATTTTGAATAATAATATTTACATTGATAATTAATAATATTGACGAGATTATCTTTGATGATGATAATACAGGAACTTATTATTTGGCTTAATTAAATTATAAAGATAAATGCATTAACAAAAAGATTGTACTGGTCGAATCAAAGAGAGATTATATTTCATTTACTTAGAATCATGAACGATACCCAAATCTCTTATTTATGACTAAAAGATATAAAACCATAGTTCTAAAATACGACTTTGATAATGAAAAAAGCGATATCGTCCATTATTGCATAAAAGGTATTAATTAGTAAAATGAATTTATTTTAAAAATAAATAAGATAAATTAAAGAACTTTAATTAGCAGATTGTGACAATATACAATTATATTTTTAGAAGAAAAAAAAACTTAAGTGTATATTTTATTTAAAGATTCTTATCTTAGTTTTATTTTATAAAAATTCTTGGGAGAGTATATCTTTCATAAATCTATCCCCAAAACATTTCAGCATTTTGATTCATTAAATAGAGGCAATTTAAGCATACTATGTTAAAAAGGTTTTTGAAGTATCATATTAATTATATACTTAATGATAAGATTCATAATTATTGCAAAATTTATTTCTCCATACCCTAAATAGCCTAAATAATTCATCGACGATTATTCTCAACTATGTATATCTGTTTAATTTATAGCAAAAATATATAAGAAACAATCAATTGCAATAAAAGAGTAATTAACTTTAATGACAAATCTTATTATACATATTTTGATAATTTATACAATTTTTGAAAGAATTTAACGGAATTATAAAAATAAAGTGAAACTAAATCCATCTTCTATTGATTTATTTACATATCAATAAAAATAAATGATGTAAAATACTTATATGCTATTATTTCAAAGATTATCATAAATCTTATGGTTTAGAAAAGTTTGACTTATTCCCTTCAAATAACGAATCCACAGCTAAGTTTAAGCAGGAATATAAAATGTATAAATTTTATTAAATAAAATGACTACAATATATTTGATATTTGTTTCACATTTAGTTTTAATCTCATCCATAATAATTTAACAAATTAAAACACTTAAAAAAACTACTGAAAGCTTAGTATGTTATTTATTGATATCAAAAATTTAAATTCTATATATATTATTAACTTTGTATATTTGATGTGCATAAATGGATTATGAATTAATAAATTAATCAAAATTTTTATCATAAATAGTTTAAGTAAAATAAAACTATAAACTCTCAAATCAATTATCTATTTATAATAACATAATATTGCTTTTTATAATTATTAATTGAATGCAATTAAATTTATATAAAGAATTTTACTATTAATTTAATTTTTTTATAAAGATATAATTGTAAAAGTATAATTGGTTTCGTTAATTTAATTAAATTAAAGAAAATCTAATAAGTTATATTTTAATTTTTTTTTTTTAAATAAACCAAAGCATATAAAAAAATTAATTTAAATGGTCCAAAAATAAGGGATAATATAGTGATAACAAGTAATAAGTTTGTTTAAGCTCTCTAATTTTAAATGATAAAGAAATAAATTGAAAGAATTATAGGCATGGGTGTAAATCCAGAGTTTTACTTTTTGCTAATAACGTAACATACTCTCTGAGCATAAAAAAAGAATGATAAGATTGCTTTTTTAAGTTAATTTAGAATTATGCAGAAGAAATAGCTTTGTTTTTAGCAAGGAGAGTACACAAACGTTCGTCAGAAGAAGACTTTTAAAAGTATGGGCTCGTCTTTTAAGATAAAATATGAGTTAATTTAATTGTTCATTTTTTAATTGAAATTCTAACAAATACTTATTCAGATTCTACTAAGGTATATTAATTTACTTTAAGAATATCATTGCATCAAAGCAATTATAAAATTTTCTTTAAAAAAAATTCCTTAATCTATACATGAAAAAACAACCCAAATCTGTACTATATAAAGAGTAAATAAACTATAAACACACTACCCATCTAAAATCCTGCATGCCAAATAACTCGCCTTCCAAAAGTAATATTTCAGGAGTAATTTCTAAATACTTACTTCATTTTATTAATTACAATAGATAATTATCCTAGTGTAAAAATTTAGCAATTAAATAAATAAAAAATTGATAGCAGTTTTGCATTTTTGTTATTATTTTCAATATATGCGTTAAGAAAATTACAAAGATATCCTTTTTAAATTTTACAGCTAAGGGAATAGATTTGTGTTTGTACTACTATTACTTTTATTTAAAAAAATGATTGAAATTAATTGTAAAATCTTTTGCTAGTTATTTAAAACATTAATACTTTCCCAAGTCAAATATAATATATTAATATATTTTTATTTTAGTTTAAGGATGATTATATATAATAATCTTAAATAAAATAAATAATTTTTATAAATATATATATAGTTTATAGTTTTATTTAAGAACTTACTCTTTTAAATTAAACGTGAAGTTGTATTTTATTATATATTTTTGATAAAAATATTCAGTTTATTTTATGTTTAATTATTGTTAATATAAACAAACTTTTATTTATATATAGTTTAAACTTATAATTTTTTCTCACATACTTATATAGCTAATTTAATATTTATTCTGAAATAAATTTTTATAGCTCATTCAAAATTTACATTAAAGAAACTAAATTTATATAATTTATTTAATTATATCAGCTTTTTTATAAATATATAGAATATTACTGGAATCTATGGAAAAATTATAGGATTAATAATGTTGACAGATTCATATGCTTTGATTTTTAATAATGATAGATAAAAAATATGCTCTCTGATCGTGCAGATAAATTTTAGAAATTATTCAAATTAATCATTTATATTTTAAGATTTAAATTATATAGTGTAAATATTTCAATTATTTATCTTTTTAAGCAGAACTTAAACTTTAGCGATGATCCCATTCAAATGCCCTATGCCCATTAAATAGATAATTTATTGATTTAAATTGTTAGGTAAAGTAGGGTTTAGAGAAATTAGACAAATTTGCAAAATGAGAAATAGAAATTAGAGAAAATTATGTCTAATTATGAAAAGAAACATTTAGATTTACTTCTTAAGCTTAAGTATGGGGAGAGCATTAATATAAACTAAGTCAAATCAGTACTAAATTATGCTGCTATAAGCAAAGCTATTCCAAAAGAGAAACTCAACATAATGTATCACTGCGTGCTATTTGTATACCATTTCAATTCTGGCTCTTGAAAACATCCTGTAAAAAAATTATCTCAGGCTTATATTGACATACTCTGCGATTCTAAAACCTTAAAGCATTGATCACACTTTCCACTTGATTAGCGAGCTGTGATGTTTCATCGCAAGTTTCCTGACAAGCCTATCTCTCTTTAGACTATAGCTAATTTTTATAGAAGAAATGGCATTACTTTCAAGACTGTCAACAGAGTAAGAGAGTCTACGACTATAAAGTAAAGGTTTTAACTTATGCAATTTTAGCTGGCTTTAGTCAAGATTCAAGATTAGAAAGTTATTTCATTCATTCTTGCTCTTTTAAACAAATTTAGTAAATAGAGTTATTACATAACCTAAGATAAGCACAGCAAGTAAGATATTATTTTGTTTTTTGATAACTTCTCTATCCATAAGAATAAGGAGTCTGTGAAAGCTTATGAAGAGTTAAACATAACTCCTGTTTATAACGTTTCCTATAGCCTATATTTTAATGAAATATAATTCTATTGGATTTTAATCATGATTTACAAGAAGAAACTTCTTTTATATAATCTTATGCATAACTAGACTATAGATACAGTTGATTTGAATCATTGCAGTTGCAAGAGAGTGAGTAAAAATAATACAACAAATTGTGAAAGCGAAGGAAGAATGAATGTCTATAAATAAGAGTTAGATTATAATGAATGAATAAGTTTACATATTAAATGAGATCTTAAAAGGATTATGGTTCTCTTTAATTTCTTCCTCTTATGGCTTGATTGGGTCCATATTTCTTCTCTTCCAACTCCTGCATCTATGTTCTTTTTATCTAGTTTTAGGCATCTTTATAAATCCTCTTACTCACTTAATGAATTGTCTGTTACTTTCTCTCTCTATGAACCTTTGCATCCTCCTTCATTAGAAATATACCAGCTCAAGGTTATCAAACAAAGCTTTATATCAAAGCTTACTTGAGAGGAAAGGATGCTTCTTAATCTTTACTAGCCAGGCCACGCTAACTAGAATGTCTTGCTTCTTTTAATCATAATAAGAAATGAAAGAGCGTCTCTTATGAGCTCTTAAATCATTACTCTAAGATAATTTTATCTTAAAGTGCCAAGACATCAAAGTAGAAGCTCTTATTTGAAGCATTGTTACAGAGTTTTTCTTGGTAGGGAGGTAAAACTACCAACTCTTCATCTTTTAATGCTCTTCGTAGAGATTAGTGACAGGAATCTCTGGGTAGTTAGGGATCTCTATAAAAAACTATATCATTGTTTTTGAAATATTCCTTCTTATTAAAGAATATTGCCTGTAAGAATGATATTTTGGCAACTTCCATGGTTTGAAGGAATAAACCAACGAGAATTTTTGTTTAGCTATACATTGTATTATTACCATGTTGAGTGAGGTATTGATAGATATCTTCCTTGCTTCTGAATCTTGATATAATCCCTTCAACCTCAGCCCTCTTCATAACTGATCTTATAGTTTAATCCTTATTTCTTATAATGTTAATGAGTATTAAATTTTAATATATTTAGAGTTCTGGATCATATTTTTTAAATTTAACTATTAAATATGGGGATCTAATAAGAAGTCACCTTTGTAAAGATACATGGATTAAAATTGCAGAAGCTGTAACAAACTTCATAGATAGAGTTCCATTTTTATCAATTTATTTCCATTAAATTAATTCTAAATGGTTTAAACTTTATTAGTACTGGTATCAAATACGTTTAATATAATTTCTACTAATTTAATTAGTAAAAAGGCTTAAAAATAAATTACCACCTCGTTTCGATCTAATATGGATTTAATTTAAAAATTTCATATTGGTATAGAAACTAATTGGCATAGTACTAAAATAATTTTTTCTAGGTAGGTAAAAAACTAAAATATTAATCAATTAATTATAAAATTTAAAGTTATAAACAAGGTATTAATATGATGTCTTACACTTGAAAATCAACCATTATTGCTGCAGTTCCAACTCTTATAAGTGTTAGTAAACCAGAGGATGTAATTGAATAATAATAATATTAATAATAGAAATTTAAAATTAAAAATAAACATGCAGACTAACTTAAATCGTAATGCAGTATCTCTTGGCAATGGATAATCATAGCAAAGCTTAGCCAGCGCTAAGAAGCCTGAGATTGTCTACATTGAAATGGGACCAGAGCTTAAATCTCTTAAGTTTGAATAAAAGATGCTAAGCGTAAAAAAGAACAAGAAGTAGAGTGTAGAGATGAGTATTAACACTAATCAATTATGTTGAAGAATTTAATGAATAGCTCCCAGTATAAAAACTTAGAACTGTTTATTGGGATGAATTTTAAAATTTCTTCTCAGCTGATTCGAGTTTTAAAAGGTACAGCATTAACCTTTAATGTGGAAGAAGTTATAATAAAACACGATACAAAGAGCATTAATCGAAATAAGAGAGGAATTTAATTTAAAATACAAATTTAGGAAGAAAAATGCTTGCTTGTTAAAAGAGCAATTGTCTTAAATCCTTCTTGATTCTCTTCATCTTCTTGATTTTCAACTTTTCTTGTACTTGCTGAAATTACCGAGAATATTCACGTTAAATTCCTGATCTTGTGGTCGTCAAACACCCCAGTGTTAGAGGTGCTACAGCTGTAACCTCAGCCACTTCTTTCTTTAAGAGTCATATTTAGATTCTTGCTGGAGAAGGAGACTCCATTATGTTTTATTAGAATTTAATGATTTTGAGATAATAAATAAATTAAATTATTCTTGGCTTTAATTAATAAATTTTAACGCTTAAACAAAAGTGATTAAAATAATAGTTTTAATTTATAGAGAAATATAATTAGATATGTTTTTATAAATTTTAGGCTAAAATTTATTAATTAAAGCCAAGAATAATTTAATTTATTTATTATCTCAAAATCATTAAATTCTAATAAAACATAATGGAGTCTCCTTCTCCAGCAAGAATCTAAATATGATGCTCTTAAAGAAAGAAGTGGCTGAGGTTACAGCTGTAGCACAACTAACACTGGGGCGTTTGACGACCACAAGATCAAGAATTTAACGTGAATATTCTCGGTAATTTCAGCAAGTACAAGAAAAGTTGAAAATCAAGAAGATGAAGAGAATCAAGAAGGATTTAAGACAATTGCTCTTTTGACAAGCAAGCATTTTTCTTCCTAAATTTGTATTTTAAATTAAATTCCTCTCTTATTTCGATAAATGCTTTTTAGCTTATTGCATGTATAAATGCACTACTTGTATGAAGTCTGCACCCATTCAACGAAAGATAAGAATCAAATGTAAAATATCATCTTTATGAATTTTAGATTCAAGATAAAGAGGCTCAAAATTTTGTACCTATTCAATGGAACAATTCTAAAATGATATGTATTTAAATGCTTCCAAAAAAGAAAGCAATCTATATACCTTCATTGAATGCAATTCGCCTTAGCATATGTAATGAGAACAATTAGCATGTTGAAGTACCTAACAAATTAACACTTATAGTAATGGATGAATTTGATTCCAAGTTATTTCCTTTTAAATATGTCATTCAGAATGAGTAGTGTCAAAATGAGTTTGAAAATGAATACAATTTAAAGAAAGAGGCTAAAAATATAATGCACGATCTTAAATTATCTCGACGGAGTTTTCCTTGGGATGGTTTTATTGCAATAAGACTCAAAAAGTTTGAAATTACTATAAGTGAGTTTATCTACCATAATGGTTATCCTGATAATTTGAATGAGGTACTAACAGAAATGATTAAGGGTGTGAGAGATCACCATGATCTAGGGTATGTTCATAGTGATTTGAATCCAAAAAAGTAATGCTTAATCTCTGCCCTTTAGAAGAAGTAATAATAATTTACAATAAATCAATATGATAATAGATATTTAAAATAGTTTAGGTTCTAGAAAACTAGAATACTATTTAATAAGAGAGAAATTTACTATTGGCTTTGTGTAGTGGGACATTTATTTGTACGTGTGGCAACTAAAATTATTTATTTTTTAAATAAATTTCTGCGGTCGTGTTAAGAATATAGTAAAGATGGTGAATGCAAGAGCTCCAGCATATCAAGAATAATATTTAGACGATATAAGAAAGAGTAACTACAGAGAGATTGGTTCGAGAGGTATCACAAAGGCAAGCATATAAAAAAATTTTGAATTAAATAACTTAATATCAATTAAAACCTGCATTTTCTTAACCCCAATAAGACCCTAACTATAGCCTTGTATCAAATAACTTAATAACAACTAATTAAGAGGTTTTGGGGTTTTTATTACTTATGACCTTGAAAAGTCAATTACAGAATATGTTTTGAACAAAGAAAGGACGTTGTTATTCCTTATCTAAGATAAACTGACTCTAAAGGTCTTCGATTTAGTGAACATGTGCTACATTGAAAGTTTAACATTACAATTAGCTGATTAGGAAGAGCAATTATAATACTATAATCCAATTGGTTAATTTGAAATTATATTAATTAGTATTTAAAAGGCAAATAATATTATTTTAATATTATTTACTTGAATAAAAATAATGATTGTTTTAATAATCAAGAAATAATTTAGTTGTTTTACTTAGGAGAAAATACACTATATACATATAAATATATTTATAGATAGTAAAAGAAACAGTAGAACTTATAACATAATTTTGTTCTGACCCAGACTCAAAACCTTAAAATCTCTTAGTGAATAAGATTTTTTTATTAAAATTATGAATGAGACTTCACATAATAATTATTAATGACTGATTATATAATCAAATAATTTTTCATTTTTTATGCTTTGTATATTTTATAAAAGTTTTTATTTAAAATTTAATAATTTTCGGTTTTATCTTAGCTAACATTCATAGATAGTAAAAGCTAATTGGTTTTAAGAGCATGTAAGTCTAGAAAAGCTATTGCATTGACAATAAAAAAATATTTAAAATATATTGAAATAAAATAAGAATCAAATACAAAAATATATTTAAAAATAAAAAAAAGAAAAAGGCATCTCTATATTTCTTACTATTAATGAAAGAATTTCCAATTTATTTTTTTCCATTCATGATCTCAATACATAATTTGTAATTAAACACTGATTTAATATAATAAAAACATAAAATATATATATATATAATATATTATTATAATCAACTGAAATTTTGAAATATTAGGTAAGATTTGATTCATAAAAGTCTAGTATATTTATACAAGAAAACTGCCATTAAATATTAATATTATTTTTATCCTTTTAATTGATTTTTATATTAACAATCAGTAATAAAAATAATGAGTGGGCTTACACATCTAAGATAACTTTGAATAACTTTTACGGATTAAGATTAAATAACTTAATAAAAGCTTAAATCTAATGAAATTTTTTATCACTGTTTTAATTTTTGGATTTATTGAAGCTAGGAGAGTTAATATATAATTTACAAAAATCTCAAGTTACTAATGTTTAATTAGTTTCTGAAATAAATCGTTTAAGATTAACTATGAATGTGATTGAGAATATGATAACAAAATTTTATCATATATAGATACAAATTTATTGCTTAAATTATAACTTACCTATCTTTACAGTCAAAAAACTATTCAAAGTATAGTAATTAAGTATTTAATTGAAGAAAAAACAATTAAAAAATTAATAACTACTATTTTACATCACAAGTTTTCTGAGTTATAAATCTATGCATTCAAAACCCTCAAAATCCCTGAAGTTCTTTGGTTTAATTTTATGTTTGATAAAAGGCTGCAATTAACGCATACTTTATTAGGTTTTATGTCATAGCTTATTGTTTAATATTTAATTTATGTGAATCTAGCAAGCGATTTTTAAAAAAAAAATTCACACAAAAATTAGATTATTGTTATGAAACAGTTCTTTTTGAGATATTGTTTGATTGTTTCTATTGTAGTTTAATTATCTTAACTAGTCTTGATGATGTTTGATTAAACATGGTTTTTTAGGCCTCCATTGATCTTTTATTAATCTAAATATTTCTTGGTTCTCTTCTTAGAATCTCTCTCTTGCAGCTAAAGTAATTGTTTTTAGGCATATCGCTCTCTATTATTTTTACTGATAGAGCCCAGATATCCTAATGAATATATCAATCGCTCCAATCTTCTCTCTCTG
This sequence comes from Oxytricha trifallax, assembly GCA_000711775.1. Taxonomy (NCBI): domain Eukaryota; phylum Ciliophora; class Spirotrichea; order Sporadotrichida; family Oxytrichidae; genus Oxytricha; species Oxytricha trifallax. The sequence goes on from ARYC01016986.1 coordinate 180,599, forward strand.
GGAAATATCCAGAAGTACCGTATAAATTTCCTAAGATAGAGGCTTGCACTTTTTGAGCTCAGTTGAATTATATAATATAACTCTAAAAGGTTGAAAGTTCATCATGATGTTCTCTGGCTTTAAGTCTCTTTGAACATAGCCACTTGCGAAGCTCTTCAATACAGCCAATTTATCTTTGCCATCTATTGTCAGATAAAAATTCTCTGTAAGTCATTTCAAGTAGAGGAAGTCTATATGCTTCATGATCTTTTCCAAGTAATATGGCATCTTTTATATAATTTGCTTGCACTCTCAAAACCTTGCTTTTTACAAAGCATAATACTCATTAGCAAATTCCATTTAAAACTTGTCATCAGCAAGGAAGGAATTGAATGGATATATTTTATAGGCATATTAGTCATCAGTGATGACTCTCTGCTCTACTTTGTCCTCTAGAGTGAGGTAGCTTTCAAGGAAAGAATCTATGTCAATAATTTTTAATATAGGAATCTTCATCACCTCAATCTTTTCCATGATTATATTATCTCAGAGACTAGGAGGTTCTTGACTGCTTTCATCATTTTGACTTACTTCTGTACCTAAACTCTAAGAGACTCAGCAGGATTTTTTGATTTTCTTTTTTATAGGAATTTTTTTCCTGTAGGCCATGAATAAATACAAAACTTTGATTGTGTATTTTTTTGAGGTGTTCTTTGAGGTCTCTTGAATGAGAATATGGCTTCTCACAGAACTTACAGATATTCTTACCTTCCTTCTTTTTAGTGCTTAAGATATAGGCGAGATAGATAGTTGTGGATATCTATCAAGTGTCTCTTTTAAGTTGACTTGTAGAGGAAAACTTTATTGCATTCTTTGCATTAATAGTCAACTTTGACTGGTAAAATATATTGGTGGTTGTTTAACCTCCTCCTCAGTTTACAAAGCTTCTTTGAAGACTTCCTTTTTAATTTATTATTAAATTTCAAAGGTAGACTCTATAAAAGTATCATAAGTAGGTTCTCACTGAGTAGCGTCTCTTGTCTCAACTATTTTTGGTTGCTGGAATGGTAATTTTTATTGATTTGATCAAAGTAATCAAAACTTCAAAACCCCTTAATGAGGTTTATAAGTGCTTTGATCTGTAGGGAATTTGTTAGGGGATGGGGTTATTAATTAAATGCTAGAACAAAAATAGCAAGCTCTTGGAGTCTATTTATGATGAAGAGTATATATATTTAGTGTTTAAACTGCGATATGGATGTGATTTATACAGTGAATAAGCCAAACCAGTACTTAATTATAAGTCAATTGACTGCTTTTAAAGCGAAGTCCATCAAATGTTCGCTCCCACTGCATTTTAGCAGTATAACTTAAGCAATAATAGCTGAATTCTAAGCCTTAGTGGAAATAAAAGTTTCTATAGAAGCATATTGACTATCTTATTAATGAGAATACTTTGAAGTATCGGGCTCACTTCTCTCTCGAACAACTAGCTATGATGTTTCACCGCCAGTTCCCTGAGTTGAAGATCTCTGCATAGTATGTTGCAAACATTTATAAACGAAATGGCATCTCTTACAAAGGTGTAAATCGTATCAAGAGAGTAATTGATTTAACACTGCTATTTTACAGCAATAACTTAAATAATATTTCTAATTAAATGCAGAGAGCCTAATAGAATAATATTAAGATTATTCATGCTGACGAGGTTGTGTTTACCTTAAACACTTTCATCTAGAAGTCTTGGTCTAAGAGGCATAGTAATATAGAAGTATATGACTAAAAGTTCAACGTATAAACAGTGGCAATTCCTGGAGGAATTAGTGAGGATACTGGTTTAGAAACTTATGTTATTCAATCTCGCTCTATTAAGACATAGAAGTATAAAAAGTTTGTAGAACAGCTGAGAGAGAGAATTACCCTGAATAAGAGATTATACTCAAAACCCCAAAACCCCTTAATGAGGTTTATAAGTGCTTTGATTTGTAGGGAATTTGTTAGGGGTTGGGGTTATTAATTAAATGCGAGACAAAAATAGCAAGCTTTTTGGGTCTATTTATGATGAAGAGTATATAGATTTAGTGTTTAAACTGCGATATGGATGTGATATATACAGTGAATAAGTCAAACCAGTACTGAACTATAAGTCTATTGCACTGCTCTTAAAGCGAAGTCCGTTAACTGTTCGATCCCACTGTCTTATAGCAGTATAACTAAAACAATAATAGCTGAATTCTATGCCTAAGATGAAGTCAAAGTTTCTATAAAAGCATATTGACTATCTTATTAATGATAAAACTTTGAAGTATTGGGCTCACTTCTCTCTCGACCAACGAGCTACTATGTTTCACCGCCAGTTCCCTGAGTTGAAGATCTCTGCATAGTCTGTTGCAAACATTTATAAACGAAATGGTATATCTTACAAAGGTGTTAATCGTATCAAGAGAGTGATTGATTTCACTCTGCCATTTTACAACAATAACTTAAATTATATTTATAATTAAATGCAGAGAGCCTAATAGAGTAATATTAAGTTTATTCATGCTGACGAGGCTGTGTTTACCTTCAACACTTTCATCTAGAAGTCTTGGTATAAGAAGCATAGTAATATAGAGGTATATGACTAAAAAGTCAAGGTATAAACAATGGCAATTCTTGGAGGAATTAGCGAGGATGCTGGTTTAGAAACTTATGTTATTCATCCTCGCTCTATTAAGACAGAGCAGTATATTAAGTTCTTAGAGCAGCTGAGAGAGAAGTACCCTGAATAAGAGATTATACTATTCGTTGATAATCTTTCAGTTCATAAGACAAAAGAAACAAGGAAAAGTTATGAACAACTAAGAATAACACCAGTGTTCAACGTGCCTTACAGCCCATTGTTTAATGGAATTGAATTCTACTGGGGTATACTAAAAGGTCATTATAAGAAACTGCTGCTATACCATCTAATGCATGACTTACCTATCGATACAGTAGACTTTATTAAAAGCTCAGCGAAGAGAGTAGATAATTTGTTGGCTTAAAAGTGTGCTAAAGAAGGGAGAGTGAATGTATATAAATAAGTTTTGTAGTTAAGTTAATGAATATACAAGTCACATTTAAAATTCTTTAGAGGGAGCTGGCTTCTCTTTCTTTTCTTCTATTTCTTGCTCCCCTCCTCCTAAGTTTCCTCTCTTGCTGCCAGCTCCTGCATCTATGTTCATCGACTCTGGAGGCTAAATATTTGAATAAGTCTCTTGCTAACTTCATACTTTGTCTGCGACTTTCGCTCTCTGTGAAGCTTGCTCTATTCCTTCATCAAGAAGATGCCAACACCAGATTTTTCTAAAGAGTTAAACTACAAATCTTACTTGAAATATAATGGTGCTTCTGCAATTCTTATAGCCAGCTCTCACTTATCTTGATCCCCTGTTTATCCTTATCTTCTGAAGAGATGCTGTACCTTTTCTTATGAGATTCTTGAATAATTTATTTCAAGTAATCACCTTTAATTGTTGCAAGTATGCAAAAAAATAGTTTCTTTCAGAAAGTTTATTTGACAACTGCTTCTTAGTAGGCAGGGACTGCGAAACCTCTGGGTCATTCATAGCATCATCATAGAAGTTAGTCACTGAGATTTCTGGATAGTCTGGAATCTCTGCAAACTTTACATCTTAAGTTTTCAATGCTTTCTTCTCTTCGCAGAGTATCGCCCTTAGAAATGAAAATTTGGTACCTTCCATCGTTGGCAAGAACAAACCAACTACATAATCAAGATGATTACTATGAGTTAATTACCTTGCTGCACCAGGTAGCGGTGCAAATCCTCCTTGCTTCTAAATCTTTGAATCAAGTCTTGTGCTTGCACTCTTTTCATTACATCATTCATTGACTCCATCTTATTTACAGATCTAAGAAATGATATCCAAAATTAAGTTTATTGATTTCAATTATATACTTCTGTAAAACTTACTATTAAATATGGGCATCCTATAGGAGGTCAACCTATAAGAAGGATATGGAGAAGGTATTGAGAACTGGTTTCAAAATAGAGAGATTGATACCAATTTCTACTGTTATAGTTCCATATTTTTAAATTTAAATTGATAAGTACTTAATTAGGAGCAGCTCCTAAAATTCTAGTACTTAATTAGGAGCATTAGTTAATGCTAGTACTTAATTAGGAGCACCCTAATTTTAATCATAAAATGACAAAATACCTCCTAAAACAGTACGTACTTAATTAGGAGCACCTCCTAAATTGGTACGTGCTATAATCAACTTATTATTGATAGTTAAAATTGTTACTTTCTCACCTATATTTAGAGCTGGTTAGTCTCTTAGCACTCATATATCTTCTATAATACTCTTAACACTTCCCTTGAAACTTGTAGGCTTGGAAAGCTCTCATATTAGCTCTCAGTTATAGAGGCAGTTTTATAATTTTAAATTCAAATTTAAATATGGCGCTAACATTTTAAGAAAAACAAAAGCACTTCCATCAAACTAAATGAGACTTACCTTTGGCAGCAATAAAAAGTGTGATAGCTGCGAGATGAACTCTCATAAAGGACTACCAGAGTTATCACTTGAGGTCTCTGTTTTTAAAATAGAAATTAATAATAGAAAATAAATGGCAAACAAGTGTGTGGGAGACAGAGAGGAGGAGAAAGGTATTAATGAAATTCCTACACAAACTGAAGAAGCTGAAGTCTATTTTTGTGAGCTATGTGAGAGAGATTTTGCTCATAAATCATGCTGGTACAGACATAAGAAAGAGCATAGAGAAGCCAAGCCCACTGTATACTTAAACCATGATAAAATAGATGGAAAGTATGACTGCTTTGAGTGCCATAAGCAATACTCTCATACAAGAGACTTGAAGAAGCATCTATTAAAAGCCACAAGAAAGATATAGAAGTTGAGAATCATGAAGTTGAGCTGAAGCTTCTCAACAAAAGAAAAGCGAGGGAATATTCTAAGGTCGTTGTGCCTTAATAAGTAAGAGAGTTAGAGTACGTTAGGAAGGCACGCAACCAACTGACATCTAAAATAACAAGAATTATGATCAAGATTCAATACAAGAAAATACCGGTTCTTGCTTAAATTGACCAAGATACTTCTCTTTAAAGCTACCTATATTAGAAGACTCCTTTGATAAGAAAGTTAACAAATCATCAATACGCATACAAGGTGTATCCCTTCAACTATCTCTTAAGTGATGATAAATATTAGATGGAGTCTACAAATGAGTATCAAGTACTCACTCAAGCAAAGTTTAAAGAATGTAGTTACTTAATCAAGCTAGATGCTGTTCTCCTTGCCAAGGATCATGTTGCTTTTAGACTGCCTCTATATGAAATGACCCTCAGAGATTTCATAACTGCTCAAAGAAATCTTAAGTAACTTGGATAAATATCGACTCAGACCGTATAAGGTATTAAAGAGCTTCATAAGTTAGGGTATGTTCATAGAGATTTGAAGCCAGAAAATATAATGATAAACTTCTCACCTGTCAGAGTAGCAATAATCGATTTCAACAGAGCTTAAAGAGTGGAAGTATCAAGGCTTGGAACTGTAATGGGAACGCAAGGATACTATCCAGAAAGAGAAGACTGGAGAGATGGAGACTATTAGTAGGATGTGTGGGCTTTAGCAGCAATAATAATAGAGTGCGATATGCCTCGCAATGAATACTACTAAACAAGATGCGAGAAGGATGCTAAAGAATAAAGCAATTTATTGACAAAACAAGAGTATCTCAATCAATAAAACAAATGGCAGAGTAAATAATAATTAAACCAAACTCAAGATCAGATATAACAATAGAGTAGATAGAGTTGTGGTTAAGTAAGATAAACTTCAGACCTCTCCCACATGATCCTAAGGTGCATTTTGAGTGATTAAATTAAATACATTTACTATAAATTTCACATTAAAACCTATTAATAACCCCAACCCCTAACAAATTCCCTACAAATCAAAGCACTTATAAACCTCATTAAGGGGTTTTGGTGTTTTGACTTTTCGTTGATAATCTTTCTGTTCACAATACTAAAGAAACAAGGAAGAGTTATGAACAACTTAGAATAACCCCAGTGTTCAACGTAAATAACAGTCCATAGTTTAATGGAATTGAGTTCTAATGGGGTATATTTTTAAGTTATTACAAGAAACTGCTGCTATACCATCTAATGCATGACCCACCTATCGATACAGTAGACTTTATTAAAGGCTCAGCGAATAGAGTAAATAATTAATTAGCTAAAAAGTGTGCAAAGAAGGGAAAGTGAATGTATATAAATAGGTTTTCTAGTTAAGTTAATGAATATATAAGTTCACACTTAAAATTCTTTAGAGGGACCTGGCTTCTATTTCTTTTCTTCCTCTTAAGGCTTGCTTGGGCCTTTGTTTCTTCTTTTGCTGGTTGCTCCAGCATCTATGTTCATTGACTCTAGAGGCTAAATATTTGAATAAAGTCTCTTGCTAACTTCATACTTTGTCTGCGACTTTCGCTCTCTGTGTAACTTGCTCTGTTCCTTCATCAAAAAGATACCAGTACCAGATTTTTTAAAGAGTTAAGGTAAAAATCTTACTTGAAATATAATGGTGCTTCTGCAGCTCTGATAACCAGCTCTCACTTATCTTGATCCCTTGTTTGTTCTTATCTTTTGAAGAGATGCTGTTTCTTTTCTTATGAGATTCTTGAATAATTTCTTTCAAGTAATCACCTTTAATTGATGCAAGTATGCCAAAGAAATAGTTTCTTTCAGGTAGTTTATTTGACAACAGCTTCTTAGTAGGCAGGTACTGCGAAACCTATGGGTCATTATTAGCATCATAACATAAGTTAGTCACTGAGATTTCTGGATAGTTTGGAATCTCTGCAAACTTTACATCTTAGGTTTTAAATGCTTCTTTTTCTTCGCCAATTATCGCTCTTAGAAATAAATTTATAGTAACTTACATCGTTGGCAGGAACAAACCAACTACATAATCAGGATGAGTTACTATGAGTTAATTACCTTGCTGCACCAGGTAGCGGTGCAAATCCTCCTTGCTTCTAAATCTTTGAATCAAGTCTTGTGCTTGCACTCTTTTCATTGCATCATTCATTGACTCCATCTTGTTTACAGATCTAAGAAATGATATTCAAAATTAAGTTTATTGATTTCAATTATATACTTCTGTAAAACTTACTATTAAATATGGGCATCCTATAGAAGGTCAACCCCTAAGAAGGATATGGAGAAGGTTTTGAGAACTAGTTTCAAACTTGAGAGATTGATATCAATTTCTACTGTTATAGTTCCATATTTTTTAATTTAATTGGTACATACTTAATTATGAGCAGCTCATAAAATGCTAGTACTTAATTAGGAGCTTTAATAAATGCTAGTATTTAATTAGGAGTACCCTAATTTTAATAATAAAATGACAAAATACCTCCTAAAACAGTAAGTACTTAATTAGGAGCACCTCCTAAATTGGTACGTGCTATAATAAACTTATTATTGAAAGTTAAAATGGTTACTTTCTCACCTATATTTAGAGCTGGTTAGTCTCATAGCACTCATATATCTTCTATAATACTATTAAAACTTCCCTTGAAACTTGTAGGCTTGGAAAGCTCTCATATAAGCTCTCAGTTATAGAGGCAGTTTTATAATTTTAAATTCAAATTTAAATATAGCGCTAACATTTTAAGAAAAACAACAGCACTTCCATCAAACTAAATGAGACTTACCTTTAGCAGCAAAAAAAGTGTGATAGCTGTGAGATTTACTCTCATAAAGAACTACCAGAGCTATCACTAGAGGTCTCTGTTATTAAAATAGAAATTAATAATAGAAAATAAATGGCAAACAAGTGTGTTGGAGATACAAGAGGAGGAGAAAGTTAGAAATTTAATTTCAATGTAAGCAGAGGAAGTTGAATTATATTTTTGTGAGAGTGTGAAAGTGACTTCACTCATAAATCTAGCTGATATAGACATATGAACCCCTATTTAGTAGTAAGATTTTAATAAACTTCGAAAATATTCATAAATTTAAATTTCATTAACATTTCTAGAAAGAAGAAGCAAGATGGAGTGTATGAATGATGCAATGAAGTGAATTCAATCTTAAGATTTAATAGGAAAATTTTGAAGTAAAGAGGGCTTTATAGAAACTTGATTTAGCAAGGTCAGCTTTTAACTCATACTATTATATTAACCATAGTTGGATTGTTCTTGCCTGCCTAGAAAGGAACAAAAATCTCATTTTTAAATGCATTACTAAGCTAAGAGAAAAGAGCTTTTAAAATAATGAAATAAAGATGATTGAGATTCCTAAATACCCAGAAATCTCAGTAAAATACCTTTGTAATGATGCTATGAAAGATCCAGATGTTGCTCTATACCTTCAATCAAAACTGTAACTCTCGAATAAGTTGCAAGAGAGAAACTTCTTCTTTGGCGTCCTTGGAACTCTGAAACCTGAGTACTTAAACGAAGTTATTAAGAAGCTCACAAGATACACTACAGCACCTCTTCTGAAGAAAAATAAAGCAGGGAATTAAAATCAGTGACACCTGGTTGTAAGAACTGCAGAAGCATCCATTCGTCTCAAGTAAGCTTACCCCTCTAACTTTATAGAAAAACCTGGAACAGCTATTTATTTAATGAAAGAGTGCAGCAAATTTAACAGAGAGAGAGAGTCCAAGTAAAACATGAATTGAGTAAGAGACTTTGAAAAATTTCTAAAAGCCAGAAGAGATAAACATAGATGCAGAAGCTGGCACTAAGAGAAGGAACATAGGCCCAAGCAAACCTTAAGAGGAAGAAAAGAAAGATAAGCCAAATCCCTTTACGGGCAAATTTAATATGTGAAATTATTCATTCGTTTAATCAAATACTTATTTATAAACACAAAATCTACCTTCTCTTGCGCATACTTTAGCTTTATCATCGCTGACTCTTTTAGCAGCACTCTTAATAAAATCGACCGTATCTATCTTCAAGTCGTGTATCAAGTGATAGAGTAAAAGTTTCTTGTAGTGGTCTTCCATAACACCAAAATAATTCAATTCCAGTGAACTTAAGACTGTAAGGAACATTAAATAAAGGTGTTATGTTCAATCTCTCATACTCCTTCCTTGAGTCTTTAGTTTTATAGACTGATTAGTTATTTAAAACCAAAATAATATCTTAGTTGGTGTAGTATCTTTGAGTTATTATAGGAATAATATGTATTATTCAGTCTTTATTGATCGTGGGAGGATAAAATAAGTCTCAAGACCATTATCTTTACTTATTCCAACAAAAAAAGCATGAGTTTAAACCTTAATCTTTAATCATAAACTTCTATGTTGCTGTACCTCTTGTACCAAGACCTTGGTATAAGGGTATTGAACGTGAATACTGCCTCATCAGCATGTATGAACTTAATATTATGCTCCTAAGCCGTCTGTATTTAATCGAATATATAATTTAAATTATTCTTAAAATGGAACTGTAAAGTCAATCACTCAATTTTTACGATTAACTCTCTTGTAAGATATTCCATTCTTTTTATATATGTTAGCTATAGATTAATCAGAGATATGTAGCTCAGAAAATTAGAGATGACACATCACAGACCTCTAGGCTAGAGAGAAAAAATGAGCCCAGTATTTAAGAGTCTTATCATTAATAAGATAATCAATATGATGTTGCTAAAAATATAAGGGAATTTTAGGCTTAGATTTAATTTGCTATCGCTTTAAATTCAATACGAATTGACAGAGAGACGTCACAGTTGCAGAAACAGCATAGACGTGTAATTTTACTAGGTTTGAGTTGATCACTATATTCATCACATTCATAAAGCAACTTAATCAATAAATCTTTATACTAAATGTCATAAACTGACCTCAAACCTAGCATATACTCACTTAAATTACTTTTATTTAAACAATAAACCCCTACATAAACCCTATCAAATAAATTATAGAGATGTTTAAATTGCAGGCTTTTATCAATAAAATACTCAATCAAACTACTGAAGGGTTTTTGGCTTTTGAATTTGACATATAAAATTTCTCTTTTAATTATGTCAATTATTGATTTCAAAATATTTTTAAAAATTAAAGAGATAAATACTTACTATGAGTATTTTTTTAATTAAAATTAATTTTATTTCATAGGTTATTTTAATTAATAGCATAAAATCACCTTAAACCCCAGAAAAATAAATTAATATCCAATTATTTATAACTATTTTTGGGATTTTTGAAATAAAAAACGAAAATATAATGAAAAGAGATATTGAAATAACTAAGGATAAGGTAACAAATTAGATATCTCTAGAAAGACACATAAAAAAATAAAAGATTTAGAAAATTTATTGTTTCTATTGTATTTAAAATGTAGAAATACAAATCCCAACGAGAAATTTTTGCATAAATGAAAGAAGTGAATAATCTATACAATAGAAAATTCTTATAGTAAAATGATCGTAAATATATAATTGATGTTCAAACTTTTTTTATATCATTAATTTTAATTTGCTAGAAATGAAAACTTGCTATTTTTTTCTAATTATTGTTTCTTTGAGAAGTATTTTGGGAGGATATTATAATACAAGCAACTACAAATTAGATTATTTCCTTGCAGATGGACTCTATGAGCAAAGACTTCCTATTTAAAGAGTAGATGTAGATCACTTGAATTAAAGATATGATATATTCTGCGACATTGATTAGTAACATATTTAAAATCTAAAAATATATATATATATATATTTTAATCAAATATTTTAATATTAAAATCAATTTCTATTATTGATAAAATAAGAATTATTGAGTAATTATAGAAATAAAATTTATAAACTTGGCATTATTTTTATTTGTGTAATTTAATTTATGCAATAGAGAATAAAATGTATAAATGTAATGTTTCTTAAATGCTATTAAAAATTAAAATTTATAACACATAGATTTATAAACTCATTTTAATATTTAAAATATCTATGTTTCTTAAGTTAATTTTTGCTAAACACAGATGTTTTTGTATTATCTATCCGAGCGATCCATAACTTTTTTTATATTTTTAATATAGGTTAATACAAATTAGAGTATCACACACTCTGAAACATAAAAATTCAAATTTATGAAAATATATTAAATACATTCATTCTAAAGTATGTAGAGTGTTAATTACTGTTTTAAGTTAAAATGGAAGTAATAAATATTGTACTTACTTACAAATTATTAAATAAAAACTCTTGTATTTAAAAAGTTTCAATTTTGTTTGATTACTTTTATTTCCATTTTTATTTTTAATTTTGATTATTATCAATAAATTATGTTAATTTCTAAATTTGAATAAAATTTATTTTGAAAATTTATGATTGATATTAATAAAAAGATCTTTAAAAATATAAGCTAAATTTTAAAAAAATAAATTCTTATAATTAATGAGTAAAATATAATTTTAATAGTTACTTATAAAGTTAAGAAGTTATCTTATTTAGTGGAAAATTTTTAATTCTATAAATTTATAATTCAAAATTCCAAAGGAAGCATTATAATTAATAAGGAATACAACATTATGTTTAATTTTACTTGAGTAAACGGAAGGTAATATATATATATTTTTTAAATATTAATTTAATAGGATTACTTATAAGGTAATTTATTATCTTTCATAAACTTCTTATTCTTTTTAAATACCATGTTATTATGAAAATCTACTAATTCTCTTGATAAATATTATTAATCATTATTTTGTAAAAACCAAGATGTTAAGGTTTTAATTACCTTTGTGTAGCAGTAATTTTTTACTGATGATCTTGAGACACTGGTTTCGGTAAGATCTATGAATGACCTAGAAATAATAGCGTTACTAAAAAGTAAGGGAGACATTTCAAAGCTCCTAATGCATTATCCTTCAATTGGAAACTTGTTATCTTTAATTGCATTTAGACCCAGGGTTCTGCAATATCTTATCAAGCATTTAGAGCTTTAAAATAAGTAGAATATTCCAATTCTCATGTTTTACTAACAGGGATTGTCTCCTTTAGATAGAGTTACAAAGAGCAATTTAAATAATAATAATTTTAACTTGCTATTTGTGTAGTTAAACTATTTTAAAAAATAATTCATTTAACCATAATTGAAATAATAAAAACTCTTATAAGTTAGGAAAATAATCTGAATTTCCAATTTAAAAGTTATAAACAATTAGATTAAAAGTATAACATACCTTTTGGAGATTTTGGTGAGATTCTAAAATCATCACAGCTTTAATCACTTTATTGATAACAACTTCATTTCATTAATCGAAAAGCAAATTAATCTCAATGAATATTTTGAGACCAATAAATCTCAATAATACTATTCAAAATGTAAGTACAAGTATGATTTTTGCAAAAATATTTCAAATAAATTAATAGATATAGATATTTATTTTTTATTTTTTTCAATGTTGACATATCTTTTTCTTTTTTTTTACTTAAGAAATCAATTTTTATATTATAATTATCTTAAATTTAACATTTTATTATTTATGGCAATATTAGTTTTTAGTCAAATGAATAACAACTTGCTATCATTGATTTATTTTAATAGTTGATTAGATCTTAAAAAATAAAAAGCCTCTAAATATATTGTTTCCTTTCTCTCTAATTCACACAATAATTAATTTTTATTGGTATTTATCAAATATTATCCTTTTGATAACTTAAATGGAAACAATTGTCTTATTTCAATTATTTAGAGAAAAATTTCATTTTTGACAAACTTATCAAAATACATTATGAAATAAGATATTAAATGAAGAATTATATGCATAAAGTTTTCATTATCTATGAATAACTAAATATTTTGCTATTTTTATTGCAAAAGTGAAATGTAAATAATACTTTGCTCTTGAATATTAATAATACATACTTTAACTTTAAGGTATTAATGATAATTTAAAGTTATGCTATCCCATAAAATTACAGGAAAATATAACAAATCAGGAGGAAAAAATTAAAATTTTAAAATAATTATATAAAGTTTCTTTAAATTTTTATTTTAACTATAATTTTTAAATTAAAAATTTTAAATAGTTGCTGATATTTTTCTTATATTATTATATCAATAAAAGTGGTAATGAAGTCTTGATCTTCAATTCTAAGCCTACCAAAAGACATATAATGTTTTGAGCTAGACATTACTACCCCTAATTTATCGCAAAACTTTGCATAACTACAAACTCTATCATCTCATGAATCCCCTTTATATACCACATTTATATGAAAAGAAGTTTCTCAAAAAATTTGAATGATACTCAATGTTAATTTTTTTACCAAATTATATAAAAAAAATAAAAGCCATTTTGTTAATTTTCTAACCCATCTAGTTATTATATTAAAATTATTCAAAATTTTATATTAATAAAAATTGTATCTTTTTACTGTGAATTTCATCAAATAATGCAAATAACTTCAACCGACTTAAGATATAGAATTTTTGTATTTAAGGATATGTAGAGTAAAGCATATTTATACAATATAACCCTAAAACATTGCTTTTTAGCTTAGTTTTTTAATTATCTACTATGCTTTTACCCAGTAAAATTAATATTAAATTTATTTAACCATTCAAATACTTTTAATTTAGTTAAAAACTTACCACAAAAAAAAGTCTTTTAGCAATAAATTGTATTAAATATTTGAATGGCCAGATTAGTCTAATGTAATTTAAATTGTGTAAGAATATAGAAAAAAAATAACAGAGTATGTCAATCCTGATTTGCAAATAATCTCCTTTATATAAATTTGTTTTATTTTAGGGGGTGTTAAGGTGGTATGGTTTTGAGTTATGTAGAACTGAGATGAATAGTCAATACCAATAAAATTTATAATTATTATTAAATGAAATATCTTTAAATATTGGCTAAAGTTTTCTATTACTATAAAAAATAATTTGAAAACTTATTTTTAATAATAATTAAAAAAACCAAATAAAACGAAAAATATTTCGAAAAATCAGATATAATAAATATTGGAGTTTATTAATCTGCCAATAATCATAATTAAAATATTACAACTTGTTTTTAATATAAGTATAGTATTTTAATCAGGATAAACCATAAGAATTTCCCAGATCTCCATTAATCATTAATTTTTTTCAATTAATTTTAATATATATTTGTATTAACAACTAATAATATATATTTATATGTAAATATTTGATTTATGTTAATTCCATTTTATATAGATTAGAATGTATTTAATTTGAGTATTTATTATGATGACAGTGAGCTTATATTAGGACTGAAAGAAATAAGTGCTCCAAAAGATATCCTTGAAAAATATGATGATATATTTAAAGATCATCTTGATTATTCTGTATTTTAATTGAATTAGTAATCTCAGAAATAAGCAAAACAATGAAAAACACTGAATATTAAATTTTATAATAAATCACAAAAAACCCGTTATAATCCAAAATAAAAGGAAATCATTTTTCCTAAGCATAAAAAAGAATAGTTTGCAACAATAATAATCAAAAAACTTATTGTATTTAAAAAATGGCATAATTAATTAGTTAATGAATTCTAATTAAAAATTTGATGAAAAATGAATTTACTTTCTTACAAACTAAATCATATGAACAATAATCTAATCAAACTTATTATTGAATCTAAAATATTTAAATTGTTACTGTAATTCTATAAATTATTTTATAAGAAAACTAATCTATTCTTATATTAGTAGTAACCAATCGAGTACTATTTAGTGAATCTCCCAGAAACTCTAACTAAAGAACCTAAAAAACTAATGGAAGTACTCTCAGAAACTGAAACTATGGAACTCTTTGAGACATTGACAATTAATTCCTTTAAATTTTTAATATAAAATTATTGTTTTCATTAAATTTCATAGAGAATTCAGAGACACAATGTTAATTGAAGGCATTAATTTGTAAATTTTGATAAAAAGAAGGTAATTTAACATAATGTCTGCGATTTGAACTAGGTTAGAAATTATTGTGATATGACTAAAGAAAAAAAGTCAAATAATAATTTTAATTTTTGCTTCATAATAAATTCTTTAAACTCTAATTAAAATTGACATCTCTCCACTTTAATTCCTTAAGTTTTTCAATTAAATATTTGTAAGAAATGCTTAATCAGAAATTAATTTGAATTAAAAATATTAGTAAATTTACTCATGAATGTTTGAGATTAGGGTTTTTAAATCCAAACAATCATTAATTACAAGTGGAACTCTTATACAAAATCTTTCTTTTAGACTTAGTTCAATATCTTCCTCATATTAAAGTTATAAAGTTTAGGCATAATAAATAGAGAAAATAATTAATTAAAAAAATTATCATAAAATTATAAGCTTACTTAATATTAATTGAATATTCTAATTTATAAAATAACTAACTCATGACTATTAACTACTTTTATAATCATCTTTGTAATTCTATTTAATATAAAATATTCTGCTTGTCATTTATGATTGAAATACTATATTCCTTAATTTTAGTAGACAGGAAAAGTGACCCTATTACTGATGAAAGAAACCTAATTGTCCAGTACTCTCTAAAGGCTGTGTCACTGCTAGTTTTGATTTATTTCTTCGTTTACGAGATAAAGTAGGCTATTAAACAAGAAAACTACATGAAGGAAATATGGAACTTCTTTGACTATTCTCTAATAATTACTTACGGTCTTTTATAGTAGTTATACATATTTTATTGAAACAAATTAAATAAAAAGTTTTCTTTAGTAATTCTAATTTTTACTCAAATGTATTGCTTTAAATCTATTTTCAAAACACAATTCTTAAAAAAAGGAAAAGCAACCAATGCAGTAATCGATCAAAATAAACTACATTATCTTTATAAATTTTATTCATAAATATTAAATTAAGTTATAATCAATAGTTAAAAAAAGGAAATTAGATGTTGCCATAATATTAACGGACTAGATGTATTAAAATGATAAAATAAATCGCCTTAATTCATTATTATTAACAGTTCTTTTATGATTTAATTTACTATATATATTTTAGGTCGAATTAATAAATGAGAAACCAATTATACTAGAGTTTGTTATTGACTATAACGCTCTACAATTTATGTAATATCAAAATAGGCCATTAATTATTTTGACCAAATGAGTGTGAAATTAATCAATTCAAATTCCTCATTTAAAATATCTTTATTTAATTATTTTTGAAAAACCTTTTATATTGAATTTTATAATATTAAACAATTTTTCCGACCGAAACCTAACATGCCCCCAGTACCTACCTTCCTCATAGTACCATCCCCCCCTTTATAGAGGTACTCTTCTATACCCCTGAACCATCCCTGACCACCCCGTACCCCCTAAAATACCACAATTTATTTTATAAATTTTGTCCTGATGGTCTCACTCATTCTCCTTCATGACATCTCAAATCATGACCCTATTATTTAAAAAAATATACATTATAATTTAAATTTCTTTTTATTCCTCTTTGTTTTTTATACAATCTTTTTTTATGTTTTGATTAGTAGATGCACTTCGTCTGCAAACTTTTTCTGTTTTCTGTTATAAACTTCATTTTATATATACTTTATCATGAACAAGTTGCTTTGAGAATTTATATTTTACCGAAAGAAAGTACATATAAACAGTTTTCCTATAAACTAAAACGCTATTTATCATCATAAATAACATAATTTAAAATATAAATTTATACAGTGAATTAGTGAATTAGATAAATTAATTAAAAGAGATTAAAATTTAATTGGAAATCTTTAATTTATTAAATATCTCAACTGAAGGTAATCATTATTACTTACCTTGGATTTTTATACTAAATAGGGACCCATCAATAAGATTGTCAACAGAATATTCTTTTTTTTTAGAAAATTTTCTATTTTTTTTTTCCTAATTTTTTTTCCAAAACCCATTAGGGCCAGCTTCTGAAAATTTTTGTGCATCTTTTATGTAGGTTTTTAGATATCGACTGAAAGGGTTAGCTTAATATGATTCTAAAAATTTTTGTTTCTCCATTTTTTTTTCAGCTATGTCCGACCCCCAGGTTAATATTTTATTATATTTTTGTTGTTGATAAAAAAACAGGATTTCATTTATTATAAATTTAAACACATTTTTATTATAATGTTTACACTCTAGTTTTAATTTTAAAAATTTAAATATAAAGCAGTAATATTTATTTGTCTAATTATAAGACACCCAGAATTTCTATACACTTATAATCTCTTCGATAGTCATATATATATGTTTATAAAAAGATGCTGATGTTGATTGCATAATATATAATTACAATTATTTCAAAGAAAATTAATATTATTTATTTTACTAGCCAAGGTTTTATATCTATATTATTTAGTCTCACTCTGAATTTAGATTGAAATAAATTATAAATAAAATTATATTGGAATAATAGCATTATGTTATAGTAGTAGAAAAAAACCTTTATAAACTTATCTAACATTTTTAAAATTTGAAAACGCTCTAAATTTTTGGTAAAAAAGATAAAAATTATATTTATCTTTTAAATTATGTTTAATTATGATGGTAGAAGGTGTTTTGGTTTATTGAAAAATTGTTTAAATGTTCTTTTTTTTCAGTAAAAAAAATTCTTAAATTAAATTGTTAATGATACATTAATAAAATTTGATATAAAGGCTATATTAAATGGAGGTTATAATATAAAAGGTTAACGGACGTAATGCAACAAATAAACAGATCATTTAAAAAATATTGTTTGAGAAAGAAAGAGGATTAAAAATAAATATGAAATTTTAATTTATTTTTTTATATAATAGGGTCATATGATGTCGAGAAGTCATGAAGAACAACAATTGAGACCCTTAAGACAAAAATTTTCATTTGAATTAGGGTATTTTAAGGTGTACGTGGGAGTCGGAAAGGAGTCAGGGGTGACGGGTTCAGGGATACGGGTTAAAGGGGGGGGGAAGACTAAGAAGGGGAGAAGGGGGTTCCGGTATCGGTCGGTCGGAACAAACAATAATTAGTCTGAAAGATTTATATACATATCTAGGAAACTAAATTAATCCGAAATACATTTATTCTTATTGAAAAAATACTATTAATAAATTCACATTATAATTATTTTATTAAAATTGTTCACAAATCAATTTATTTTCAGCAAGAACTGGTCTTGAACCAAGCTATCCATATGAAGACTTCATTTAAACTATGATTTATATTAACTTACTGTAAAATGCATTAATTTAAATGGGTAACGTTTATAGTGTTATATAATTAAAAAAAGAGTGGCTATATAAGGTTATTACTTGATTTTATTTTGTTTTCGAAACAAACTAATTGGCTTCAAATATTACATAATAAAATATTTTATTAAGCCTTTTTATAATTACTGATTAAACCTGATAATTTAACGAAGGATTTTAGGGTTTGATAATTATTATCCTAAAGCTAGTTATTGCTTAAATAGATTTTTTAAAGAATAATTACATGCATAATTAATAATTTAAATTAATTTAAATCCCATTAATATAGTATTTCTGACATTCTTGAAGATAAACTTCTTCTTAAGAATCTACGATGGATTTAGTTTCTTGGTATCCATGATGGCAGCAGTGTTTGTGGATCTGAAATATTTCATTGGTTTCTTCTTAATCTTTATTCTGGAATTTGGTCTTGTGTTTGCTATTCTATTTGATGCGATTTCCATTGAAGAATATCAAGGCATTGGAATATTTGCTTACATCATGATGGCATTCAGAACATCATCAGGAGACTTCAATGTTGACTCATACAAAGATCAATCATCTTCTCTTGTCATATTGTTAACAAAATAAAACAAATGATTTCTAAAAATACTTATTAAATTATAGCAATTTTGATAAAATTAATACAAAAATATATTTAAATGCTAAACTATCAAAAAATAATTTCAAAAATAAAACTAAATAAAAAATATCCTTCTATAATTATGCATAATTTTAAATTATTATATTAATTGTATAAATTTAAATACATTCAGTTTTATCAATAATATCCTGGGTCATTTGGATTATTCATAACTCAAATTTCTTATGACTAATAAGTTATTTAATTAAAAAGGTATTTACAATTAAACTTATAATTTGCAATGAATAAAACATTAAATTATGATACCTACAATAAATTTATGCATAATAAGATATTACTTTTTAAAAATACAAGGTCATGATTATTACACAAATATTGGTGTTATGATAGTGAGTTATTATTTTTACTAAATGATTTAATATTATTATGCCAATAAAATTATTAAATTAAATTTTAATTTCAAATTTGGCATCATTAAAAAGTTTCAATTATTTCTTAAAATAGATTCAATAAAATTGATTAATTAGGAGAATTATATTTATGCTAAATGATTAAAAAGGCGACTCCCGAAATTAATATATAATAAGAAATTACTGCTGTATAAAAGAAGGAAATATTTTTATTTTTTATTAAGATTTGGTATTTTTCTTTCTAAAATTAAAAAGGTTTAGAAATAAAAATTTTGTTATCCAAGTTTTATCCTTTTAATCTAATCGAAATGATACAGTCACTGTTTGTACGAATGTATTATTCGGTTAGTTTTGAGAAATTTAATCCTTTTACTTTGTCTATTTATTATCATCTCTTTCTTTTTTTATTAAAGCTTTTATTTTATTTTTCATATAGCAATATTTTAAGTTATTTATTTAGAAAAACTGTATTTGAGAATAGGTCACACGAAAAGTTATGTAATTTCTTTAACTGTCATGTTTTTAAATTATTTTTTAAAATACTAATTTTGAAATGAATAAATTCCAATACAAATATATTTTTGAAGATTTTATTTTTAATATTTAACTAATAAGATTATAAATATCATTTAAAGCATAATGCTTTGTGGTTTATTGCAGTAATGCTACTGAATGTGATGTTTATGAATTTCATAATCGCAGTTATCTCTGAATCTTATGAGAAAGTGATGCAGAAATTAGTGGCTGAGAGTTACAGAGTCAAGGTTCAAATGATTGTAGAAAGGGAATTGCATTTTAGTGAGGAAGAGCTGACTTCAGAAAAATACTTCCCTAAGTATTTGATATTGAGAAGACCAGTTTCAAGTTCAGAGGGTGAGAATGGTGAATTAATACCTCAAACAATTAATTATGAATTTTTATTTATTTTTAGGGCAGAAATTATGTAGAATATTGTTTTAAAAAAATGTTGGAAAAGATTAAATTATATTAATAAACTTAGATTCAGAAAGTATTGTTTATAATCTCATTTTATTTTTCATAATTTGTAAATAATATTTGCTTTATTATTTCATTCTCTTATAACTTTAGTAAAATTCAAAGATATTCAAAATGTCTAAATTTTATTGCTCCTATGAGTTAAATAACTTTTAATTTAATATTTTTGCCAATTTCTAATTAATTTTATTAATCCTATAATTAGAATAGGGCAGAACATATAGTTTTAAATTTCCATTGTTAATAGTTTTAATTTAAAAAATATTAAGGCTTAAAAAAAATTGTGTTTATAGATTTTAATATATATTTAATACGGCACAACTAAAAATAAGAAAAAGTAGGTTAAACTAAATTATTTATAAATGAGTATTTTTTAACATATAATATACTTTGTTCTTGATATCTAATGAATTTAAGCTGGCAATTTCAAATAATTCCTCATAATGGAAAAGGTATCAACTTTTAAGATTTCATTACTTATAAACTCTATTTATTTATTTTTTTCATGAATCTTTAGGGGGAAATTTTTTCTCCAAATGCTAATATTTCCTAAGGGAAATTTTTTTTCTGCTCTCTATAAAAGTTTCCTAACATAAAAATATGTATTTTTATTAATATATATATATATATCTTTATCACCATTTAAAGAATTTAAAGTTAAATTTTTAAAAGTTGCTATATATAGTGGAGAGAAGTTGAAGCTGTAATTTATATTTTTCTTCTAAAATTGTTGAAAAGTAAAAGAAATTTATATCTTTCCCTCCCCCTATCTTATTATTATAGAAAAGTAAAACATTTATAAAAATGTATTCTAGAAAATTATTTAAATTATGTTTTGAGTATTTGAGAAAAAAAATATTAGTAAAAACACAATTATAATTTATAAATTGTAAATTTTTATTTTTATATATATAAATTAATAAGTCTTCATAAAAAATCTATCGCTTAAAGTTTAAAAGGAAAATTTAATAATTTTGTTAATTTAAAAATTTATTGATTTATTTTTAATTTTTTTAATTATTATTTACCATTACATAATTCTAAGCACAAATTTTATAATAAAAAATAAATGTATCTTGTTTTAGCTTTAACTCTACAATTAAAATTTAATCAAGCACTATTAAACTAGTATATTTAGGATTTAATGGTAAGGTTTTGTTAAAGACATTAAAAATTCAATAAAAACTGCAAGCAATAAGTAAAAGTCAGACATTCAATACTAAATTGAGGATTAAAATTATAAATTAAATTTATTTTAATTATTATTATTATTTTATTTAAAAAATTTTTTTCAGTAAATTTACTTGATTTTAAGAAATTCAATTAATTTAATTAAGCATTTTAGGAACTTAATTAGATTTATTTTAATTCAAAAGGAAAGCCTTTAATAAACAATTTAAAATTCTTTTTCTAAATTAAATATTGTAGGAATACATTCGAATTGGGAAAATGAATTAAAATTAAATTAATTAATTATTAAAATCATGGCAGTTATCAAAACTAAGGTGACTTAAAATTCAAAAATAAATGGATTCAACGGTAAATCCCGCAATTTTAGCTTGACTTTACTATTAGCAATATTCTTGAAGCATCCCAATAAGCGAGATATCTTGATTTTGAGCTAACTCCCAAAAACAGTATAATGGGTTTTTCTCGCTTGGGAGAAGAGATAAATTCATTATACCAATAACAACCACCGTCTTAATATTAATGCGCTATCCATAGAGTATAATATTGTTAGGGTTTGGAGACATTTTCCAAAAATATAACTGAAGGAAATTAATAATTAATTAATTTTAATTTTAATTCATTTTCCCAAATCGAATGTATTCCTACAATAGCATCAATACAATTATTAATAAAATACAAACCCTTAAACTAAATATAAGCTTAAAGTGAAAAATCATAAGCTTAAAATGATAGAATTTAAGCTTAGACTCAGAAAATTCAATCTTAAAATGAAAAAATGGAATTACAAAGCGAAAATTTGAAGAGCGAAGTTCAATTCATTAAAGCTGGAACACATCAAATAAATAACAACTTTGACTTAATATAAGCTAATGTTATAGAAACCAAGCAAAAAATTTTGGCATTAAAAGTCGGTCTTGAAAGCAAATCTAGAAATTATAAAAAGTATAATTATTATTAGATTTTTTTATTAAGTTAATTTAATTACTGAAGAATATAAGAATCTGATTTTCTTACAATAGTTTTTAATAGTTAATTAATAATAAAATCAACAGAAGCATTATAAAATCAGTTGCTAATTCTTAATTAATAATTCGAAGGCTAGGAGAACAAAATAGAGACACTTAAAAATTAACTTTCTGAGTTTATTAATGATTAAAAATTGCAAAATGCAGCAATAATCAAAACAAAATAATATATTTTCAATGATCTTATTATTAATATTTTGGGTATGGATTAACTTCTATTATAAGATAATTTTAGATAGATGATCTTTCATTAATTCAAATTACTTTAACTTTCTTGAAATATTAATATTCAAATTTACTTTGAGTAATTTGATTCACATATAGTGTTTCCTATATGAAAAAGCACCAATAGTATTAGCAAATATAACTGTCTTCAAAAATACTGTTAAACTATTCTTTATTATAAATTTTATTTGTAATACTCTTTGAATTTTGAAGTAAGTTTTATAACTTTCACATTCAAATGTAACTATTATCACCAGAATAATTTTAATAAATAAATTAAATATTCTAACTCTATCATTACATCCTTATTTTTCAATGCATAATTCGTTATTACTTGAGAAGTAATACATATATTAGTAAAGTTCAGTATTTTATGCTTTTAAACTTGCGTATATGTAGGTTAAAGTTAATAAAGGTCAATAGATAGATAAAAATGGAATTATATTATTGAGATGCAAGTCTCTAGTAGTGAAGAGTATACAGTGATTAAAATTCAAAGATTTTTTGTGATAGAATATACTTCAATTCATTTTAATAATACTAAATAAAATTAAAATTTTTATTGGATCTAATTTATCTTAAAGGATTGTACTTGTGTACATGAATTTTTTAGATTTGTATTTTCTTAGGGACTAAAAAATTTCATATTTATTATTATTATTCAAAAATATTTCTTGTTACCTTTCTAGACTTAATTCATTAAGCTGTAGCAAAATTGTTTCGCATTTTTATATATTTTATATATCTTAATAATTTTACTTCAATTATTATTTATAAAAATCTCGTCTTTTACTTAACTTTGAATTCATTATTCATTAATCAAATTATCTTTCTAGAAAGCATTCAAATCTAATTAATTTTTTAAATTAGAATTAATGCCCTATTGACATAAAATTTTAATAAAATTAAATTTATTTAAATTTATATTTCTTAATAGATTACTTTCCTTAACATTTATAATGTAAAAATACAAAATTCTGAAATAATCATTTTTTTAGCTTAAAAAAAGTTGAGAAGCACTTTTTATTTTTAGCATATTAAATTTCTTTTAATTATCATTCCTATTAATTATTTTATAATATAGGGTTACTGAATTCCAGTCTGTATAATTCCTATATTAATGATAATGAGCATAAATTTCATGCCGATTATGATATTTTTTTAATATATAAATTATTGAGCATAAATGTTTGGTACAAAAATTAAGAATTAAAAATTTCTATAACCTTACAGATTACAATAAAGCATGATATCTAAGTAATAACATATTATTAATTTAACTATTATTTTTTTATTTATCCTATTTTCAAGTATAAAAGCTCTAAATAAATGAATTATAGTTTTGAATTTAATTACTGCAGAATCCCAGACCTCAAGATATTATTCAAAATTAATGATTCAACTTTTATAGGAGTTTTAAGTAATTTTATTGAAAATATAATGAATATTTAGAATTAAATTTTATGCATTTACTTTGAATCTTTTTAAATTAAAAAAAAAATTCAATTATATAATTAACTTTATAATTCTATAAAATTATAATATTTAAATTTAAAGGAGAATCTTGATATTTCATTTATAATAATATTGCTTTGATTTTTTTCGAAGAAGGTTTACAAATAACCATTTGGAGTTTTTATCATAGCATTTTACACAATTTAATTTCATAATATTTAATTCATATAGTTGTACGATTTTATTCACCTATTTGCTATTTTTTCATTTTTGCATTAATTAACTATATGTTTGATTCTTCTACCTATTTTTATCATCAATAAAAAAATTAATTTATTCAGAAAATTAATAGCTCTGGATATTTAATCTGTGTGAAGGATTAATTCATCTCATTTTTCATAAAATGCAGTAATTCTAAATTTATTTAATTCATTTAAATGTTAAACAACTAGTAATTATTTGCATTAATATCCTAATAATATTTAGTGGGTGAAAAAATATTCAATTTTTGAATTTGTGTAAAATTTATTAAGTTTAACATTAATAAAAAAAATGCAGGAAACTTTCCCCCCAATTTTCTTTTCATATGTCTTGGCATGATATATCCACACTATGAATTTAAAAATGACAAAAATGTTAAGGGCAAATTGGATAGATTTTACGGCAGATAATTAAGGAAATCAAAGAATTCAAAAACTTGGCTATATTTATAGAACTTGAAGTAAGAAAATAGTATGCTTCATTTTCAATAATAGAGTTTTTCTTATGTTTAATGAAATATTTAGATATTTAAGTTGTTTGAATTGAAAATATTTAAATAGTTAAACCTCTACATAAACCTTTATATAACAAATAAATATAGATAATATAAAATAAAACAATTTATTAAAATTAAGAAGATAATATATACTTTTAGAGAAGCTTCAAATTAATAAGTTATGAAATTTATTTAAACTGTTATTTAGATGATTATATTAATATTTAGTTTATAAATTTTGATATAATCACAGCCATTCTATTCTCTTGCCATCTGCCCAGATTCCTTTTTTAAACATTAATTAAATATATAAATGTGAAAGATTTTATAAATTAATTTAACCAAACCAGAGCTCGTTGTAAATTCGCCTTCTCCATGTTGTTTTCCATTTTCCCATTTATAAAAATATTATATTTATTTAAAATAAGGAAATAAAAGAAACGATAATTATATAATTATAAAATAAAATGTGATTTACCTGAATATATCTTTCCATCTGGCCAAGAAAAGGTTCCAAACCCTTGTTTCTTTTCATTCTAGTACTCTCCTTCGTACTTACGTCCATCAGCCCAAGTGTAAGCTCCTTTGCCATGCATTAAGTTTTCGCGCCATGTGCCCTCGTATTAGCGTCCATCTTTCCATTTATACACACCCTTACCGCTGATGTTGTTGTCCTCGAATTCACCTTCGTATTAAGATTCGTCTGCCCATTTAAATTTGCCTATTCCATGTTTTGTATACCCCCACAGTTCTGGAATCGGCAAAGACTCCCCTTAATACTGGAATTTTGGACTTTTGTTCACAGTTCTGGAATCATGAAAAATTCTCAAATAAGAAGACGTTTCCGAAACTCAACGACCACCTTCCATAAATTTAGCAACAGTGGATTTCGATTAAAAACTAAATTTCTTAAATAATGAAGGATTTATTGTGAATAAATCAAATTATATTTGTTATAATATTGGATTTTTTGATGATTTTCTATATCATTTTTCACTATTAATCCTTCATTATTTTATAAATTTTTTTTTAATCAAAATCTTAGATAGCTGAATTATATGGGTTAGTGGTCGTTGACTTTCGGAAATGTCTTCTTCTTTGAGAATTTTTCATAATTCAAGAACTGTAAACAAAAGTCAAAAAAATTCCCATTTTATGGAGGGCCTTTTTTAATTCCAGAATTGTGGGGGGTATCCCATGTTTCTTACCATTTTTATAGACACCTTTGAACACAGCGCCATCTGGCCAAGTTTTAAACAATCTAATTCAAGGAAATTAGTCGATTTAGTCATTTAAATAATTGAATATTAATTGAAAAGTTTCCAAGCCCCTTCCGTGTTATCTATCATTATGCCAGAAGCCCACATACTTGGCTCCATGAGGATGAGTGTAAATTCCATATCCATTAGACTAGCCATTTGCCCATTATCCAAGATAGGTAAAGTCAAAGTCTTCAATTTTTAATTCATATGAAAAATAATAATAATAATTATAATTTGTAAAATTTCGAATATAAATTTTTGAAATTCCGATCTCTAAAAAATGTGTTATATTCTTTTCAAATTCTAATAGAGATTAAATACTTTTAGATTATTACTATAAAGTGGGGAAATAGTTGTTTACTATATTCAAAGTATAACCAAGTATAGATATTTATCATAAAGTAAAAAGAAAATAATAAAGCAGACTCGATGAATCGAATAATTTATGTCAAGAATTAATTCTTATTAAATCTCAAATAAAATTATATATATTTTTATTTGCTATTCTAAAGTAATTCAAGAGTTTTAGCACCATCACTGTGATGAAGAAGTCCATAGCTAAATACTATGTCATTCAAATAACTTCCATGATATAAAAAAAACAAAATAAAATACTATTTAAAATTGTAAAACATTGATAGAACGAACCGTTTTCCCACAGCTCACTGCCAGGCCCATGTCTCTCTTTTTTTTAATTCAGGTAACCCTTATATCTTGTCTCTTCTTTTTCAGTTTTGAACACGAAAAATGGAGTATATTCGAGATTTTCCTGAACTATTCTCTCCTTCCATTCATTATAAACTTTTTAGTAAACTTCATTATGTTCGAACACAAAATCTTTTGGCACTTCAGTGTTTGAGATAGTTGTTGATTAATCGATGATTTAATTAAAACCCCATGATTTTTATAAGAATTAAGATAGGGGGGTATTTATAAATAATCAAAAATTTAATTATTATTGGCCAAAATCAATTAAAATTAGTGTGAAAATAAATATACGCACCCTGATTGGTTTAATTTATATGGAAAATTATTCGAGCCAATAGTTTTAATAATTGGGCTAATCATCAAAATATAATGCCAATAATAATTAAATTATTGATTATTTTTAAATACCCCACTATCTTAATTCTTAAAAAATCATGGGGCTTTATCACTTTCGTCTTCTTTTCTCTATAAAATTATTGAATTACAAGTTAAAGTTAAGAATAGATTGATTTAAATAGATATTATCTTTGTTATTACATTAAGGCTCTTTTGAGAAGCTATTACTTGAAGTTTCTTCCGAATAGCGAGTACCTTTGTCACAGAATTTTATAAATCTAGACCGATACTTGTATCTTAAGACTTGCAGCAGACAGCACCCATTTATATTAAATATTATTAGATAATTCCCCAGTTTAATTGGATTATAATTTAAATGAACTTCACTTTATTTCATTTCTTTTAATACCCGTTTATTTTTATTTTGATGTATCATAGCATATTTCATTTTTATAAAATAATTTATAACTACAAGAATATCTTCGTTTATATAAAGGAAACTGAAAGTGATTATTTAAACTTCAAATATTTGTAATTCTAATTTAAATTTTACAAAGATTTAAGAAAATATCTGATTTTTTTAAAAAAAAATATATTAATAAATATATTTATACCCATTTATCATTAATAAGATTAAATCATAGAAAACTGATAAGACAACTTAATAGCATATATACACAATTTATGTTACGGAGTGAAAAGTTTAAATGTATAATCTTTGATTTGTCTTAGGCTGAATAAACAGCCTGAGCTTGTTCAATATCTTAAACAGAAGTAGTCAAAAAAATTCTTGGCTTGTTTTTTTTAAATCATACATTCAATTTTTCTCTAATCTAAAACTATAAAACCTTTTTCCTGAGTTGTCGGACTTGATGATTTCAATTTTTAGACAGTAATGATGTTCTAATTTTATAATGGAAAAAAATTTTTTTCCTTCAACATTTCATAAAGCTTGTGAATATATTTTTTTCTACATTTTAATAAAGTCTTATATAAATCTTAATAGAACTAAAAATTTCTCTTAAAATTGTATAAATTAAGATTTATAGTATTTGAATGATTTGAATTAATCTCTATTTTAAAATAATTATATTCTTACTAAATATTTAAAAATTCAATTTAAACATAGGAAATTATTTTCTCTAATATGGAATGTATACATGACGCTAGTTTCAAAGAACCTGATTGGACCAGGAAAAATACGTGTATTTGACCAAGAAATATACTTGTATTTATCCCTAATATTGTTCAATAATTTCTTTTTTTTATTTTAAAAAGGATCGTCATTCGAAGATTAAAATAATATAGTGAATATAAATGGAGTCCTTTGATTTTGAGTGGACTTCCATACACATACCGACATTTGAAGACAATAAATAAAATTAATTTATTGGATTTGATTAGAAATATTTAACATTAATTAGAAAATTTCATTGTTTCTGATTATATATTATATAACAAATATTGAAGTATATGCTTTTCAATATTAATTTTAAATATTAAAAAAATGTGCACCGAATCTAAATTTCAATTGAATGTAATATTATTTCCTATTTGATATGATAGCCATTCATTTTAATTTGGAAGTGAACTTCACTTTTTTAATAGTATATAAGCAGGGTCGATTTGATAATTTATATTAAATATAAAAATGCTAGCAGAGAAAAGTGATTAGATTATTGTAGGAATGGATTGGAATTTGAAAAATTAATTATAAATTTAAAATTGGAAAATATTAAATAATTTACAGTTAACATATGGTTAACCTAATCAATCAAATCCTAAAAATTCATGATCTTGTTTAGTAAAGTTTTTAAATAATAGAAATCTGCAATTAAACATTCTTTATTAGGATTTTAATAGGGTTTATATAGGGGATTTTAGTAATTTAAGTGAGCATATGTGAGGTTTATAGTCAGTTTATGAGAGTGAGTGTTTAGATTTATTCTTTAAGCTGAATAATGGATGTGATCATTATTGTGATGAGATCTAGCAAATTCTAAAGTAAACATCTATAATAAGACTGCTCCATAAATATCCAACTACTGTTAGGTTTTACAGTCTATTAGCATTGAATTTAAAGAGATAGCATCTTAATAAGAAGACTAAGAGACCCTTGAAATTTTAACAGCATAATCGATTACACTGTTAATGATAAGAATATAAAATGCTGGGCTCATTTCTCTTTCGCCTAGCTGTGATGTTTCGTCGCCAATTTCCTTAGCTTCAAATCTCTGCTTAATCCATAGCTAACATATATAAAAAGAATGGAATATCTTACAAGATAGTCAATCGCATATAGAGACTGATTGATTTTAATGTTCCCTTTAATAAGGATAATTTAAATTAAAATTCTAGTAATTGCAGAGGGCTTAAGAGCATAATATAAAATTCATACACGCTGCTGATGAGGTTGTAAATATTCATATTAATGTCTTGGTATAAGAAATACAGGAAATACGAAGCAAATGATTAAAATTTAAGGTTTAAACTCATGCTATACTTTGTGGAATAAGCGAAGATAATGGCTCGAGACTTATGAAAATCCATCCTCACTCAATAAAGACCGAATAATATATTTAGTTCTTGCTATAACTCAGAGACAAGTACGCTGACTAAGAGATTATTCTGTTCGTTGATAACTTGTCAGTTCATAAAACTAATGACTCATGAAAGGAAATGAAAGATTAAATATAACACCTGCATTTAATGTTTCCTACAGTCCTCAGTTCAATGGAATTGAATTATATTGAGGGTTATTGAAAGGTCATTATAAGAAATTGCTGCTCTACCATCTGATGCATGATTTAAAGATAGATACAGTCGATTTTATTAAGAGTGCTGCTAAGAGAGTCAGTGATGAGAAAGCTAAAGTGTGCGCAAGAGAAGGGAGATTTTGTGTTTATAAATAAGTATTAGATTTAAACGAATGAATAAGTTCACATATTAAATTTGGCCGTAAAGGGATTTGGCTTCTCTTTCTTTTCTTCCTCTTAAGGTTTGCTTGGGCCCATGTTTCTTCTCTAGTGCCAGCCCCTGCATCTATTTTCATCTTGTCTGGCTTCTAGTAATCTTTGAAACTCAATTCATGCTTAACTTAAGACTTTCTCTCTCTGTTTAATTTGCTGCGCTCTTTCATCAAGTATAGAGCAGTACCAGATTTTCTATAAAGTTAGAAGACTAAGCTTACTTGAGATAAAAGGAGGCTTTTGAAGTTCCTACAGCCAGGTATCACTTATTTTAATACCTTGCTTCTCTTTTTCTTCAGGAGAGATGCTGTATCGTTTCTTGTGAGCTTCTTAAATAACTTCATTTAAGTACTCAGGTTTCAGAGTTGCAAGAACACCAAAGAAGAAGCTTCTCTCTGGCAACTTATTAGAGAGTTGATGCTTTGATGGAAGGTAAAGAGAAACATCTGGATCACTCAAAGCATCATCATGAGATTTGTTACTGATATTTCAGGGTAGTTAGGTTTCTCGATCATTCTGATTTCATTAGACTTAAAAGCTTTTTTTCCCTCCCATTGGTGAGAAAATAGGAGTAGGTAGTTACTAAGTGGTTTGTAAACTCTGTTGATACACAACGTAATTTAGTTGGATGCCCCTTATTTTCGCAAGTTAGGAGTATATGGGGAAGGAGGCTAGACTGGACTAACCATATAAAATTACAGCGGACGTATAGAATATTTGTTAGACAGTGTCACTTTGTCTTAGACCTAGAGACTAGAGTAGAATCAAGATTCTCACTACTGGATAAACACTTGGGCAGCCACTTTCTAGAATGATTTAATGTTGTGAATATCGGCCTTAATTCAATTACTTCCTTTATTTGATTAAAATCATCATCAGCAAAAATCTTTTCTCCTAAAAAATAAAACAATCCTTTTTAGATTGATATTTAAATACCTTCCTGTGTTGGCAATAACAATCCAATAATGGTTGATAAGTTAGTTATAAGTAAAATCTTACCCTGCTATAGTAAAAATCTTTAAAGGTCTTCTTTACTTCTGAATTTTACTATTAAATCTTGAGATTAAATTCTCTTTATTGCATCATTCATAGACTCTATCTAGCTCTGAGTTTCTATAAATATTTATGAATATTAAAATTATGGAGATCTTTTCTGAACTTACTAAAATTTACTACTTTATTAGGAGGATATCAAACAGGAGATCAACCTGAATCAAATATATAGAGAAAGATGTAGGAGCTTATACTATCTTTCAGAGTTTGACTTCCATTTTTATCAAACTTTCTCCATTAAATTGCTCCTAATAATAATTAATTTTATTTAGTGATGCCCCTTTATTGAAAACTTAATTAGGATGTTGAATTAAAGTTCAAAACCATATTATGTGGTACATTAAAAAAGTAAATTTATAAATTTCACTTCCTGATTTTGCGAGAACAAATTTAGGAGGACTAACTTTACAAAATACATTTATGTACATTTTAATGTATAAAATGGATGATTAAGCATATGAATTATCTAAAATATTTAAGAAAATTAAAAAAATGTCACAGACTCTTTTCCTATCAAACCTCTCTAAATATTTGAGGATATGCTATTACCCCTGTATAAAGGTAGAATTTAATCAGCTTAAATAACACTTAATAGTATTTATAAAATGAGCGGTAGATCGATTGGCATTAACCAACAAAAACTTTCTTTATGAATTAAAAAAAAATGAGACTTGTGATGCCTATACATAATATGAACCTGAAATTTTCTTACTTTAGGTCTCAGACTTTGAATAACAATCCAATTGCTAAATATAAATGTAAAGCTAAGAAATATAATCGGAGGTACCGATAAAAATGGTTGAAGAGGAGGAAGAGAAAAAAATAAATATAAAATTTTTTTGTAAAGAGTGTTAGAAAAGCTTCACTTAAAATCTGCTCTCATACATCATTCTTTAGAGCAGCATTCAAACAAACCCAAGATCTATCTTAAGCATGATGAGATAGATGGAAAATATTTCTGCCCTTACTGTAAAAAGTAATCCAATCATTCAAGGGATCTGAAAGTTCACCTCAAAAAACACCATGGTAAAACGTTTGAGGTCATAAATCCTGAGACTGGTGAAGTATTTCTTCAGAAAAGAAAGCCAAGAGACCCTTTAGAATCTCTGCAGCAAAGAGTTAAGAAAGAGAATAAACTCATTAAAGCAGTGAGAAACCTCCCTGCCTCTGTTATAGTAAAAAGTACTCTCAAGGGCATGCACTCATGCTTCAATTATTAAATGTAATTGGTCTAACTGAGTAGTTATCTTATTCTTGAGGATATTTGAGAAAAAGGTCATAACTGATAAGCAATTTTTCTACAAGGCTTATCCATTCAATTACTCTAAATGCGATGGCTACTATCAAATGGAGTTTGTCAATGAGTATCAAGCACTAATTAAAGAAAATGATAGACAGAGAAGATTTATAATTAAACATGAAACAATTCTCCTTGCTTAAATCATGTAGCTTTTCGCTTACCTATATGTACTAAATGAAATTAAGAAACTATGTTCAATACTAAAGGTGTCTAAAGAAACTACCTCTTATTCTAACAAATGTTATACAAAGGTATTGATAAGCTGCATACTTTAAGATTCTTGCACAGAGATTTGAAGCCTGAAAAATTATGCTGACATTTCATTACTCAGAGTGGTAATAATAGACTTCAATAGATTTTAGAAAGTTGAGGCTTCAGGGCGGGTCAACGTTCGTGGCACCCCTGGATATTTTTTAGAGAGAAAAGATTGGAGGGATGGATGGTGAGATGTCTGGTCTCTAGCAGTACTCATTATGGTGCGATATGCATAGAAATGACTTATACAGTTTTACGAAGAGAAAAGATACAAGCAAAGAATTTACCAGTATCTAGAGCAAAATAAGATAAAAGTTAAAATTAGAGATATGGGTGAGCAAATTATAATTAAGCCTAACAACAGAGCAGAACATACAACAGACTAGATAAATTAATGAGTTGGATAGGAGAAATTAAATTTAGAAAGTTGCCTCATGATGTAGAGGTACTGTTTGAATTTATATTTAAAATAAAACACCTGAAATGCACACTAATTTACATTACAGTTAATCTAATCCTCTACATTAACCTTATTAAAACCCTATAAAGTAAACACTAATAGTCTAATTTAATCAATCAAAATGTTAATCAAATTATTGAAGAGTTTTGGGATTTTGAATCCTAACAAGTTTCTTAGAGTTGAGATATATAAGTAAGTCTAAATGAAGAAAGTAGTCAAAAACCTCCCAATATCTGAGATAAATAAAATTCTGGTAAAAATTGAGGCAATGATGATTTTATTTGCTAAAAATTATTGACATAGAAACTTGTCTTTAAAGCTACCTCTCTCTAAAAAGAAAGTAGAAGTGTAGTCATCACTGATGACCAATAAGTCAATAACATATATCCTATAGAATACTTCCTTTTTGATGTTAAGTTTTAAATAGAGTTCGCCATTTAGTATGATACTCTTTAACAGGTAAAGTTGAGACAATGCAAGAATATAATTTAGATATATGCCATACTTATCAGAAAAGGTCATTTATCATTTAAACTTGCTCTCCTTGAAAATTACTTACATAGATTTTAGATTTGAATTAAATGCAAAAGATAAATTAACTTAGCAAATAGTTGAAGGTATTGAAGAGCTTAACAAGATTGGTTATGTCAATATAGACCTAAAGCCAGAGAACATTATGATAAACCTTCTCCTTCTTAGAACTTATTTTACTAATTTAAACAGAGTTCAAATATTGTAAGCCTCCGCAGTATGATATTTATAAGGTACCCCTAGATAATGCCAAAAGAAGATTGGAGAGAAGGAGTCAAATAATGGGATAACTGGGCTCTAGCAGTAATAATAATTGAGAGTGACATGCTTAGAAACGATTACTTAAGCTGTAAGAGTGAGAGAAATTTTAATTAAAAATCAAGCAAAATAAGATTAACAAAAGATCAATGGAGTCCTAAGAGACTATTCTTAATCAACAATCATCAGCTTAGTTAAGTTAATTAATCTACAATTGAACCAATCAAACTCCAACTTAGAAAGAAAAAATTCAGGGAACTGCCATATGACTCTAAACTTAAGTTTGTGAAATATATATAAAAAAACTCGCTTGTAAATTTCAATTAAATTACTAAAATTTAAGGGAGAGGTCTAATTATTTGCAAAATGTTTCGAAATCTTAAGTAGGTTCAAAATTCGTCAAAATCTTATGTCAGTGCATTATCAATTTTTTGCATTATTGATCCATTTGATCATCCCTCTCCTTAAAAATATTCATTATTTATTCAAATTTAATTATCATTTTTTGCATCGAGCTCCTTTTTGACATCTCGATCAATTGACACTAATTTTTTTATTGAAAACATTTAATTATTATAAAATAATTTTTTTCTCTGGGACTGATATTTGTAATAAGTAAAATCATAAAATATGTCTTCATTATGAAATTTAATTAATCAATAAGAAAAAAGATTGGGATTTAAAAACATCATTATTTTAGATAAAATTAATTATGTTTGGCCAGGTATAAAAATAAAAGGATATATTGATTGTATATTTAAAATATAAAATCAGGGTGTGCGAATTTGATTTTAAGACAGAGATCATCAATTGAAGTTAATAATAATGATGATTTAAACTCTAATCTTTGTTCTTATTGATTAATTAAATTTCATAATGAAGACATATTTTATGATTTTACTTATTACAAATATCAGTCCCAGAGAAAAAATTATTTTTGCAGTAATAATATGGGTTTTAGTAAAAATATTAGTGCATATGATCGAGATGTCAAGAAGGAGTTCTATTCAAGCGATGAGAAGAAATTTCAATAAATAATTAGTATTTTTAGAGGAAGGGATGATCAAATGGATCAATAATCAATGAGATTTTTAAGAAAATTGATTTTTTAAGGATACTTATTGGCACTTAAACCTTTCTGGAAAAAACACTGATCAGAAATTGATCTTCTTGAACCTAGTCTCCTAGGCTTAACTGAATTTCTTGTATGACTGGATCCTTGTCAACTCCTGACCAGAACTGTCCCCTTTCTTAAAGTAAGTATTCTTATTGTCCTGTTAAGTATCCTTTAGTAGATTAAGTTTTCTTAAAAAATCTCATTGAATGTAAAAATTGATCAAGCACCGATTAAGACAACTCCCAAAAATTTAAACTATAAACCTCTCCATAAACTTTATAAAAAACAGATCAACTTATGCGCAAATTGCAGCTTTTTATCATTCATAAACTCAATCAAACAACTTTAAAAATTTTGGGATTATAGAAAATGGGACTTTTTAAAATATATTTAGAAATTAGGTGGATTTTATGATTATAGCCTCAAGCGATATAAATCCATTATAATTTCGACATTATAATCAAATAAACAAATCAATCAAAATTAAAGTCTATTTTCACTCTTTAATGATTAGAAATAGTTCCCATTATAATGAAGTTCAGTTTATTAAACTCACTTTTAAAAAAATACCATATTTTATAGGTTTCATAAAAGTTTTTCTCCCAAATAATACATAATATTTTATAATTTAAATTTATCAAATTTTCCAAATTCTAACGTGTTCCTTAAATAATCAATCTCTACTCTCAAACATTTCAGGTTTGAATTCAAACTAGTAGGAAGAGACGCCTTAAATTAGTTCTTCAGCATAGATTATTTAGGAAGATTCCCCTCCTGAATATAATGAGTAGTCTACCACTACGTTAGGAAAAAAGAAAATGTACAACTTCGACTATAATAAAATTCTTGCAATTAATGAAAAATTATTTTATCATTAAAATTTGGTTATCATTTATCTATTTATTTAAATAATTATTTTCGACATCAACTCAGATGAATAAATATTAACATCAGTTAAAATATGGGAGAATACTTGCCAATATTAATCTGAAGCGTATTTAATATAAAATAATACAAAGATAGTTCATAAGTTGGATTTTCATATATGTCTTACAGATTTTGAAACAAATACTTTATTGTATAAAATTAAACCGTAGTATACTGACTTTGATTTTGTGGTTTTAAATGATGGCTATTGAAATCTTAAAAAGATTTTGCATAAAATTTATAAATTTTTATTATAAGCTCTTAAAGATTAAAGTTGAAATTATATAGTTAAGTTTTACATTTAACTAAATTAAAAAAATAAAATGAGTTGATAATTTATAAAAATTAGTTGAATTCAAAAGCTTTTATGATATTATAAATCGGTATATCCTGCTTAAAGGAGAATGTTTTCTATAAGTGAAATAGCTTGAAGACGTCATATTTAAAGATCGAGTTGAATTAAAAAATCTATATATTGGGATGTTGACTGCCTTGCCTCGAGCACTGTCAGAACCTCCCACCTACGTCAGGGCGTCCCAAAACGGGAGCGAGGGCCGAGCCTCTCACCATCGTCACGAATCCTAAAAATCAATATCAACAAAAAGATTTTTTTAAATATTAAATTAAACTTTAGTTTAGTTTAGTTTAATTTTACTAAAAATTCAAATGAATTTTCTAAATTATTACAATCTTAAAAAGACAATATTACAATCTCATATTTGTTTTCATTTTTTTCATATAAAAAATCGATTTTATTAACAAAATACTATCATTTGCTAGAAATAATCCAATTTTCAATATGATTCTATTATATTTAGGACCCCAAAATCATAACACAAGTATGATCAATATTGATATAGCAATATCATCATTTATAAAATTAATTTTCTACTGTATTGGTGATAAATAAGTTCTATTTTAATATTGTTTTTCAATGTCGATTCTTATGGATAATGATCTATATACTCAGTTTTTGTCTTTGAAAAATATGTATCTTTTTACTCTATCTAAACATTAAGGCTTATTATAAATAAGCTTGCTTATACATATCAAATTTATAAAATTACTTGTTAGTATTTACAATACTAAAATAACAATTGAACATAAAATATTTTGCTTTTTCCTGTAATTAGTAATTATAACTTTAAATTATTTAATGTAATATTTTTATTTAATTTAAATTTTATGTTTAAACTGATTTATATTTTAAATACTTTTTAAATAATTACAATTATAAATGACTGTAGTTTCTCAGTAACCTCTATATTAAATGATACTTTATGAAGGTTTTTTAAATATTTCTTTATAGTATCTTCAACCTGAGTAATATTTATCGATAATAAAAATCAAATTTTATTAATTAATGATACACATATTTAATAAATGAGTACTTAATAAGGTAGTTGCATTATATGTATTAAAGTTTGTTATACTTTTAAAGTGATTATTAAAGATTAAGAAAACTAAATATGCTGATATTTATATCATACTAAATAGAAATTCGTTAAATAATTAATGTATTTTTGGAGGTTTCGATTCCATTTAAAACAATTTATAAAAATTGATAGTTTACAATCTAAACCCTAAAACCCCTTAATGAGGTTTATAAGCTTTGATTTTTAGGGAATTTGTTAGGGGTTGGGGTTATTAATTAAATGCGAGACAAAAATTACAAGCTTTTGGTTTCTATTCATGATAAAGTGTATATAAATTTAGTGTTTAAACAGCGATATGGATGTGATATATAAAGTTAATAAGTTAAACCAGTACTAAACTATAAGTCTATTGCGCTACTCTTAAAGAAAAGTTCGTCTTCTGTTCTCTCACTGTCTTAAAGCAGTATAATTAATGCAACCATAGCTAATTTCTAAGCCTAAGAGAAAGTCAAAGTTCCTTTAATAGCATATTGACTATCTTATTAATTAAAAAACATTGAAGTATTGGGCTCATTTCTCTCTCGACCAATGCACTACTATGTTTCATCGCCAGTTCCCTCAGGTGAAGATCTCTGCATAGTCTGTTGCAAACATTTATAAACGAAATGGTATCTCTTACATAGGTGTTAATCGTATCAAGAGAGTAATTGATTTCACTCTGCAATTCTACAACAACAACATAAATTATATTTATAATTAAATGCAGAAAGCCTAGTAGAATAATATTAAGTTTATTCATGCTGACAAGGCTGTGTTTACCTTCAACACTTTCATCTAGAAATCATGGTATAAGTGACATAGTAATATAGTAGTATATGAAAAGAAATTTATGGTGCAAGCCATTGCAATATTTGGAGGTATTCGAGATGATGCTGATTTAT
Organism: Oxytricha trifallax; assembly: GCA_000711775.1. Classification (NCBI taxonomy): domain Eukaryota; phylum Ciliophora; class Spirotrichea; order Sporadotrichida; family Oxytrichidae; genus Oxytricha; species Oxytricha trifallax. Next base: position 218,953 of record ARYC01016986.1, read on the forward strand.
AAACTTATGTTATTCATCCTCGCTAAATTAAGACAGAGCAGTATATTAAGTTCTTAGAGCAGCTTAGAAAGAAGTACCCTGAATAAGAGATTATACTGTTCATTGATAATCTTTATGCTCATAAGAAAAAAGAAACAAGGAAGAGTTATGAGTAATTTAGAATAACACGAGTGTTCAACGTGCCTTAAAGCCCAAAGTTAAATAGAATTGAAATCTACAGGGGTAAACTAAAAGGTCATTATAAAAAAACTGCTGATATACCACCACTGATGTATGACCTAACTATCGATAAAGTGGACTTTATTAAAAGCTCAGCGAAGAGAGTATATAATTAATTGGCTTAAAAGTATGCTAAAGAAGGAATAGTGAATGTATATAAAGATGTTTTATAGTTAAGTTAATGAATATATAAATCACATTTATAATTCTTTAGAGGAAGCTGGTTTCTTTTTCTTTTCTTCCTCTTCAGGCTTGCTTGGAGCTAGATTTCTTCTCTTGCTCTCAGCTCCAGCATCTATGTTCATTAACTCTGGAGGCTAAATATTTGAATAAAATCTCTTGCTAACTTCATACTTTGTCTGCGACTTTCGCTCTTTATGAAGCTTGTTCTAGTCCTTTATCAAGAAGATGCCAGTAACAGATTTTACTAAAGAGTTAAGCTACAAATCTTACTTGAAATATAAGAATGCTTCTGCAGCTCTGATAGCCAGCTCTCACTTATCTTAATCCCTTGTTTGTCCTTATCTTCTAAAGAGATGCTGTATCTTTTCTTATGAGATTCTTGAATAATTTCTTTCAAGTAATCCCGTTTAATTGTTGCAAGGATACCAAAGAAATAGTTTCTTTCAGGTAGTTTATTTGACAACTGCTTCTTAGTAGCAGGTACTGAGAACCTCTGTCATTCAAAGTATCATCATATAAGTTATTCATTGAGATTTCTTGATAGTTTAGAATCTCTGCAAGCTTTACATCTTAAGTTTTCAATGTTTTCTTTTCTCGCAGAGTATCCCCCTTAGAAATGAAATTTTAATACCTTCTATCGTTGGCAGGAACAAACTAACTACAAAATAAAGATTAGTTACTATGAGTTAATTACCTTGCTGCACAAGGTAGCGATGCAAATCCTGCTTGCTTCTAAATCTTTGAATAAAATCCTGTGCTTGCACTCTTTTCATTCCATCATTCAAAACCCCAAAACCCTTTCAGTAGTTTGATTGAGTTTTTGATTGATAAAAGTAGACTATTAGTGCATACTTTATTAGGGTTTTAATAGGGTTTATGTAGGGGTTTAATGTTTAAATATTAGTATTTTAAGTGAGTATATGCGAGGTTTGGGGTCAGTTTATGACAGTGAGATATATAGATTTATTGTTTAAGTTGCGATATGGATGTGATGAATATAGTGAATAACTCAAGCCTGTTCTGAATTATACGTCTATAGCAAGGCTACTCCATAAATCTCCAGCAACTGTGAGGTCTCACTGTCTATTAGCATAAAATTTAAAGAGAGAGCATCTTAATTCTAAGCCTAAGAGACCCTTAAAATTTTACCAGCATCATATTGACTATCTTATTAATGATAATACTCTTAAATACTAGGCTCATTTCTCTCTAGCCTAGCTGTGAAGTTTCATCGCCAATTTCCTGAGCTTCACATATCTGCTTAATCGATAGCTAACATATATAAAAAGAATGGAATATCTTACAAGACAGTCAATCGCATTAAGAGAGTGATTGACTTTAATGTTCCATTTTATAATACTAATTTATATTATATATTTGATTAAATGCAGAGGTCTTAAGAGCATAATATAAAGTTCATACACGCTGATGAGCAGTATTTACATTCAATAACTTTATTTCAAGGTCTTGGTGCAAGAGATATAGTAATATAGAAGTTTATGACTAATAGGTTAAGGTGTAAACTCATGCTATTCTTGGTGGAATAAGTGAAGATAGTGGCCTCGAGACTTATGTTATTCACCCTCGTTCTATAAAGACTGAATAATATATTAAGTTCTTACAATAACTCAGAGACAAATACGCTGACTAAGAGATTATTCTGTTCGTTGATAACTTATCAGTTCATAAAACTAAAGACTCAAGGAAGGAATATGAAAGGCTAAGCATAACACCTGTATTTAATGTTCCTTACAGCCCTTAGTTCAATGGAATTGAATTATATTGGGGGTTATTGAAAGGTCATTATAAGAAATTGCTGCTCTACCATCTGATGCATGATTTAAAGATAGATACAGTCGATTTAATTAAGATTGCTGCTAAAAGAGTCAGTGATGAGAAAGCTAAAGTGTGAGTAAGAAAGGGAGATTTTGTGTTTATAAATAAGTATTAGATTTAAACGAATGAATAAGTTCACATATTAAATTTGCCCGTAAAGTGATTTGGCTTCTCTTTCTTTTCTTCCTCTATAGGCTTGCTGGGGCCCATGTTTATTCACTTAGTGGCAGCCCTTGCATCTATGTTCATCTCGTCTGGCTCTTAGTAATCTTTGAAGAGCCTCTTACTCATTTCTGCTTTACTTAAGACTTTCTCTCTCTGTTTAATTTGCTGCGCTCTTTCATCAAGTATAGCAGTACCAGGTTTTTCTATATAGTTAGAAGACTAAGCTTACTTGAGATTAAAGGATGCTTTTGAAGTTCCTACAGCCAGGTATCACTTATTTTAATACCTTGCTTCTCTTTTTCTTCAGGAGAGATGCTGTATCGTTTCTTGTGAGCTTCTTAAATAACTTCATTTAAGTACTCAGGTTTCAGAGTTGCAAGAACACCAAAGAAGAAGTTTCTCTCTGGCAACTTATTAGAGAGCTGTAGCTTTGATGGAATGTAGAGAGCTACGCCCGGATCACTCATAGCATCGTCATACAGATTTGTCACTGATATTTCAGGCTAGTTAGGTATCTCTATCATCCTAATTTCATTAGACTTAAAAGCTTTTTTGTCTTCACTCAGTAAGGCTTTAAGAATGAGATTTTAGTTCCCTCCAAAGTTGGTAAGAACAATCCAACTATAATGGATTTATTAATCTTACTTAAGAACTTACCTTGCTATACCAAATATCTATAAAGGTCCTCTTTACTTCGAAATTTTCCTATTAAATCTTGAGATTAAATTCTCTTCATTGCATCATTCATAGACTCCATCTTGCTTCCTCTTTCTAGAAATGTTAATGAAATTTAAAATTATGGATATCCATTCTAAGTTTATTAAAATCTTACTACTAAATAGGGAGGACCTACTGGAGGTCAACCTTGAAAAGATATGCGGAGAAGCATTGAAAAACTTGCTCCAAGTTTCACAGATTGATTTCCATTTTTATCAATCTATGTTTAATTATTTAAGGAGGTCCTCCAAATTAAGTTCAAACTTTATTTGGAGGACCTCCTAGAAAAACAAAACTTCTTTAGGAACTTTTTATTTACTAAAATGTTAATTATACCGAGAAATTATGTCGAATTTTAGACTTTTATGGTGATTAAATTTACTTATTTACCAGCAAAGAATTTACCAGAATGTCTTATACTCTACTATTATAGTATACCTAGGTGAATTTTATCATTACTATAATAAAATATATCAGAAAACTAAAATGAGCGTTAACCTTTTGAGAAGAGCGGCATTACTTGGATCAAGTCAATAAAAGTTATCATTCCAGCAACCAGGAAGGTAGAGACCAGAGACGCTTGTACTACTTATGACAACTTTAACCAGTCTAGCTTTGAGATTTATATATAAGTTAAGTAGGAAGTCATCATAGACGCAGTTCAAATTGAGAAGGAGGTTAAACAACCAGCCATAGAGCATTCAATATTACCACACAAAGTTGACTATTAATGCAAAGAATGTAATAAAGTTTTCCTTTACAAGCCAACTTACAAGAGACACTTGAGAGATATACACAACGATATGCCTAGGCTATATCTCAAGCATTAAAAGGAGGATGGCAAGTAAGTCTGCGAGATTTGTGAGAAGCCTTATTCTCATACAAGAGATCTTAGAGTGCACTTAAAGAAAAAGCACAATCAAAGCTTTTTGTTTATTCATGAACATACAGGTAAAAGATTCCTATAAAAAAGAAGGTCAAGAAATCCATCCGAGTCTCTTAGAGTTGAGGTATAGAAGTAATTCAAAATGAAGAAAGCTGTCAAGAACCTCCCAATCTCATAGATCAATAAAATTATGTAAAAATCCGAGGCTATGAAGATCCCTGTCTTGAAAATTATTGACTTAGATTCTTGTCTAGAAAGCTACCTTACTCTAGAGGATAAAATAGAGAAGAGAGTTATTAGAGATGACTAATACGCTTACAAAATTTATTATTCAATTACTTTCTTGCTGATGACAAGCTCTAAATGGAATTTGATAATGTATTATGCTCTTTAATAAACAAAATTTAAAGAGTGCAGACATATAATTCAGTTTGATGCCATTTTAATTTGAAGAAATCATGTAGCATTTAGGCTTCCCCTCTTTGAAATGACTACAGAGAGTTTTTATCTGACAATAGATTCCAAAGATAAATAGGCTAGATAGTACAATGGATAGTTGTGGGAATAGAAGAGCTTCACAAGCTCGGTTACGTTCATAGAGACTTAAAGCCAGAAAATATAATGATTGACTTTCAACCTTTAAGAGTCTATATTATTGATTTCAACAGGGCTTAAAGAGTGGAAGCCTCTGCGCTAGGAAATGTACGAGGCCCTCCTGGATATTTCCGAGAGAGAAGATTGGAGAGATGGGGATATAGCGTGGGATATTTGGGCATTAACAGCAATAATAATAGAGAGTAATATGCCAAGGAACGATTACTTTAGCTGTAAGAATGAGAGAGAATCTAAGTAAAGAATCAAGCAATATCTCGATAAAAATAAAATCAATGGATGCTTTAGAGAGCTTGCATACACTACAATAATCAAACCAAGCAATGAAAATGAAGTAACGCTAGATACAATAAAATTACAACTTAGAAAGATAAAATTCAGAGAACTGCCGCATGACTCTAAGCTTATGTTTGTGTGAAATATTTAAAAAACTGGGTTTATATGCTCACTTAAATTACAAATATTTAAGCATTAAACCCCTATATAAACCCTAATAAAGTATGCGTTAATAGTTTAGTTTTATCAATAAAAAACTCAATCAAATTACTGAAAGGGTTTTGGGGTTTTGATTGATATCTATCTCTACTGTTATAGTTCCATATTTTTTAATTTAAATTGGTACGTACTTAATTAGGAGCACCACTCATTTTAATCATAAAATCACAAAATACCTCCTAAAGCAGTACGTACTTAATTAGGTGCACCTCCTAAATTGGTATGCGCTGCAATCAACTTTATATTGAAAGATAAAATGGTTACTTCTCACCCAGACTTAGAGCTGGATTGTCTCTTAGCACTCATATTTCTTCTCTAACACTCTATAAACTTCCCTAGAAACGTGTAGGCTTGGAAAGCTCTCATTTAAACTTTAAGTTAAAGAGCCAGTTTTATAATTTTAAACTCTAATTTAAATATGAGCGCTAACATTTTGAGAAAAAAACAACAGCCCTTCCATCAAACTAAATGAGACTTACATTTGGCAGCAATAAAAAAATGTGATACCTGCGAGATGAACTCTCATAAAGATATACCAGAGTTATCACTTGAGGTCACTGTTATTAAAATCGAAATTAATAATATAAAATAAATGGCAAACAAGAGTGTGGGAGACAGAGGAGGAGAAAGGCAATTATGAGATTTTTATACAAACTGAAGAAGTTGAAGTGTATTTTTGTGAGCTATGTGAGAGATTTCACTCATAAATCAAGCTGGTACAGACTTATGAAAGAGCACAGAGAAACCAAGCCCACTATATACTTAAATTATGATAAAATCTATGGAAAGTATGAATGCTTTAGGTGTCATAAGCAATACTCTCATACAAGACTTGAAGAAACATCTATTAAAAGCCAATAAAAAAGACATAGAAATTAAAAAGCATCAAGTTGAGCTGAAGCTTATCAACAAAAGAAAAGCTATGGAATATTTAAAGGGGGTTGTGCCTGAATAAGCTAGTGAATTAGAGGACGTAAGGAAGGCTTGAAATCAACTGACCACTGAAATAACAAAAATTATGATCAAAATTTAATATAAAAAAATACCAGTTCTTGCGTAGATAGATTTAAATATTTCTCTTTAAAGTTATATAATTCTAGAAGACTCATTTGATAAAAAAGTTATCAATGACCATCAATATGCTTACAAGGTTAATCTCTTCAACTTTCTCTTAAGTGATGACAAGTATTAGATGGAGTTTAAAAATGAGTATCAAGTACTCACTTAAGCAAAGTTTAAAGAGTGGAGTTACTTAGTAAAGCTTTATGCTGTTCTCCTAGCCAAGGATCATGTTGCTATAAGACTTCCACACTATCAGATGACTTTAAGAGATATTATTACAGATCAAAAAAATCATAAGTAGCTTGGATAAATAGAATGTAAGACAATAGAAGGTATTAAGGAGCTTCACATGTTTGGGTTTGTTCACAGAGATTTGAAGCTAGAAAATATAATGATAAAATTTTACCAGTAAGAGTAGCATTAATCGATTTCAACAGAGCTTTAAGAGTGGAAGTATCAAGGCTTGGAACTGTAATGGGAACTCCAGACTATTATTCAGAGAGTGAAGACTGGAGAGATAAGAATGACTATTATTAGTAAGATGTGTGAGCTTTAGCAGCAATAATAATAGATTGCGAAATGCCTCGCAACGAATACTACTCTACAAGGTGCGAGAAGATGCTAAGCAAAGGATTAAGTAGTTTATAGACAGAAACAGAGTCTATAAATCAACGAAACAAATGGCAGAATTAGTTAGAATATAGAGATTCGCCAATTTTTAGAAATTAAAATACTTGAAAAGCTCAATGTGATATATAATTAATATTTTATGAATTAAGCATAAATACAATTTCTGGAACCTTGATTCTATCAAAGAAGAAAGTTTGCTGACTTTGATATTTAGGTTTTTAAAGATAAATTGGAGCTTCTTGTGTAATTTTAGCATTCATTAGGTCATCACGCTCAAAACTTTTGAAGTTGTATTGCCTTTTCTCCAATAATTTAACAGTCATTTTTTTGCTTATTTTATAAAATGTTTCCTCAAATCCATTCATATTTCTCTAAAAATGTCTATTGAAAAAATAAATTATCAAGTATATTTTTTTAATTTAAAATCTACCAAAGCGAGAAAATTTTATCAATTTTTCTCGCTTTGGTAGGCCTGACTAATTAATATTAATTCTATAATTTCATTATTGAGGCATAAAATTAAATAATAATTCAAAATAGTAATAAAATTATAAAACATTTAACTTTTTAAATTTTTCTGATTAATATGTAAAAATGCTTTGTCGTTTCTATTAAAAGTAATTACTTAAAAAAAAGTTACTCGAATTAGAAGATATTCTTAAATAGTAAGATTTATCAGAAATTTATTAAATATAATTGTAAAACATCAAATTAAAAAAGTATAATTATTCAAACTAATTTAGCTATTATTAAAACTAATAAGTATTATTATAAATTAATCTGGCCTACCAAAGCGAGAAAAATTGATAAAATTTTCTCGTTTTGGTAGGTTTTAAATTAAAAAAATATACTTGATAATTTATTTTTTCAATAGACATTTTTAGAGAAATATGAATGGATTTGAGGAAACATTTTATAAAATAAGCAAAAAAATGACTGTAAAATTATTGGAGAAAAAGCAATACAACTTCAAAAGTTTTGAGCGTGATGACCTAATGAATGCTAAAATTACACAAGAAGCTCCAATTTATCTTTAAAAACCTAAATATCAAAGTCAACAAACTTTCTTCTTTGATAGAATCAAAGTTCCAGAAATTTCATTTATGTTTAATTCATAAAATAATAATTAAATATCACATTGAGCTTTTCAAGTATTTTTATTTCTAAAATTTGGCGAATCTCAAATTCTAACCAAGTCAATAATAATAACATCAAACTCAAGATCAGACATATCTATAGAGCAGATAGAGTTGTGGTTAAGCAAGATAAACTTTAGACCTCTCCCACATTATCCAAAGTGCATTTTGAGTGATTAAATAAAATACATTTACTATAAATTTCACATTAAAACCTATTAATAACCCAACCCCTAACAAATTCCCTACAAATCAAAGCACTTATAAACCTCATTAAGGGGTTTTGGGGGTTTTGATTATACTGCACTTTTCATTAATTGTGCATTTTATTTTACCTTAAGTTATTATCTATCTCTATCTATTATTATTATTATTGTCGTTATTAATAAATTTAGCATTGAATTTATTATTTTATGTTTATTAATAAATTACTTAAAAAATATTGAGAGTTTTATCATAAAATCTAAATTTTCAAAATTATTTTAATTCTAACTTTAGTAAATAGCATTATTACTCATGAAAACAATCCTTTTCTTTAACTTTGATGACGTATTTGACGACTCAAATGAGTACAAATTGTTGAATAATCGAATATTAAATGATAAATAAATAAATTATTTTCGATTATTTAGAATTAATATTTTTAATAAAATAAATCACGACTCTTTCTCGATATTTTGTTGATTTCAAAGTAGAGTGCGATTAAATATAATTATTTACATAAAAAGTCTGGTAAGTTTAAAAAAGATATGTAGTTTATTTTAAAATAAAGTTCATTTATGTAACTTATTCATAACCGGATATTGATACTTATATTAGTTTTTTGCCAATTATTAAAAAATATACCATACTAGCTAAAATTACTTATTTGTCTATGCTTGATATAAATAATAAAATAATAAGATAACATTATTTTATTATAAACTACTAATCTTTATTAAACATACCAGACTTGTTATGTAAATAATTATATTTAATCGCACTCTACTTTGAAATCAACAAAAATATCGAGAAACAGTCGCGATTTATTTGAATAAAGATATTAATTCTAAATAATCGAAAATAATTTATTTATTTATCATTTAATATTCGATTTATTCAACAATTTGTACTAATACTTAAAATATGAACTGGAGCTCTAATTTTTATAGAGAGGAAAATCTAATTCGTCCCTAATTCTGTTTTATTCGTGAACTAAAAGTTTTTAATAATATCATTTTCTTTACGATAGACGAAGGAAATAATGATTTTTAATGCTATGCAATATCTGATAAATGGGAAAGTGAAGATATTGTAGAATAAGAATATTTATTTATTTTGTTTCAATTTATACAATTAATCTAATGAATTTTTTATATCTTTATATCTTAATTTATTCATTATTCTAGTTATTTTGTCATTTTTGCCAGAAATTAATGGATAAGAATTCTTTAGAATTCAAAACCCCATTTCCTCATCATGAGTCTTTACATTTTTATTAGAATGGGTAAAGTTGGGGATCATAAATTATGAAGCTTGTAGCATTTTTTAAATGTTGGTTTTTAAAATAATTAAGGTTTTATTTAGGAAAACGTTAAAAATTTAATTACACTCTTCATAATGTTGAGACTTTATTTGAAAGACATTCTACCATAATAAAACTATATTAGAAGTTAATAACGAATGAGAGTAGAGAAATTTATATAATGGTTTTAAAATTATTGTTAAGACCCCAAGGCGATACAAGAAAAAAACTTATTTCTTAAATTTTAAACTAGATTACCTTTTTTAAATTTCTAATAAACTTTTTCTTCCAAATATATATTACCTTTTTTAAATTTCTAATAAACTTTTTCTTCCAAATATATATTATTTCAAAGGATACTAAAGTCTTTTATTTTTATAAATTATTGAGTAGTTTGTCAAAAATTCATATATTGAGCTATATCTAATAATTATTAGGTTTTATATAAAATTTAAATTAGTTATTTAATTTGTAAACAATTTATCTTGCTTCTCTTTAGGAACTGTTTCCTAAAATATAAAGGAATAACTCTATTAGGTAAAATAAAGAGAGAATATAAATAATTGAAGATTACGAGAATTTCACAATCAATGATTCCTAACTTTAATTTTTTAAATGTTTATAGTAGATGTATATAAATAAATTATACAGATTTTTTAAAATAAAATATGCAATAAAACTTAAATAAAATTACAATAAACTAAAAAAAACCTTAAACACATTTTAGATTATAATTGGTTTTGGATCTTAATAGGAATAAAATATTTATATATAATTTTAATATATACGAATAAAATTAAGTGTTTTCGATTGGATATTATAATATATTTCATAAAAATCATCTCACTTTCCGTGTATATTCAAATTTTATCATCAAAATAATAAGGTTTAGTAAAAATTACTCTAAATATTGGAGTAATGGACCCCATGGCGGGGCAACATAAATCTTTTTTTCAAATTTATTTAAATTAATACATTCAAAACCCCAAAACCCATTAATGAGTTTTATATGTGTTTTGATTAATGAGGGTAATGTTGGGGATTATGGTTTTTTTTGTGTCAGGAAGCATCATTTTCAGTCTATTTATGAAATTATGAAAGTTTTATCTTATCAATTTTTTTATTCTCAACTTATATCATCTCATTATTATAAGTATGTTATAGCATTTTTAAATGAAAATGATAAGGTTAAGTGACATTAATTTCTATTTTACATTTTTTTCATAAGTATTTACTTTTACTCATCATTTTTATGAAATTTGATGATTGCATCTTTTTAAAAAATTGGAATTTATGCTCAAATATTTTTGAAGTTTTCATAAAAATTATTTTCAAAATCAATTCAACACTATTATTTCATATGGCTAGCGTTATTTATTATCATTTTTTCATCCAATACAAAAAGTTTGGTAACATAAGTAAAATTTAAATGGAAAATATGCATAAAATGAGTCATTTTAAGGTGCTTGGTAGATTTAATTTTTTCATGTTTTAGTTTAAGAATTGTTATAAATGGAGATCAATCTTAAAATTTTGTAATTCTAATGTCACTTATATTTTAGAAACTTATTAAATATGGCCAATTTATAGGAGGTCAACCTGACAAAGATACGTGGAGAAAGTATGCAAAAACTTTAACAAGTTTCAGAGATGGATATTTATTTTAACCTATTAAATTCCATTAAATTAGTTCTAAATGTGTTAAAATTTAATTAGTACTGGTACTAAATTAGCTTAATTTTAATTGGTACCAATTTAATAGTACCAAAACTTAATTAGTAACTAGTTTTAATCTAATGAGGTTTAAATGGAAAAGGTCCAATCTGGTTCAAAACCTAATTGGTACCAGTACCAACCTGAATCTTTTCTAAATTGGTACCAAAATATTTAGAAAATGGAGTACCTAAAAATTATAAGATGATATTTTCATAAATTTAAGCTTCTAAAATTAACTAACTAAAGTGAACAATTAATATACTTTGCTTTACATTCTTCTAGTGAAATAATTTCTACATTACATTTGTATAGATGTAGTGATGATAAAAAATAAAAGATTAAAGATATCAACCATGAAAATAAAAAATTACATTGAATCTAACAACAAGAAATGAAATTAATCAAAATGAAACCCTAATCCCCAACATTACCCTCATCAATCAAAACACATATAAAACTCATTAAGGGGTTTTGGGGTTTTGATTACTTTTATAAGAATCATTCTTATACAAGTAATGTATAAATTAAAAAAAAATTTGAAATAAATTATAATAGAATTGATAAAATAATTAAATATATTGATTTATCTGAATGAATGTCAAAGATACTTGATTTTTAGGGTATTCAAGTCTCTTTAAATTTTATTTGAAAGTTATTTGATGTATTATAGCAAGTAATCTTAACATTTTATGACTTTTTGATGATTTAAAAATTTGTAAAAAGATTTATGTTGCCCCGCCCTGGGGGTCTTTACCCAAATATTGTAATTTATCTTTTTAATAATGATAATAATTTTTTTAAATCTTTAAATTAGGAATGTGTGAAATAAATTTTAATTAATAAAAAAAGTTATTGAAGAAAATCTTAATGTTTTTATTGAAATCTTAATAAATTTAATCAATATTAAATTCGAAAAATAAGTGAAATACAACAGAAATGAGAATTGATTTAATTATTTACACTTTAGAAAAAATACATTTTTTAAAAATTAATTTTCGATACAAAATTTAAACAATAAATTATTTAGTTAGTTAGTAGTTTGATAAGTTAATTAGGAACTTAACATTATTGAGAAATAATACTGAATGTAAGTCTACTTCCTGACCTCTCATCCGGAATCATCAGGTAATGTCACCACCAAACTCGTGCCTTTTCATACATGTCGCTTCTCTGGATTTCAAGGTTGGCCATGTCGAAACACCATTAACCTTGGGATATTCCGTGATTTTAAAGGTACGAATACTAGCGAAACCTTAAGTTTCAAACCTCATAACCTATTAGAATTAATCAGTCAACCAACCATCTTGACAGAAGGTAAGAAACTAATGAATCATTTATTGTGTTTAAATTAAGAAAATTTTCTTTAAATCGGAAATTTTTATAGTTATTAATTAGATTATTAGAGTAAATTGTTGCAATATAAAATCTTATAACTAAAACCACTTCAAAAATAAATTTGATAATTTCTTTGATCATAATATTCATTTTCATATAGCTCTGTGACTTAATGTACTATCATTATTAATAATTTAATTATAATTAATTTTCCACTTTCAAATGTATTCATACAATATTTTATATTAAAAATATTTGCTAATTTTATTCTAAAAATAATGACAAAGATTCCATAAAAGATGTCGATTAAGAATAATCTATGTTGAAACAACTTGAAGGAAAAGAAGAGAATTCAACTAAAAAAATAGATAACTTTAAAGATGGAAAATTCAAGGGATTTAGTTATAGCAAAAGTTATAAACTTTAAATATTTAAGGAATTTGAAGCCATTTATGTATATATTTTAATCAAAATTTAAATGTAAATTTAAAATTTTAGTATAAATGTACTTTCATAAATTTTCTGTTATATTTATGAAAATTAAATAATTACTCATTGTTTTAAATTAATTTATATTAGCTGAAGTTCAATTCATATAATCGAATATCAACCAAAACAAATTTAATAAATTGTTTTTAGAAATAATTAGTTTTCACTTTCAAATTAAAATATAGCATGATACACGCCAATTATTAGACTGCTATACCTCAAATATCAAATATGAAAGATATAATTATAATTATGTATGAATCTTTTAAAATACTAATTATGTCCATTATTGTTTTATTAGTTGTTTTATTTTATTTAAACTCTAAATCAATTCGTTATAATAAAGGTTTCAGCTTATAATTTCAAATACTAAATTGTTTATTAAGTAAACATATAATTTTTTGAATTAAACCCATTTTTTAATTACAAAAAAAGAAAAGCAAAACAATTTTAATTGCTGTTTCATATTATTTAAGCTTCTCTAAAAGTATTGAATATATACATCAGTTTCTTGTTTAATTAATGTCTTTTAAAAATTATTCCCTATGATAATTAATAAAACATATTAAAGTTCTGTGATAACAAACATTTTTGATAGTTATATATCAATCTAAGAAAAGGGAGGTGATTCTCTCATTCAAAACTTTAAAAACTTTTCATTAGTTTTATAAGTGTTTTGATTTAAGGGAATTTTTTAGAGATTGGGGTTATAATTTGAATATGGAACAAAACTTCAAGCTAATTATAGTATTTAAGATCGGAATTTAGTTTTAGTCTTTCAATTACGCTATGGATGTATAAGGATATAAATGAATAACTGTAATCTGCAATGAAAATTAATGAAAAATAATCGAGAATCGGTAAATATATTTTGATATGAATTTAAATAATAATTATTCGTACAGAGGGTAGTAGAAATGGAATCCAGAAACATCTTTGTCATCTCTCCATTTTCCTTGTATTTTGCTCCATTTGGCCATACTTACTATGCTGTTCCCATCTTTTTCCAGTGTCTCACGAGCTCTCGGTCCACTGACGTCGCTACTCCTGCTGGTAAGTATTGCTAAAATAAATAATTCTTAGATATGTTTTATTTAACTTACAAATTTTAGTGAATAACCAGCTGCTCCAGGAACACCATCTTTAGGTTTTCATATTTTCTTAATTAATTTAATTTTAATTGATCGATTTTCTATTATTAATTGAAATTTATCAACAGCATTTTTCTTAAAGTGCGATATGTGCAACTTTTCACTTCCACAGCCTGTTGTCTCTATCATTAATGCAATATTTGATGGAATATATTGGCGCTTGGAAAATTCTATTAATTTAAAATTATTATAATTATTATTATAACTAATGTTAGTAACCTATCAAATCCTAAAAAATATGGTACCTTTTCGATAAGTAATTTGAATCAGCTGGACTTTACTAATGCGGTATTTTTATATCCTATACCAGAGCGAGATAAATCAATTAAGAAATTAATAGATTAGCTAAGAATAAATAATTATTATAGTTATTGTTTTATATAAAGATGCTAAAGTTGATTTTATGATCAAGACAATAACAAAATTCTTGAAGATATTATGAGAAACCTGAAAGATAAAAGAATTAAAATGCATAAAAAATGATAAAGGCTTAGTTTTTTATAAATCAATGGGCCAAGGCAAAGTAAATACGAATTTAAAAGATTTATTAATAGATAGCATACAAAATTTTAGAACTCCCACAAGATTAAAAAATTGTATTCAGAGATTAAATTAAGTACAATAATTTTAACATTAAAAACAATTAATATCCAATCTTCTTCTAACTAATCATATAAAGAATCAAACTCTTAAAATATTCATGAGAATGTGGGGTTTGATTATATTATCGAATTTTATAGTTAACAATTGTATATTAAAAAAATATGATTTATTGTAAAAAATAGCAATTTTAGATATTTGAAATAGTTTCGAATTTTTTTTTTAAAGGAATTAAATAATAGTATAAGGATTTTTCTTTGTGATTCGAATATATATATTTGTTTCAGTAATAAGTATAAAAACTAATGGATATTTATTAATTTGTAAATTATTTTATATTCTAATTCAGAAATTTAAATGAAATAGAATCTATTAAAGGCAATAAATTCCTTTTAATATTGTAGGAATACATTTGATTTGGGAAAATTACTTAAAATTAAATAAATAATAATTATAATTCGTGGCAGTTAACTTTCTGAAAGACTTGACAAAATGGTACTTGTTTGATAGAAGATTCAAAATAAGCTAGACTTTACGATTGCTGATATCTTTCTATCGCATCCTCAAAACGAGTTAACTTGACTTTAATTTTGGGATATTTATTTAGTTGATTATTTTGCAGAAATTAAATCTAATTATCTCGCTCCGAGATGCGATAGAAAGATACCAGCAAACTTAAAGTCCAGCTTATTTTGAATCTTCTCTTGATCAAATACCATATTGACTAGGTTTCCAGAAAGTTAACTGTCACGAATTATATTTTAATCAATTTAAATTTAATTAATATTTCCCATATCAAATGTTTTCCTACAGTGAATGGTAATGTTTTATTTGCTGCATACTAAAAGATCTCTATTTATCAAAAATATTTTACCACTTAGATATTAAATAATTTGAATAAATATATTTCAATGCAATTATTTAAACTTATACTAAGAATTTTCTCAAATATTTTAATGTGTTTCCAATAAAATAGCTTTAAAAATTAATATTAACTTAATGGAAATATCATTTCTTGATTTAATTCATCTTAATAGGTAAATAATTGTATTTACTTTCTCTCAGTTTGCTTTTTTATTCTCTGCTGTAAAATTAAAATCAAATATTTGTGCTTAAACATTTTTTCATTAATTCGTATATAAACTTTAATTTTAATATTATTTTATAATTCAATATATAGTTATTTAATATTAGATAATAACCTATTTTTATATGTTTATATTGTATAATCAATTGATTAACTCATTTATACTATAAACGGATGTATATAAAATAATCAATATTTCATAGAAAAAAAATATTTTAAATAATAATCAATCTATAAAATGACCAGAAAATTTTGCCGTTCATTAAAGCCTGTAAATAATTAAAAAAATGTTTTATGTGTTTAAATATTTCTTTTAATTTTATTAATTTAATATAGATAATAATTTTAAATTAATATAATCAAATAATTATATTTTATAATAGAGTTTGATTTTGATAGAGAAGTGCCTTTTAATAACAAAAATATAAATAAAAATGGTATTAATAATAGTTTTTTAATTAATAATAATAATTAAATTTTTATTTTAATAAGTTCTTATAAAAACAGCATTTAGTATAGAATTTTACTTTTAAATATTAAGGAAATTTGTAATAAATAAAAAAATACAAATATAAAATCATAAAATATATAAATTAAATAAAATTTCCTACTTTTTATACTGTATTTGGATTATAAAATATGGTAAATAAATAAAATTAAAATATTTATGACTAGTTCATGTTTAATCATTGATAAAACTTGTAATCATTTATAAAATTTGTCAAAAACTTTTAATATTTACTTAATATATATATATATATATATTGTAAGTTACTAGTTTATAGAATCAAACTTTATTCTATACTTAGAACTTTAGAATAAAATGCTTAATAATTATTATAGTATTCATGAATTAGCAATATAAATTATATAGAATTATAACTAGCACATTTGAAATCGTTAAATAGTACTATTGATATTTTATTATTTAAAATATAGTAAAATAAATAATTATACTCCAATAAAATATTTGGTATTTGTGGAGAAAATTGATAATAATTATTAATATTTAAAAGAAAGGTACAAAAATTTAATCTAAATATATTAAGTCTCCATAAGATTATAAATATAGTAACAAAATATCCCTGAATCTCGTCAAAATTGCTATAAATAAATTACTGCGCATACATTAATGTTTTTATTGAATGTACTAATGACTATTCCAGGCACTTTGAATTTCGTTAAAAAATCGAACCTGTGTTATAGTTTTGACAAACCTAAATCTAAGTACTTTTTTTACAAAATAAAAAAAACAAGTCATGAAAACAATTGCACTTATGAATGCAAATAGATTACTTCGTAATAGATTTAAAACCTCCCTGCTGATTTCATCATTGATTACGCAGAATTCCTTGAGCAAAAATAAATGATATTTCTCATTGGGAAAGTTGATAAAAATGTTTAGGGCTAACAATCATCATCATTAATTATGATTGACTACATCAATATGCTAGTAGTCAATAAGCTAACATTTAAAGATGTATATTCTAAAATTTAACAATTTATTGTTTAAAAGGATTCTTAAGAGTTATATATTCTACACAATAATTTTAACCTTACAAATAATAAGGAAATTATATATGATTGATAATAGAATTTACCATATAATTTATATTAAAGAATTGTCAAAATTATATTGATGCCCAATTATTTGCCAATTTTTAAACATAAAATTTTATAAAAAAAGGTTTAATGGCATAAATCAAATTTTCCCTTACTATGCAGCTTCTAACCAGGATGAAAATTACTTAATTCCTACAAAACTGATTACTGATATAGAAGGATATGATAATTTTTTATAATTACCTTATAAGACTCAAAATTACTCATGATTAAATTTTAATCTCAAAAATATATTTTTCACTTTAAATATCGAATAAGTATGCTTTGACTAATGAAATAAAATAATAAATTATTTAATTTTAGTACTTTAATTATTATATTTTATAAATTAATAAGAAGCATGTTCATCCATCAATAATGATGCAAAATATTATATTAAGGAGAGAAATTAAGAGAATGAAAGAACTGCAAAAAATAATGGATGCCACCAAAGTATATCAATGATTTTAAATATTACACCTTATAGAAAGTTTAATTTTAAAGTATCATATAAAATTTATCAATAGAGCTATTACACTCTTAATGGCTATTTTACTCTTGAGGTTAAGAATCAAAAGTGAAGACTAATATCTTTATGAGATTTAGCCTTTCAGTTTCTTCTCTTCAGACTGTAAGTCCAAAATGGAACTTGCAAATGATTATTAAGTTTTTAAATGGAAGAAAAATTCAAAGAGCAGTAATATTATTTTATCTTGATGTCTCTTGACTTCAAAGAAATCGAGTAAAATTTGACTGCTAAAATAACTTACATAGCATTTTTAATGACAGTAAATGGGAAAGATAAGTAGTTAGATATATAGAAGATAGTTAAAGAGGTTGAAGAGCTTTACAAACTTAGCTACGTTTGTTGATACATTAATCTAATGAAGCAAAAATGGCATGCTTAACTATTAACTACTGATAGTTTATAGTATTGATATCAACAGAGATTATAGAGTTCAGGACTCTATAAATGAATTCACACCCTATAATGTCTCCTAAAATATGTAAAAGTATTCAAAAAAGTGTTATGTCAAGTAATAATTATTTAAATAAATTGTGAGAAAAATTCTAAGGTAATAATCAAGCATTATTTCGATAAATCAATATATTAATGGAAACTTTGTGAAAATAAATTTTGACTAGCATCAAATTAAACAAATAAAAATCAGATAATTAAACAGTAACTTTTAAAAAAAATTTTAGAAAATTACTGCATAACTCACAGATTATCTAGAGTGATATAAAAAATATGTTTTATACTAATTCATATTACTAATATTAATCATAGACCTAAATAAATTATGATTTTTTTGTCTAATTCCATCAACAAAATACACAATAAATTTACTCTAGGGGTTTTGAGTTTGGAATTGAACTTTAAAATAAGAATCAAATAAAAATCAAGCAAAGTGCGTATTTAAATCAAGTAATATTCATTGATTATATTATAAATTTAAAAAAATTTTGCTTATTCTATATTAACTATATATTACAATGGTTTTGGGGTTCTTAACATTATTATTTTTTCAATATTTATATTTATGATAAGCTTTTGCTAAAGGAATACACGAATGGACATAAATTTTTGTTCATAAGGGACTTTTAAAACAATTCTTAAGCCATAATTTGTGATTCTAAGAATCTTGATTAAAAAGATTACAAGGAGTTCAATCTTGGAGTATAATCAAAGGACGTTTTCTTAGGAAGGAATATTATCAATTAATTAATACATATTTAAAAGTTAAATAAAATACTTTATCTTTAAAAAACAAATGTAATGTAAAATATTTTTTTAATTCAATAATTTTATTTCAAATATTGGTTTTTTAATTATTTCTTTTTTTAAATGGTAAATACAGAAATATTGAAATCCTAGCTTAGGGCATTGGGAAGTTTGTTAATAACTTCAAAATTGATTAATATTTAATAAGGAATTAATATTTTTTATTTTTTTATTTTAAAATAAATTTATATTAACAGTAAATTTAAAGATGATTCTTTTAAAAAACTAGAAAATAGAAATTTAATTATTATGATTGTACAAATTTAAATATTTATAAATAAATTGATATCAATTTAAAATTCTCGATAATAATATTTAATATGTTAATAATATTAAAATATTAAAATTTATTTTTAGGAATAAAATTTTGGTAATTATAATTTATTTTTAATTTAAAAATAATTATAAATCATATTCATGGCAGTTAAAGTTGGCCATTTTGAACGACATGGGCTCATTTAAAAGAGAATTCAAAATAAGCTCGATATTTTTAGTGGCGTTCTATTTTATCATATTCCTGGAGCAAGATATCACATCTCTTGAGAGATAACTTCAATTTGATTAAATGCCTCTAAATTCCATAAATATTTACTCCAATTAAAGTGAAATTGTCTCGTTCCAGGGATTTGATAAAATAGAACTGCACTAACAAAGTCCAGCTAATTTTGGTTTTCTATTAAATGAGCCCAAAATCGTTCAAATTGGAAAATTTTAACTGCTACGAATTTGATTTATAATTAATTTAAATATATTTAATTTCCCAGTTTCGAATATATTCATACAAATTACAAATTAAACTTAATTATACTATATTATACATTAAAATTAAAAATAAACAATAAAATATGTTTAATATATTTTTTTATATCAATTTTATAATAAATAATTTGCATCATACTTTTATGATGACTAAACTAAACTTTTAAGATTTTTTTCTAAAAAATTAACAATTTAATTATAAAATTTGTTGAAAATTTAGCTATTTTGTTTTATTAATTTTATTATTTATAAAAGTTGAATTTTATTCTAAATACACTTAGTTTCTATTTTTTATTCTAAATATTTACTAATTTAGGAAAGAATTTTAATTAAATATTTATACAAAAATAAAAATTAATTAAATAATATAGACGAGATTATCTTTAATGATGTGAATACTGGAAATTATTATTTGGCTTAAATAAATTATAAAGATTAAAGCATTAATAAAAAAACTGTTCTCGTAGAATCAAAAAGAGATTCTATCTTATTTACTTAATTTCATGAACGATACCCAGGTCTCCTATTTATGGCACAAGATAAAAGAATTCTAGTTGTAAATTATGACTTAGATAAGGAAAAAAGCGATATCGTCCATTATTGCATAAAATAGTATTAATTTGCTAATTTAATTTATTTTAAAAATAAATATGGTAAATTTAAGAACTTTAATCTACAGATATTCACAATAATACAATAATACTTTTAGATAAGTAAAAATAAATAAGTGCTTACTTAGGGGTTATTTTTTATAACGATTCTTCAATTCTTAAAAATATATCTTTATTAAATCAAACCCCATAACATTTCAGCATTTTTATTATTTTTAAAGGAAGAGATTAAAGCATACTATATTAAAGTTTTTGTTGTGTCATTTTGATTGTATCCTTTATAATAAGAGTCTTAAATATGTATGATATCAATTATCAATATTTAAAGAGCGGTGATATTTCATAGACAGTTTCCTGAACTATCTATTTCTGTATAAGTTATAGCTAACATTTAAAAAAATAAAGAACGGAGACAACCTATCGCAATAATTAGTGATTTACATTAATGACAAATACTAATAGACATATTTAATTATTTATTCAATTTTTGAGAGGATTTAACGGATTAATAAAAAAAGTAACTCAAGCTTAAATCAGTTTTCTATTGATTTATTTACACATTAATCAATCAAAATGATTATAAAATAGATAGGCCATTATTTCACAAATTATCATAAATCCTATAGTTCAAAATAAATTGACTTATTTGCTTAAGATATTACATCCACAGCTCAAATTAAACAGGAAAGTTCAGTATTTATTTCCTTATTAAATGAGTACATTATATTTGATGGTGTCTCGCATTTTATTCTAACTTCAATCATAATAAATTTCCAAAGGATCAAAACACTTAAAAACCAACGAAAAGCTTAGGATGTTTATGATTAATTTCGTAAATTTACAATTTCTAAAATAATATATATATATATATATAGATTCTTTTAATTTGATGTACATTTATCTAAATTTATAAATACACAATAAATTATAATATGCGGCTTAAGTAAATAAAAATATATTTCTCAAATAAATTATCATTTTATAATAACATAGTATTACTTTTACAATTATTAATTGAAATACAATTAATTTATACAAGGAAATTTACTTGGGGAAGCTTTTTGCCCTCCACGGAAGTTTTCTGTTTCAACATTCAAATTTATATTATCTGGCAATAAAAAAAATTAGAAATATTTAAACAACAATTTTAATAACCATTACAATTTATTAAGTAATTTTTCAAGACTTAGAATTTCTTACTAGGTTTACAATATAAATTAATTAATTATAATCAAAATTATTAATGTGATTATCTTTGAATCATACTTCTTAATCGTGGTATAAATATTGTTGAATGATTGATTTAAATAATTAGATCATAACAGATATTCAAAATTTTGATTAATTTATTTAAATTTTATTTTTTTTTATGCATGAGGCAGAAAACTTCTTCATTACCAAAATTTACTATTAATATAATTTTTTAATAATGATATAATTGTGAAAGTATAATTGGTTTGGTAAATTATATTTAAAAATAAAAATTAACTAAATTAAATCAAAAATCTATAGTTAAAATTCAAATATTTTCAAATCAATTTCATGATTTGTTAGATGTATCTACTCTGCTATTATTATTTAAGAGATAAGTCATAATGATAAATAGTCTTTAGTTTATGGGAAATTATACTTAGTTCTCTAAAAATATAAGCAAATTAATGACTAAGTTAAATTAATTGAATTTTAAAAAGCATAAAGTTGGTAAACATATTTTGCCAAAACACCTCAAAATATAACAAAACTTGCTCAAAAATAAGGGATATTTAGTGATAACAGATATGAATTTGTTTAAGCTATCAATATTTTATGATAAAGAAATAATTTTAAAGATTGTAAGGCATAGGTGTTAATCTCGACATCTGATTTGTACTGATAATATACGACACTGAGCATTGAAAGAATGATAAAATTGCCCCTTAAAACTAATTTAAATTTACGCTGCAAAATCTTCTTTATTTTTCATCAAGGAAAGTAAATTAAACATTCAGATAAAGAGTTAATTAACAATAAACTTACCTCTTTTCTTAAAATCTTAAATGCTAAGTACTATTTAAAAATTGAATGGCATTCTGTAACAGACATTAGGCAGATGAATTTAAAATGGTGACATTATTTTAGTTTGTTCAATAGAAAATTTTTTAATCTAAAAATTCAATGAATTTGTATTAAAAAATTTAATAACACTGTTGCAGATTTATATTATTTTTGCAATTTTTTATATAAAATTTTTTACCAATAATCCTTGTTTAATCTTGCATCTAAGGGATTGGATTTATATTTGTCCTAAATATACTCTAAAAAAAATTAAATGCGTATAGTAAATTGTAACATCTTATTTCTAATTGTTTAAAACATTTTATACTTTTCTTAAGTCAAATCTATTTTAGCAATATATTTCTTTTTAGTTTAATGATGATTAATTAATCATAACTATAGATTTTATTAAATCTATTTAACAAATTAATTTATCTAAAAACTTAATCTTTTAATTACGCTTTTCTGAATTAAACCTAAATTGTATTTTATTAAATAATTAAATGAAAATATTAGTTTATTTCATGTTTAATTAGCGTTAAGTTAGTAATAAACATTTAATTTTTTCTCATATTTTGTTCTCACATATATTTAATCAACTTAATATTTATTCTATTATAAAATTATTTAAATAAGAAATAACTTTAGATTAAATAAATATTCTTTAATTTTTGACTTTATAGATAAATATATAAATATCATTAAAATCTATTTAAAAAATAAATAAAATATTACTGGAAACATAGGAAACGTTATAGGATTAGTGATGTTGACAGATTCATATGCTGTGATTTTTAATAATGATAAAACCTGTAATCTGATTGTGCAGACAATTTAATAATTATTCAAATTTAATTTTTTATTTGTATGATTAATTAATCATATAACTTTAACGTTTTTATTATTAATCTTTTTAAGCAGAACTTAAACTTTAGCGATGATCCCATAACCTATGACCTTGAAAAGTCAGTTACAGCTTACGTTATGAACAAAGATAGAACACTACTATTCCTTAGCTTTAATGGGTTGACTCTAAAGGTCCTCGATTTGGTGAATATGTGCTTCATTGAAAGCTTAACATTGAAAATGGCTGATTATGAGGAGCCATTATAATACTAAAATCTCATTGCTTAATTTGATAAATGATATTGATTAATATTAACACGGCAAATATTCTTATTATAATTTTGCGTATTTATAATCAAATAATAGAGAATGGCTTGAATCAAATCAATCAATAATTAGTTATTTCCAATAAAAATACTTTTTTCTTTAATTAACTAAATAGTAAAAGAAACAGTTTAGATAATTCTAAAAATTATATTATAAAATTATATGGAAAAATACTTATTTATGTTTGTAAAATAAATTTGATTGGCTCTTTTACATTATCTATAAAGAGTAAATTATATTAATCATAATTATTAAAGCCTTATTTGAGCATTAACTAATTTTAATACTTCCCTATTTTTAATATCTTTTAGATTAATTTAACATTTTAATAATTTTAGGTTTTATCTTATCTAACTTTTATTGATAGTAAAAACTAATTGATCGTAAGAACATGCAAATCTTCATTAGCTATTGTATTAACAATAATATTTATAGTAATACAAATGCTTGTTCATAAATTGATATGATTTTTTATAATGAAACAAAATTACTGATGAAAGTAAATAATCATGTTTATTATCAGAATTTCATTGAAAATTAAAATAAGAGAAATAAATTTCTACAAACAGTATAATTTTTACTTTCTAATAAAAGAGATCTCTTAGTAAATTTATAATTCTTAACCTATAAAAATGATGATAATAATGCTGATTTAAAATTTTTACATATATTATGTCGATAAACTTGAATTTTAATGTAATGTAAGATAATTTAAAAAAGCAAATAGCATTATTAAAAGCATTATCTTTTGACATTAAAAATTATTTTTATTGTATTTAGTTTATTTATATTTGTTATTAACAATCAGTAGTAAAAATAATGACTGGGTTTACACCTCTAAAATAACTTTGAATAACTTTTACGAATAAAAATTAAATACCCTACTAAAAAACCTAAAATTTATTTAATAATTTTATTATTATTTATATTTGAGGGCTTAATTTGGGATTAGAATTATTAATTTGTTAAATAGAAAAATTACATGATATTAAAGTTAATCATTATTTAGCGATAAAGCAACTCTACATAGTCCATTACAAATATAATATAGTAGAAAAATAAGACGAATTTTAAAGATAAAGATTAGTATGAAGTCATTTATTAATAATAATTTTTTTAAAAAAACTTAATTTAAAATATAAAAATGTATTTCATCTTTTTTTTTATTTAAACACAAATTCTAAACCATTATCTTCTTTATCTATTATCCGCATAATCTATTTGTAAAATTTTCATGAACACTAAACAGTACCATAAATTAATTTCCTTTAAATATTCTTCTTTTTATTAAGGAGTTATTTTCAAGCTTACGAAATTTCCAATAGAATTTTATTATAATACCAAAATATTTTTTTTATAAATTATTGATAAATTCCACTTCAGTTTCTTCTAAGACTTAAAATTTCTTACAATAAATCATCTTTACTTCACTCCATAAATAATATAAGATGCTGCGAAGAAAATTAATTTTTTCTATCGTATGAATAATTCGTTGCTAACTATTTTTAATATAACTCTAAGTATCAAAGTAATTAGCCTATAAATATTTAAAGGTTTGTAAGGAGATGAAAATATTGATTAAATGTGTTTCTATTAAAGATGTAGAATAAATGTACAATTAAATGTGTCTAAAATTTCATATTAAATACTCTCACTCAATTGATTAAAAGAACTATTTATAATAATTATCAGGCTGAATAAAGTTTAAAATAACTTTGAAATTAAGGTACTCACTAACCATTTAAAGTTAGGATATCTTTATTATTTAATTTTAAGTACTTTTAATAAAAACTGCAGGTATCAAAACTTACAAAGCGCTTTTTAAGATAATAATTAATTTTGTTTCATAGTTCATTCCATTTAATAAAATTTAATGATCTCTAGCCCCAGAAAACTCTATATAGGTTCAACTATACATAGGTATTTTTGAGATTTAAAATAAAAAACAAAAAAAATACGCAAGATGATATTTAAATAGCTAAGGATAATGCTACAAACTAGATATCTCTCGGAAGATACATTAAGAAATAAAAGATTTAGAAAATTTACTGTTTATATCGTATAATAAATTTTGAAAATACAAATTCTTAAGAGAAAATTTATCTTAGAAAGGACTGGAAAAACTTTACAATTGTCAAATTTTAAATTAGATTGATCTTTTTTTTTTAAATTAATGTTCCTTAAAATTTTGATCCTACAATTATAATTTATATTTAAATGAAAATTCAACAAATTTATTTGATTTTATATTACTTATTTTGCTTGAAATAAAATTTCATTAAATTTTTCCTATTATTGTTTCATTAAGGAGTATTTTCGGAGAATATTATAATACAAGCGACTTTAAATTAGACTATTTCCTTGCGGATGGACTCCATGAGCAAAGACTCCCTATTTAAAGAGTAGATGTAGATTACTTGAATCAAAGATATGATATATACTGTGACATTGATTAGTAACATATTAAAAGCTTAAAATATATATTTATTTTAATCAGATATTTATAGTCAAAATTAATTCGTATTAAAAAAAATAAGACGATCTATATAGTTATAACTAAATTGTAACATTATAAATTTTTTAAAATTAGTAAAATATATTTTGAATAGTTACTTCTAATGGTAAGAAGTTTACTTTAAGTGATAAATGCTAATTCTCTAACAGTATAATTCAAAATTCCAAATGAAGTATTATAATAAATAATGAAGACAACATTCCGTTTAATTTAATTAATTGTATTATATTTTATTTTAATATGAATATGGGAGAATTCATTTTAAGCTATATTTTAAAATCATACACTTCTTTTCTTTTATATACCGTGTTATAATGAAATCTACTAACTAACTAATAATAATAATTAATAAAAATTTAATCATTAAATTAGAATCTAGGGTTTATATTACTTTTGTGTAGCAATAATTCTTTACTGATGATCTCGAGACACTGGTTTCTGTAAAAACTATGGATGACCTAGAAATAATAGCATTACTAAAAAGTAAGGGAGACATTTCAAAGCTCCTAATGCATTATCCTTCAATTGGAAACTTGTTATCTCTCATTGCATTTAGACCGAGAGTTCTGCAATATCTTATCAAGCATTTAGAGCTTTAAAATAAGTAGAATATTCCAATTCTCATGTTCTACTAACAGGGATAGTCTCCTTTAGATAGGGTTACTAGGAGCAATTTTTAAGATATTAATTATAACTTACTATTTTTGTAGTTAATATTATTTTTGTAATTATTCAATTTATTATCAATTAAATCAATAAAACACTTAAAAATAAGGAGAGTCAACTTAAATATTTTTTTCAAATATTAATTTCAATTAGCTTAAAAGTATAACATACCTTTTGGAGATTTTGGTGAGATTCTAAAATCATCATTGCTTCAACCACTTTATTGATAACAACTTCATTTCATTAATAGAAAAACAAATAAATCTTAGTGAATACTTTGAAACTAATAAAAATCTCGAAAATATTTTTAATTGTATGTTTAAGTATGTTATTAGCAAAATATTTTAAATAATTCAAAAGTAACTTATCTCTATTCAAACATTAATCAGATATATATTTGTATTCATGAAATATTTTCTTTTTATACTATAATGGACTAAATTGTTTAAGTAGGAAAAAATTACTTGAATATTAAATGTATTGATAACAAATCAAATACATAAAGAAAAATAATTAAAAGTAAGAAAAAGGTTTATGCTTTAGTATCTTTTTTAATTTTCTTAGGAAAATTTTATTAATTTTACTATTTTTGTATAAATAAGTAATATGTATATACAAAAACGTTTTTAATTATTAAATGTTCTATCCGAGATATCCCCAGTAAATCTAACTCAAATATCACATTTTTGGTTATATAATACAAATTATTTTATTTAATTCACAATATTCAACAACATTTTCTGGTACTAGATCCAATAAGAATAGAACTAATTTTCAAATTTTCAAATAAAAATTTAATAACTATTAAGCATAGTTATAATTCTTCTTCATTCATCAGAATTCGAAATAAAACTCAAAAAGATTTATTTAAATTCTCGTAAAGTTTCTGTAATTTATTAAATAATATTAGAAAAGTTTTAGAATTTATAATATTGTTTTTTTTCCAAATTATGACTAAAGAAGTAGACTTAAGATTTTCAAATTTTCAAAAATTAAAACTGTGCATAAGATTTAATATAATGTTTCTATTAAAATTTTTATATAAGGATTTTTTGTATAATAAAATGTTGTGGAATATAGTGAATTTAATAAAATAACTTGTATTATGTTACCAAAAATAACATTATTTAGTTAGATTACTTATGAAATAAAATTATAAAAGGTTTTTTTGGTGTGGAAAAATATTTTATCAGAGGGTTGGAGGAATATTTCTGCCAGAAAAATCATTCTTTTTCTTTGAACTTAATTTTTATTATTAATTATGTTCTTGCTTAAAATTGCTGAAGATATACAAATTAAATGAAATTAAAATATTTAAAATAATATAATAAATATTGGGGTTTATTAATCTGCCAATAATCACAATTAAAATAATACAACTTGTTTTTAATATAAGTGTAGTATATTTAATCAGGATAAACCATAAGAATTTCCCAGATCTCCATTAATAAATTATTTTTTCAATTAATTTTAATACTTATTGGTATTCACAACTAATAATAAATATGAATATGTAAATATTTGGTTTATGTTAATTCCTTTCTATATAAATAATAATTTAGTTTATTTGAGTATTAATTATGATGATAGTGAGCTTATATTAGGACTGAAAGAAATAAGTGCTCCAAAAGATATCCTTGAAAAATATGATGACATATTCAAAGATCATCTTGATTATTTTGTATCTTTAATTGAATTAGGAATCTAAGTAAATTAACTAAGCACTATTAATTATTGTGTAGTAAATTAAAGCTTTGATTTCAAGAAAAATTATTTATATGATTTAATTATATATTTTATTTATATATAATTTAACGAGCTCGCTACATGTATTCAAATCGTATATTTAATAGTTTATTTAATTATTGGTTTTGATATTTTTAATTCGATATACTAAAAGTCTCTAAATTTTTATCGATCTTAATGTATAATATGAAATCTTAGTAGAAAAAACTATACTTTATAATATTTAAATATTTTTTTATATTATACAAAGATATAATTGGTTTTAATATGAAATAATCAAACCTTTTCAAAAATTGCAAGTTAAAAGCAAAATCAAAATAATAGAATACCAAAATGTTTAATAAGTTAATCAAAATGAAATTATTGCATTGCTTTCAATTATTGTCACAAATTTTAGATAACGCCCCAAAAAAATTATTTGTTTATGACAAAAATTTTTTATTCACAAATTAATTAAAGTACTTATGCTTATTATATCAAATCAATAAATAACAATAATAGATTAGTTTATAAATATTACATTAAAATTTAATAAAAACTACCTATTTTTTCAAACTCAATCATTTAAACAATAATCTAATCAAACTTATTATTGAATAAAATATATAATTAAATTATGAAGGTAATTCTATAACTTATATAATAATTCAAATTTATGCTTGCATTAGTAGTAACCAATCGAGTACTATTTAGTAAATCTTCCAGAGACTTTAACTAAAGAACCTAAAAAGCTCATGGAAGTGCTCTCTCAAACTGAAACTATGGAACTTTTTGAGAATTTAACAATTAATTCCATAAAACTTTGATTTAAATTATTTTTTCATTAAATTCAAAAGAAAATTTAGAGACTCAAAGTTAATTGAAGGCATTAATTTGTAGATTTTGATAAAAAATAAATTATTTAATATAATTTAAACGATTTGAGCTTTTTTAGGATTTACTGTGATATTATTAAATTATTAAACATGACAAGCTTTTAATTTCAGGCTAATTGTAAAATCTAAAAAATTGAATTTACAAATTGATATTTATTCACTATAATTCCTTAAGTTTATTCTAAAAAATGAGAAACAGATATTTTTTCAGTGATTGGTTTTAATTCAAAATCTAAAGAAGATTAACTCCTTAATGTATGAGTTTAGGGTTTTTAAATCCAAACAATCATTAATTACAAGTGGAACTCTTATACAAAATCTTTCTTTTAGACTTAGTTCAATATCTTCCTCATATTATAGAAATAAAATTTAGGCATAATAAATAGAGAAAATAATTAATCTAAAAAATTATCATAAAATTATAAGCTTACTTAATATCAATTGAATATTCTAATTTATAAAATAACTAACTAATGACAATTAACTACTTTTATAATCATCATTGTAAATATATTTAATATAAAATATTCTGCTTGTCCTTTATGATTGAAATTCTGTATTCCCTGATTCTTGTAGACAGAAGAAGCGATCCTATAACTGATGAGAGAAATCTAATTGTACAGTACTCTCTAAAGGCTGTTTCACTGCTGGTTTTGATTTATTTCTTCGTTTACGAGATAAAGTAGGCAATTATACAAGAAAATTATATAAAGGAAATATGGAACTTCTTTGATTACTCTCTCATAATCGCTTATACTCTATTATAGTAGTAATACATTTTACTTTGAAACAAATAAATATATAAGTTTTCCTCAGTAATTTTAATTTTCAACAAATATCAATCTTTAAAATCTAATTTAAAAAAATGCAATAATAATGAAGATAAATCAACTTTTGTAATTATAGATCAAAATAAAGTATGATTTCTTTATTTATTTATTTATTCAAGAGTATTAAATCAAATAATGTTCAATTTTTAATAAGAAATTATTAGATATTTCCATATATATGGGCTTAAAACATTAAATAGAGAATAAAATCACCTAAGTGTCATTATTTTAACTATTACATTTATGATCTAATTTACTATATAAATTTTAGGTAAAATTAATTAATAGGAAACCAATTATATTGAGTTTATTTTCTACTATGATGCGCTTAAAAATATTGCAATATAATAATAAGGCATTAATTATTTTGATCAAATGAGTTCTCTATTAACCAATTCAATAATCTCATTAAAAATATCTCTATTTTAATAATTATTTATTTAAAACCTATTATATTGAACTTGTTGATATTAAAAATGTTCCGAATGACACCCGGTCCCATATTATCCCTCGTCCTGATAGTACCCCATCCCCCTTCCGATCCTTCAACTGTCCCTAAATTACCACAAAATTTATATGAAAATTTTATCCTCAGGGTCTTAATCGATATCTTCTTGACATCTAGATAACATTATCCTATTATTTTTTAAAAACATACATCTAAATTCAAATATTTTTCTAACCTCTTTCTTTCTTAGACCATATATATTATTTTTTCTTTAAAAATTATTTTGTAACTGAAAGAATGATTATTTATTTAATTTCCAAATAAACCAAAACTCCTTAAATCAATTTATTTAAACATAATTTATAAAAAAATTATATAATATATTATTTATTTTATGATTAAATACAGGCTTTTAATTTTAAATAAATTTAAACATATTTTTATTATAATTTTTACATCTAATTTTAGTTTTAAAATTAAAAACTTAAAGCTGTAAAATTTATTCTTATCTGATTATTAAACGTTCAAAATTATATATGCATTTAAAATCTCTCTAATAGTCATAAGTCTGTTAATAAAATGATTTTGATGTTGTTTGAATAATATAAAAAATCATAATTATAGTAATACAATTGTATTTGGAAAATAAATTATAATTTAATAAAATATTTTGATAAAAAATAATAAAATTTATAAATTTAATTTTTTAATTATTTTTAAATATGATGGTGGAAGGCGTTTTAGTTTATTGGAAAATTGTCTATATATTTTTTTTTTCAGTAAAAAGTTTTTTAATCAAAATTTTAATGATAGGCTAATAAAAGTTGATATATAGTATGAATTAAATGTATGTTATAACATAAGGATCATGTACGTAGTTTAACAAATAATCAAAACATTTAAATAATGACGAATGAAAAAGAAAGAAAATCAGAGAAAAAATTTGAAATTTTAATGTATTATTTTATATAATAGAATAGGTCCATGAAGGAGATCGATTGAGACCATGAGGAAAAGATTTTCATAAAAATTGGGGCATTTCAGGGGGATGTGGACGAATAGTGAGGGGTAAGGAGTACGGTTGGTCGTTTGTCGGACTGAACAAACAATAATTAATTTGAAAGTTTTTATATACTTATTTAGGAAGATACTTTAATCCGAGATACATTAAAATCTATTACAAGCATACTATTAAAATACTCATATTATAATTGTTTTATTTAGATAATTCTCAAATCAATTTATTTTTAGCAAGAACTGGTCTTGAAGCAAGCTATCCTTATGAAGACTTCATTTAAACTAAAATAATAAACTATGATTTATTTTAATTTACATAAAATGTATTAATTTAAAATCGAAAACTTTTATAGTGTGATAGCATTTAAATACAGTCGCTATATAAGGTTATTAATTGATTTTGTATTGATTTCGAGAAAAACTTATTGGCTTCAAGTAATATATTTCTAATATATAATCAGACTACAATATATTTTTAATTAATTTTGATAATCTAACGAAGGGTTTTGGGGTTTTATAATTATAATACTAAAGCTAGTTATTGCTTAAATTAATTTTATAAAGAATAATTACACATATAATTAATAATTAAAATGAATTTTAATCCCATTAATATAGTATTCCTGACATTTTTGAAGATAAACTTCTTCTTAAGAATCTATGATGGCTTCAGTTTCTTGGTATCAATGATGGCAGCAGTGTTTGTGGATCTGAAATATTTCATAGGTTTCTTCTTAATCTTTATTTTGGAATTTGGACTTGTGTTTGCTATTCTATTTGATGCAATTTCAATTGAAGAATATCAAGGTATTGGCATATTTGCTTATATCATGATGGCATTCAGAACATCATCAGGAGACTTCAATGTTGACTCATACAAAGATCAATCATCAGCACTTGTCATATTGTAAACAAAACAATACAATTAATTTCTAAATAACTTATTAAATTATAGCAATTTTGATTAAATTAATAAAAAAATATATTTAAATGCTAAACTATTAAAAAGAATTCAAAAATAAAACTTAATAATCCTTTTTTTTAATTTTTCTCAATTTTAAATTGATTTATTTATACAATAAATTAAAATATATTCAGTTTATCAATAATATCCTGGGTCATTTGGATTATTTATAACTCAAAGTGTATTTGTATTAATAATTTGTTTAATTAACTAACTATTTAAAATAAAACTTATTATTTGAAATGATAAAACATTAAATTATAATATCTATAATCAATTTATGTATAATTAGAAATTCCTTTTTAAAAATTAGTCATGATTATAACACAAATATTGGTGTTATGATGGTGAGTTATTAATTTAATCAGATGATTTAACTATATCATGTTCACAAAATAATTAAATAGAAATTTATATGCGAATTTAGCATTATCTTTAAGTTTCAAATTTTTTAATCAATTAAATTAAAAATATCAATAATTAATGACAATTAATTATATTCTATAAATTTTGTAAATTTTGTAAAGCGACCATAAAAATGATAAAATAAGAATTTCTAGAGATTATCTATCAAATAAAAAAAAGAAAATATATATTATTTTTATTAATTTTTGAAATTAATATTCTTAATTTTTAAAATTTAAGGAATGAGATTAATGAGATAAAGTTTAATTCTTTTAATCAAATCATTTTAAAAAATATGGAAATAAGGTATTTTTAAAACTAATATATAGCCCTATTTGTTTGGTTTTTTAAAAAAAAATTATTTTTTTTCTTTTAAAAAGGAATATCTCATATATTATTTACGTTAGAAATACTAAAGTAATTTTTGAAGTAATTTATATAGAAGTCAGTATTCATAAAATGGTGAGTGGAAATAAAGTTATCTAATTTCATTCGCTAAAATTTTTATTCTTATTTTAACAGATTCTTTTGAATCGAATAATAAGCTTATTACAATATTATATTTTGAAATTACTTCTTCTTTATAGTTAAATTGATTAAAAATTTATAAAAATAAATTTTATTGAATTAATTGGTGTTTCCTTATTGCAGTGATGTTGCTGAATGTGATGTTCATGAATTTCATAATCGCAGTTATCTCTGAATCCTATGAGAAAGTCATGCAGAAATTAGTTGCTGAGAGTTACAGAGTTAAGGTTCAAATGATTGTGGAAAGGGAATTACACTTCACAGAAGAAGAACTCATCTCAGAGCAGTACTTCCCTAAGTACATGATATTGAGGAGACCCGTTTCAAGTTCAGATGGTGAGAACGGTGAATAAATACCTTAAAATAACTAATTATAAATTTTAATTTAAATTTTATCTCTAGAGGGGAGGGGTATTATGTTGAATTTAGAAAAATTAATTAAAGCTAGGAATAATTTAATTAATAATAAATATACTTAAATTTCTGACATTAGTGTTAATATTTCATTTAATTTTTCAAAATTTGTAAATATTATTCGATTTTATTATTTATTATCTATTAATATTTTAAAATACAAA
Organism: Oxytricha trifallax; assembly: GCA_000711775.1. Lineage (NCBI taxonomy): Eukaryota > Ciliophora > Spirotrichea > Sporadotrichida > Oxytrichidae > Oxytricha > Oxytricha trifallax. The sequence continues at coordinate 253,313 of ARYC01016986.1, forward strand.
GATAATCAAAGAGTCAAAACACTATGAAATCACATGAGTAAAATTCTTTAAAATATATTATTTTTACCAAAGTGCTTATCAATTTTGATAAGCACTGAATTTATATATGGTAGAACTATTATTTCTAACTTCTAATATAAATTTTTTATTGAAATTTAAGCCTTTATAAAAATTGAGTATCAATTTTGAATTAAATTTAATACTGATAAATTAACATATTAAAAATAAGTTGAGCTAAATTATATTAAATGTGTATTTCTTTATATAATAAATAATATAAAGAGTGTCATTTATTTCTAATGAGATTTTCGCTTGAAAATTCAAATGATTCCTTAAAATGGAATGGGTATTTATTATATAAAATTAAATTATTTATAAAACTAAATTTAATATATTCACATGAATCTCTGGGGGGTTAAAATTAAATCTACCAAATTGTTAATATATTGAAGAGTAGAGAAAAGTTTTCCGTCCTCTTAAAATTTTTCCTGCAATAATAAAATATGATATTTTATCATTTTGTATAAATCTTAATCACCATTTTTGTATTGAAGGTTATATTTTCATAAAGTTCCTTAATATAGGGGATGGAAGTTGAAGTAGTAATTAATATTATTCTTCTATAATATTTGGAAAATAAAAGAAATATATTTTTTTTGGAGATGGAAACTTCCCCTCATAATCATTTAATCATGGAAAAAGTAATACATTTATATAATTGAAAATTAGAATTTTAGTAAAATAAGCTATGTTTGATTCAAATATTTATTTTCAGTGAATATATAAGTACAAATGATTATATAAATTATAAATATTTATTATTTAATATGTAAACTAACAAGTTAATAATAAAATTTTATCGCTTAATGTTTAAGTGATTAATTTTAAAGTTTTATTATATTTAAAAAATTTCTTCAATTATTAAATGTTGTTTTTTTTAATACCATTCCATAATTCTATGTAATTTTTAATTATTAAAAATATTTTATCTTATTTATCTATAACTCTACTATTCAAATTAAATCTATCAAAATTAAACTAATATTTCTAGGATTAAATGGTAAGGCTTTGTTAAGGACATAAAAAATACAATAAAAACTGCAAGCACTAAGTAAAAGTCAGACATTCAATACTTTTTGGAGGATTCAAATTATAAATTAAAATTGTATATTTAAATAATAATAATTATTATTATAATATAGAAATAAAATTTTATTTTCAGAAAATTTACTAACTTATATATATATATATATATATTTAATTTAATGAAGTATACATAGTGCTTAATTATATTTATTTGTACTTTTAAGGAAAGGAATTATAACAACTTAAAATACTTTTTCTTATAAATTCTACAAAAATGAAATTAAAATAAAAGTATAAATGGAGAATATCTAAACAATAAAATTCAAACCCTTATACTAAATATAAGCCCAAAGCGAAAAATCATAAGCACAAAATGATATAATATAAACTTAGACTGAGAAAATTCAAGCTTAAAATGAAAAAATGGAATAACAAAGCGAAGATTTGAAGAGCGAAGTTTAAATCATTAAAATTGAAACATTGCAAATAAATAACAACTTTGACTCAATATAAGCTGATATTAAAGAAAACATGCAAGAAATTTTGGCATTAAAAGACGGTCTTGAAAGCAAATCTAGAAATTAAAATTTATTATATTTAATTTATATTGAATTTTATTAATGATAAATTAATTACTGATTATTCCAACCGAGACCCCCTCTCCCAGGCCTAAAACGAGACCCCCCTCCCACCTTAACTAGACCCCCCTCCCACCTTAACAACATCCCTATTCATATGAAAATTTTGATTCTCTATGTTTAAATCATTTTCCTTCATGACATCTTGATCTCATAATATTTATTTTACATAAATTATGTCATTTTTTTAAAAATATTTTTCCAGCAAATCAATGCTACTCTTTATTAAATTTCTTATTTTACAACTTTCTCTTCGTCTGCCGATTTTTTTACTTAGATGCTCCCATAGGAAATTAATCAAAAGAATTTTTCCATATGACTCGATAATGATATAATAAAAAATTATGAGCCAAAAAACTCATACAACTAACTTTATTTAAAAAAATTCAATATAAACACTCTATTAATCTGTATTCGAAATATGATTAATTTTATAATAAATTTTCCAAATTTTATATAATTATTACTAATAATATTTTTATACAAACTAATAGTTATGGAAAAAATTCATTTGAAAAGTGTTAAAATAAAATCTATTTAAACATAAATTATTAAGAAGTTTGTAAAGGGACTGATTTAAATATAAATAACTTTTTGATTTGTTTTTATATAGTTAGTTTTTTTAAAAAATAATAATTTATGTTTAAATAGATTTTATTTTAACACTTTTCAAATGAATTTTTTCCATAACTATTAGTTTGTATAATAATATTATTAGCAATAATTATATAAAATTATGAAAATTTATTATAAAAATTAATCATATTTCGACTACAGATTAATAGAGTGTTTATATTGAATTTTTTAAAAATAAAATTAGTTGTATGAGTTTTTGGCTCATAATTTTTTATTATATCATTATCGAGTCATATGGAAAAATTCTTTTGATTAATTTCCTATGGGAGCATCTAAGTAAAAAAATCGGCAGACGAAGAGAAAGTTGTAAAATAAGAAATTTAATAAAGAGTAGCATTGATTTGCTGGAAAAATATTTTTAAAAAAATGACATAATTTATGTAAAATAAATATTATGAGATCAAGATGTCATGAAGGAAAATGATTTAAACATAGAGAATCAAAATTTTCATATGAATAGGGATGTTGTTAAGGTGGGAGGGGCGGTCTAGTTAGAGTGGGAGGGGTCTCGTTTTAGGCCTGGGAGAGGGGTGGGAGGGGGGTCTCAGTTGGAACAACTGATAATTATAGGAATTTTTTAAAAAATAATTTTATAATGATTAATATATAATAAAATCAACAGAAGCGTTACAAAATCAGTTGATAATTCTTAATTAATAGTTCGATGCTTAGGAGAGTAAAATAGAGACAATTAATAATTAACTTGCTGAGTTCATTAATGATTAAAAATTGCAAAATGCAGCAATAATCAAAACAAAAATAATAATAATCACATGATCTTAATTTTTATATTCAGGTATGGATTTATTCAAAACTCCAATATCCCTTAATAAGTTTTAAATGTTTGTTTATTGATGAGGGTAATGTTGGGGATTAATTTTTCATTAAGATTAATTTTATTTTTGGTATTAGATTCTATTCATTTTATTATTTTTCATGGTTAAGATTTTTATTCCTTTATATTTTATCATCTCAACATCTTTATTAATGTATTGTAGAAATAAATAAACTAAGAAAATTTAATTGATATTACATTATATGTTACCTTTACATGTTTAATTAAACAATCTAAATTTTTATGAAATCTATTTCTTATAATTCCTTGAGATCTCCATTTTTTAAATGCTTTGGTACCAATCTAGTTTTAATATTATAGTACATAATTCCATTTAAGTTTAAATCAATTTAGGACTTTTCCATTTAAACAAAATTAGGCTAAAATAGGTACTAATTAAGTCTGAGTAATAATTAAAATCAAACAGATTAAGTACTTGTACTAAATAAATTTAAAACAAATTTAGTATTATTGAATGGATTTTAATTGATTAAAATGAAAATCTATATATCAAATTTATTACAGTTTTCCCAAACTTTCTCTATTTCTCTTTACAGGGATAATCTCCAAAACGATACTCATATTTAATAGGTGTCTTGAAATTTATAGAATTATAAATACAAAATCTTTGCTTTATATCCATTTACTTTACTTTTAGAACTAAATCATTAAATGGTTGTGGATTATAATCACCTAAAACCACTAATTTTTAAATAAAAAACGATCAGTAAAGGGGATATCTTATAAATGGAAAACAGAAAAAAGAAGAAAAGTATTTTTAAAAATAAATTTGCCTTAAAAAAAAGTAAAATTTAACGCTAAGTAAAACCTAGTGTCGCTCAAACTTATTTTTTTCAAATAAAATAATAATCAATAAGTTTAATTAAAATGATTGATCATAAAAACTTTAATATTTTCATAACAAGGGTTAAAGTAATGCTTCCTTAACAAACAAACCTTAATACCCAACATTACCCTCATCAATCAAAACACATATAAAACTCATTTAAGGGTTTTGGGGTAATTAATTTTATTATAAAAAACAAATCATATCAATTTTTACCTTTCATTAATTTAAATTACTATAAATTTCTTGAAATATTATTAATCAAAATTACTTTGAGTTTATGATTCAGATAAAATAAGATTAAGGAAGCTTGAATGAGATAACACTAATCAAATTAGCATATATAACTGTCTTTAAAAATATTATTAAACCACTGTTTATGATAATTTTATTTGAATTTTGAAGTAAGTTTTATAACTTTCACATTCAAATGTAACTATTATCACCAGAATCATTTATATAAATAAATTAAATATTATAACTCTATCATTACATGCTTATTTTTCAATGCATAATTCGTTAATACTTGAGAAGTTATACATAAATTAGTAAAGTTCAGTATTTTATACATTTAAACTTGCGTAAATGTAGGTTAAAGTTAATAAAGGCCACTATATTAATAAAAATGTAATTAAATTATTGAGATGCAAGTCTCTAGAAGTAAAGAGTAGACAGTGATTGAAATTCAAAGATTTTTTGTGATAGAATATACTTAAGTTCATTCTAATACTACTAAATAAAATGCAAATCTTATATTGAATCAATCAATTTATCTTAAAGAAATGTGCTTTCGAATAAGAATTAATTTTAATTGTATTTTCTGAGGGACTCAAAAATTTCATAATTATTATTATTGAAAATCAATTTGTTATTACCTTTCTAGACTTAATATATATAGAGTAGATTTCAAGTTGTATGCAAAATAGTATTATATTCTTATGAATATTATATATCTTAATAATTTTACTACGATTAAAAAATATGTTAATATCGTTTTTAACTTAACTCTGAATTCATTCATAGCCGATTAATTTGATTGAGTAGCACTTAAAATGAATACATTTTTAATAATAGAATTAACGTGAATATTGGCATAAACTATATTATAACGAAATTAATACTAACTTTATATTTCTCAAAAGAAAACAGACTCTAATATTTTATGTTGTTAAAATATAATATGATGAAATAATAAATTTTTTAGCTTATAAAGTTGATAAGAATCTTTTTTATCATCATCAAATTTCTTTTAATTATCAATCTTATTAAATATTTTTTGTTAAAGGAGCTTTATGAATTCCAGTCTGTATAATTCCTAAAATAATGATAGTGAGCATGAATTGCATGCCGCTTGTGATATTTTTTTGAAAAACATATTAATAATTTAGCATTAATGTTTGGTACAAATATTTAGAAATAAAAATTTCAATAACCTCAAAAATTTTAATAAAGCTAGATATTTATGGCAGTATTAAAATTATTTAAAATTTTCAAAAAATCAGTAAAAATTAAATTTTAATTATATTAATACAATAATAATATGGATAAAATATTTAGACTAAAAGTTCAAATATTATTATTGATTTAATTAAAAATTTCAAATTTAACCTAATTTTCAAGTATAAAAGCTCTAAATATATGGATTATAGTATTTAATCTAATTACTGCAGAATCCCAGACCTCTAGAAATTATTCAAAATTAATGATTCAACTAGGGGTTTAAGTAATTTTATTGAAATATAATGAATATTTAGAATTTTACATTTGATATATTTACTTTGAATCTTTTTATATTTAAAAAATTCAATGATATAATTTACTTTATAATTCTATAAAATCATAATATTTAAATATAAAGGAGAATCTTGATATTTCATTTATAATAATATTGCTTTTGATTTTTTTCGAAGAGGGTTTACAAATAACCCTTTGGAGTTTTTATCATAGCATTTTACATAATTTAATTTCGTAATATTTAATACATATCATTTTAAGATTATATTTCACATAAAAGTATTATTTTTTGAATTTTGATTTAATCAACTATTTATTTAATTTTCCAATCAATTTTAAACATCAAAATAATGAAATAAATAAAACAACAAACAATTAATTTATTATAAAATAAATACTATATGATAGTTCAACTGTATAAAGGATTGATTCACCTAGCTTTTATTAAAAAATGTAGTATATCTATATTATTAATTCATTTAAATGTTAAACAACTACTAATTAATTGCATAAATATCCTCTTAATATTAAAAGGGTCAAAATATATACAACGTTTTATTTTGTAAAAATTCATAATTTTTACATCTATAAAAATGCAGGAAGCTTCATTAAGTGCAGGAAACTTCCACCCAATTTTTATCATATGTCTTGGCATAATACATCCCCACTAAGAATTTTATTTAACCAAAAATGTCAAAGGCAAATCGATTAGATTTTACTGCAGATAGCTAAGGAAATCGAAGAATTCAAAAACTTGGCTATGTTTACTGAACTTGAATTTAGAAAACATCATACTTCATTTTTAATCATAGTGTTCTTCTTATATTTTAGTAAAAATAAGAAAATTCGCTTTTTTAAGTCCTTTGAATTACTAAAATTTTATCCAAAAACCTTGACATAAACCTTTAAATATGTATCTATATATATTAAATTTTATTATTGCATCATTTATCAATAAAAGAACCATTCCCCTAATGAAGTAATTTTTGGGTATTGTAAGTTATCACTAATTATTCTATATTAATAATTTTAATTTATTCAATTAAGGTTCTTATATATTTTATCAATTAAAAAAACTTTTTAAAATAAAATTAAGTAAAAATATAAAGATAATATATACTTTTAGAGAAGCTTTAATAAGTTATGAAATTTATTTAAACTGTTATTAAGATGATTATATTAATATGTAGTTTATGAATTTTGATAGAATCACAGCATTCTATTCTCTTCCTTTCAGCCCAGATTCCTTTTTTAAGCATTTAAAATAAATAAATTTTTAAGATTTATAAATTATTTTAACTGAACCAGAAATCGCTGTGTATTCGCCTTCTCCGTGTTATTTTCCATTGTCTTATTTATTTAAATCATATGTTAATTCAAAATAAGGAAATAATAGAAACGATAATTATATAATTATAAACTAAAGAGTGATTGACCTGAATATATCTTTCCATCCGGCCAAGAAAAGATTCCAAACCCTTGTTTCTTGTCATCCAAGTTCTCTCCTTTGTACTTACGTCCATCAGCAAAAGTAAAAACTCCTTTGCCATGCATTTTCTTATCGCGCCATGTGCCCTCGTATTAGCGTCCATCTTTCCATTTGTAAAACCCCTTACCGTTGATGTTATTGTTCTAAAATTCACCTTCGTATTAAGATTCGTCTGCCCAATTAAATTTACCTATCCCATGTTTCTTACCATTTTTATAGACACCTTTGAACACAGCGCCATCTGGCCAAGTTTTAAACAATCTAATTCAAGGCTATTAGTCGATTTAGTCATTTAAATAATTGAATATTAATTGAAAGTTTCCAGGCCCCTTCCGTGTTATTTATCATTATGCCAGAAGCCTACATACTTGGCTCAATGAGGATGAGTGTAAATTCCATATCCATTTGACTACCCATTTGACCATTATCCAAGATAGGTAAAGTTAAAAGACTTAAATTTTTAATTCATATTAAAAATGATAATAATAATTATAATTTTAAAAATTAAGAATATCGAATTTTGAAATTCCAATCTCTAAGAAATGTTTTATATTCTTTTAAAATTCTAATAGAGTTTGAATTGTTGTAGTTTATAACTATAAAAATTGTAAAAATAGGTTTTTACATTGATCAAAGTTTACCCAAGTTTTAAATATTTATCATATATTTAGAAGAAGAAGAAAATAATAATAATAATAATAATAATATAGACTTGAGGAATTTTATAATTTATTTCAAAAATCATTTCTTATTAAATCTCAAATAAAGTTATTTTTATTTTCAACTGCTAATCTAAAGTGATTAAAGAGTTTGAGCACCATCACTGTGATGGAGTAGTCCATAGCTATTTGCTATGTCATTCAAATACCCCCCATTATTTATATTTTTTTAAAAAAATACTATATAAAAATTCTAAAACATTAATAGAACGAACCGTTTTCCCACAGTTCACTGCCAGGCCCATGTCTCTCTTTTTTTTAATTCAGGTAACCCTTATATCTTGTCTCTTCTTTTTCAGTTTTGAACACGAATAATGTTGTATATTCGAGATTTTCCTGAACAATTCTCTCCTTCTATTCATTATAAACCTTTTAGTAAACTTCATCATGCTCGAACACAAAATCTTTTGACACTTCAGTGTTTGAGATAGCTTTTGAAAATTCACCATTTTAAACATCACTGTAGTCCTCTTTTCTCTTTAAAATTATGAGTAACAAGTTAAAAGTTGAGAAAAGATCGATTTAAATATATTTAAATAGATATTTTCTTCATTATTACTTTAAGCTTCTTTAGAGAAGCTATAACTTAAAGATTCTTTTGAAATGCTTGTACATTTTTTGCATATTTTCATGATACAATATTAAGCGAGTATAATTAAAATGGGGAGACTGTTAAAATAAAATCAAAAAAGAGATCAAATTAAATTATGATCATCTCAGTACACAAGAGTAGAGATCAAACAGTCACTATTTTGAATAAAGTTTGAATATATCCTTACTTAAATTTAATTAACTATTCAACTAACTAAAAATGGAATTTTTCTTTTTTTATCAACTTTTCTGATTTTTTCTATTTCTTGTTCATCGATCAAGTAGATGCTGTAGTGATCTTTAGAATTTTTCATAATTTTCATAGATATCTTCAGGGTATCTTCAGGATATCTTCCTCAAAATAATTAAAGTGTGGAGAGTGTGGAGAGTATGGTGAGTGTGGAGGCCAGCATCACCAACAATAGTATAAATATCTCTAATAATCTCAAAATCAAGCATTATTATGAGTCTGGGATTTTTTCTACAACATCTTGTTTTTCTAAAATTCTTAGATGTGATAAAACCCCAAGAGTAATTTTTTAAGGAATAAAGAGAATGAAAATTTAATAAATGAACTCTAATAAATTTAATAATAGCTGGCTCACTGCTTGATCATCTTGCAGATCTTGTCGAAGTACCTGGACTCCTCTCTGGTCATCTTCTTGCCTCCTGATACTTGTAGCCTGGCATTATTCAAGTCACTGATCTCCATCTCGTGCCACTTCCTGAACTCCATGATCTTGTCGTCCTTCAGGCAATCCTTGAAGTTGTTGACAATAGCAAATGGGATCCTGGGGTTCTCGCTGAACAGGACCTGCAGCTCCTCGAGGACCCTGCACCTGGCGGTCTCCTTGTAAGCGTCCATTGCCTTCTTGATCGAGGTGGCCTTGACGATGTGGGGCTGGTTGTTGAAATCTGAGGGGTTGGTAGTCTTGAAGTGGGCCTCCACCTGCTACTGCAGGAGTCTTTATTTGTAAGCAGGAGATACACTGAGGAACCAGTTCCAAGCCACCTCAACCTCTTAGTGATCCTCAGGGGCGGCCTCGACCTCGTCCATGATGATGTCGAAGGGAGGGATGTACTGCTTGGTCCTGATCTATTCATAGTAAGTGAAGATCTTGGCGAGCCTGGCGTGGGACTTAATCATGAGATCCTCATCCTTGGTAGTGGAGGACTCCTCCTTGTTCTCCTCCGCATTGAACTTGTTGAAGAGCTTTGTTATTCTTGCCTTCTCAGTGGAGGCTTTCAAGGCTGCTTGTGCGAATGCCTCCTTCTAATCATCATTTCTGAGCCCAGCAAGTTGGGTTGCCCTGGACAGTCTTTTCTTTGAGGGTCTGATGTTGCTGTTTGGCTTTCTGTATTAGGTGCTTCCTGGGCCCTGGCTTGAACGTCTGATAGACTTCTTTAGCGAATGCCTGTGACTCTTGCGGGGTTTCTCGGGGCGCGCTTTTTTCTACACGAACTTGCCTTCCATTATGAGGGACCACTACATAATGAAAGCCTTCTAGAAATGCTTGGGTGGATCTTCCTGAATCATGCTAAGGATGTTCATGTAGCTCACATTGTGCAACCATTAGAGGACTTGGGGATTACTGAAGGTGATCTCGATAGGCCCTTTCTCAGCGTTATCTAGGATGTACCACTTCCCTTCCACCTTCACTATTGCGCCAGCATGGCATTCCTATGCAATGGTGCCTGCTTCATCATCAGACTTCACGTCGATGATCATCTGGAAGAGGTATCTGTTCTCAGTCAGGTGCTGATGAATGAAATTGGGAAACTTGAATCTGATGTTTCTTCTGTACTTATCCAGCATCTCCTTTGGCAAGGAGTGCACGATGCTGGGACTGTACCACATGTTGCGAGCCTAGTCATAAATGAGATGGTGCAAGTTCTTGAATGAAATGCCATGCTCCACAAGATGCTCGGGTCTGCGAGTAATGACCATATGAGCGCGAGACTAATAGAGGCTGACAAACTTCTCTATGGTGTCAAACAGAGGGCCCCCTGCATACATATTGACGGCGTGAACGAGGCAGGCATACTAATTCTAATCTGTCCTTCCAGGGTGCAACAAGGGATTTGCGAATAGCTTTGAGGGATCCACCTGCTAAACGTCTTTGTAGAGAAAGGTTTTAGCGAACTCGCAAAGGATTTCTCCATACCTGGCCTTCTTGAAATCCTCGATAGTTTCCACAAGGTAGTCTTTGTAGCTCTCCTCACCTTCGAGATCTTCGCCTTGCTCAGCGGCTCTCTGCTTCCATTTATCAAGGTTGACAGGTGGCACCGAATAATCGTCCAACTGATCTAGTAGGGCTTGTGTCTCACTGTCCTGCACCTGCATAGTCACCCCAAGTTCCTGCAATTCATCATCGCTGTCGGTCCTGCTCTCGTCCTCCCTGTCTGTAAGTTGCTTCTGATCATTTCGCTGATCAACTGATAAATGGGAGTTTTCATTTGCTTTGAGGAGATCGTCATTTAGATCATCGAGGTCTTCGCCATCCTCATTGAGTGAGGCAGACTCCTCATCATTGTCCCTGCCTGAGCGAGCGCCTGCATACAAGTTCCAGTATTGGAGATCATTGAGCTCTGGCTTGTGATCATCGATGAACTTCTCCACTCTGTCCCTGTCAATTGGGTACAGCAACTATGAGTACTCAATCCAGATGGCCTTCTTTCTGGGGTCATTCTCGAAGGTGCATTTGGCGGCAACCTTTCCCTTCAGCTGCTTGACGTCGATCAAGTCCAGGATCTTGTATGCTGGACCCTTCCCCATGCTTTGGGATCCCTGGTTATGTTGCGATGACTGGGTGCTTCCGTAATTTGTAGAATCCATTTTTCTATAATCGAATTTAAGTTTTAATATTTTAATCTTAATTAATTAAAATAGGGCAGCTGTTTAAAGAATAATTAAACCCTTAATTTAAACTATTAAACGATTAAATAATTTCAATTACAAAATCTCCCAGACTTTTTTGCTTTCGAGTTTTTTAGAAAATGTTGAGCTAGAGGGGTCATCTTAAGGTCAGTTTGTAGCCCTTTCAAAACTAGGAGGAACTCGGGCACTCGGGGCACACAGCACACGCCCTGGCGGAGTTGCGCTCAATTTACATTTTCTATAAAATTAAAAAATATATAAATATATTTAATTGATTAATTGATGATCCCCATACGTAATTGGTAAAAATACTAACCCCATTCAGACCTCCTTGAGGCTCAGGTGCTTCAGAGCATCAATTAAGGAGCAAGTGAAGGCGCCGGTGAGCCACCTCATGTCAAGATGGGAAACTTGAAACGCCAAGGCTTATGCGTAGCGTCGCAGTTGCTTCCTTTACAGTTAAGGGAGCTGATGCCTACTTGGTGGAGACGGGCAGCAGCAAGGGATTCAGATCTCTGCACTTGAGGAATCGAAATGCCTTCTCCACAGGAGCCATGTCGTATTGGTAGGGTCCCAGGAACATGATGGGACGTTGAGCTACTATAAGATGCCCTTGGTGTAACTGCTGCGATGATAGGAAGCATTATCCATTAGCAGGATGAAATGGGCCCTCCAGTCTTTGTCTTGCCCATACAAATGCTAAATGAGGTCTACCATGAAGACCAAGAAAGTGTGGGAGTTAGTGTAACCCACACTCACATTGAAGATGAAGCCACCCCGATTGGAGGCAGCCGCGGTTATACAGAGGCGGCTGATGCGTTTCTGCGAAGACTAAACATTTTAGCTGCCCTTGGCGATCCAGGAATAGCTGCGATTATTAGTGTTCTGGATGATGGTCTCGTCGATGTTGTATATCGTGAAGCCCGAGCACGAGGCCTGAATGAAGTAAGCAGCGGCGATCTGGCGCTGGAGCCTCGACTTCAAGTTATTGTGGTTGGGAGTGAGATGGGAGATCTTGTGGTAGCTCATGTGCAACTCGTGCCTCAGGAACCTGCTATGCGATAGGGGGAAATGCGCACTCCCAGCCGCTGCTGCAAGCTCTGCATGATGCCTCTCGTGGTGATGACTCCTTTGCTCTCCTCAATGTGCGCAATGATTGAGTCAGCCTCCTCAGCTGTGAGCAGCATATTCTTTCGACCCCACTTAGCGGGCAACAGCTTACCATCGGAGTGAGCGGCATCCTGGAGTAGCCTCCTGACATGATAGCGACTGGTGCCCACGAGAGTGGCTATAGAGGGCAGGCTGAGGCCTTGGCTGGAATAGAACTCGGCCAGCTCCCTTTTACGACCCCATTGCTTGAAGGTCAAGAGCCTTCAAATGGCGAAACAGACTCCTGCCATGAAGAGGCTATTAAGGTGGGGTTACATGAGGAGAAGCCAATTACTCCTACCAGTTCTCACTAGCGACGCTTTACTAAAGGTCTTCTTGTTGAAATGTAGCCTCCCGGTCTACTAATTAACCAAAACTCTCACTCGAGACTGCCGTATCGGGGAATGCCCAGTCTCTCACGAGACAGGCGAGTCTACAGATTTCGTCGACAGGGAGGAAGCTCGCCTCTTGAGAATTGGCCTTGAAGAATTGCGATACCTGGGCGCGGGGATCAAGCAATGGGTACTGAGTGGCATCGGGCGCTTACCCATAAGAAAGCAGGAAGGCATTCAGCTGCTCCACGAGTTGAGTAGAGGAGTGCTCGAACATCAGGACCTCTTCATGAGTCGACAATGGCTGCTCGACTAGGGGGCTGCGCAAGACCTGAACATCCTTTGATGGCTTGGCCCCAGGAGGAGCGCTAGTGGTTGCGAGGGCAGGGTATTAGTGCTCTGTCTCCTCTTCAGAGACGTTGGAGCACCCTTCATCGGCGAGGTCGCTACGCGAAGTCAACATGCTCAAGCGCTGCTGTATGTATCGAGGGGCACCCAGATTTCTACCACCACGAGTTACAGATTTCTTCAAAGGCTATTACGAATTCATTTAGAGATTTCCTCGAATCTATTGAAGTTTAACTAAGTAGCTTTAGGAAGCAATCTTATACAGATCTAGTAGGTCTTCCTGAGCCACTACTCTAGAAATACCTTCCAGGCACCCCTGCGAACTATAATTTTTAACTCTCCATGTCATAGTAATCCATGAACTTTCTTGAGCTCCAGTCCAAACTTTCCAGTAAGCGGGACCTGTATCTCTTCCTGACCCAGGATGGTAAGGCACACATGCCAAACATCAAGCAGACCAACTCGTACTTCCTTAGTGACGTGCTTAAAGGCAACAAGAACGTAAGCTATAAATGCGAGAGCCTCACTTAACCCTCATATAGTATATTCGAAGGGACCAGGTGAAGGTATCAGCAATCCCGTAGCTGGAAGGCCTTACTGTGACTGACCTCCTTTCTTTAGCCCAGGAGCATTCACAATGATTGGAATTCTTGCCACATCCCCGCGATTGGAAGAAGATTGACAGGCAGTGGCTGGGCGACATCCTCAGCACCGTGATCCCTGACCAGTTGTAGGCCAAGATCGACGAAGCCCTTAGGAGCAGAGCGGCTCGGGTGGCGGAGCAGCGATAGTTGAATGTCCAGCTCAGACCTGAATTCGCAGAGGCATTTGCTAATTGCCTCAATGTGTCTTGTAAGTACCAACATAGCTTTACTTAATCTCCTCATATAGAGAATCGTGGCAGAGCTGCTGGTCTCCTCAAGCCCCAATTAAAGAGAAAGCGCACGCGTTCAGAGTTCGAGGAGACCAAGGATGAGGAGTCCCTATTAAAGGCTGACAAGAAGGAATACATGCTGCAAGTCAAGCGCCTGAAAATGGATTATGGGAACATGACTCAAGGTCGCTTGCACAACCGCAGCTTCAACATGGGTGTGCAGAACTTGATGCAAAGCACCCAACTTGACCACACCGCTCAGGGGAGCCAGAGCCTCAATAAGATGCAGTTCAACATCTGAGATCCTGCAGATTCTAGAGGATTTCACGAGCTTTCAAGCTATAATACTAGCGTCAGGTAAAGAGCCCTAGCGTTTGCTTTGAAGCTAATGAGATATTGCTTCCTGTCATTGCTCCCACTGCTCAGCATCCTATACGCAATATAACTATTGAATGAAAAAAACTTACCCAAGCATTTCTTTCACTCCCTTATAAGGCTATTGATGGGGCTCGTCTCTTTCAATTGCGAGTCTAGCTAGCTGAGTCTAACAGCGAGGCTTTAAAAAGAATAACTACGATTGGGTAGTACAAATAAGTGCAGAGCAGTTTTAGAGTGAATTAACTTAATTAAGGGTGTGATGGCAAGTGAGTGTGTGTGAGTTAGTTTTTTAAAGTAATTATTAGCTTAACAAGCGTATTAATGTGAAGGGTGTCACTGCTCAAGCGCAGCTGCGCTGTCTTTCACTGCTTCAGCTGCAGCAGTCACCACGATTAGTGGATACTGAGTTTCCTGATTGATCTCAGTTTTTGCCAGGGAGTCTTCCTGTTGAGCTTCTGTCACTAGCATGCATTCCTCTCCTATAATCATCTCCAGCTCAGAGGTGTCCATCTCAGGGCTTCTCTTTGCAAGCAATGGCAAGGAGGTATCGTCAGCTCTTGGTGAGGTAGCAATTAGTTCATCCTCAATCAGCGACTTTGGCTCAGCGCCATTAGTTGCCTATTTGGGGTTAGCAGCCAATGTACTATTCTTAGCTGCTGCCTTGCCCTGCTAGTACTGCACCCTCAGCCCCGTGTCTTACACAATCTCCTTGCTATTCTTGTCCTCCAGCAGGAAAGCTCGCGAAGCCATGATTTGCCTGATGTTGCTCTTGCCAATGAACCCTACGTTCAGCGGGTTGGCCTGCTGCCTCTCGATGTCCAGGAAGCGAAGGATTTAGTCAGGGGGCGACTCTATAAATGTGGAGGCTACCTTAAGACTGCTAGCCTTCACTTCATCGCCATTCAGGACGTAGGACGATTGATGCTCCATCAGTCTCAAAGCCACAAGCAGCTTCTCCATCCGAATGTTCACCTGCCAGTTCGTCATTGCCTGTCTCTTGCCCAGGGCATTGTGCGAGCCTTCCAGAACAGGCTCCTTACTCCTCACCTCCAGGCAGGTGTTGCTGGCAATCATCTCAATGCAGAGGATGCGAGCGAAGCTAAGCTCTTGTTAGACGGTGATTGCGCTCTGAGTGAGTCGCTCAATGGACTTCAGGCTACTACTAATGATGTCCTGCAGGTTCTCTTGTTGATTCAGCATGAAGCTGATTCCTCTTCCATTGCGTTTGGAGTTCCCAGTCTTGGCGTCCCGCTTCTTCATCATTCTCTCCTTCCTAGGTATCAGCTTCTTGGACTCTGAGTCAAGCAGGTCTTCGAAGTCCAGCTTCTCCCACTCATCCGGCAGGCGTTCTTACTGAATCAGGAAATGATTTCACGTCATTCTTTTTGGACTTCAAGACTGATCGCCACTCTGCGATCACCTCTACAAACAGCTTGATGAGCACCTCCTTCCATAGGTCTTCCCCACCATCCCTTAGCTTGTAGCCTTTGAGCGCCTTCACCACTGAGGTCATCCTAGTACGAAGGTTACTGGTAGCGATGAGATTGCCAGCAACATACTTCGAATATATCATGTTGCCCTTGGTGACCCTTATAGGCTGACTCGGATTCTGCCCATTCACAGGTTGTATGCCTCTGCTCTCTTGTACTGCATATTAGGGCTTAGAAGCAAGGCTTGTCTTTACGAAGTTACAGATAGGGTTCTCTTACTGTAGAGAGACTACAGCTTACCCATTTTACAAACAATCTTCGCCTTCCATCTACATGCCTGTAGGAAGCTGGCTTTCCATAGGGGGCTCCTCTAAGGACCCCACGGTTTTGTAGAACTATTGGTAGTTAGTCATCCTCCCTTTCCACCAGCGACTGCTCTGGCTCTCCTGCATGCGATGGGTTATTTAGTACTCCCTGCCCGCGTGCACCATCCTGAGGGTGCGCTTGGAGAAGGTATTAGTCTGAAGGGTGTCTTTAAATAGCTTCGAGAACTGTTGGGACATTGCATCTTCACTTGAGTTAAAGAGCCTTTTCATTAGGGGTCGAAGTTTTTCAATGGCGGTTGAGATATAGCTGTTAACTTCTGGCGAGAGCAGGCAGTATCTCGAATGCTTGCGAAACCTCGTCTTCTGGAACAATCGTGTTCTCAGGAATTTGTGCTGGCAGCAGCTGTACTCACCAGATGCCTCCTTAAGCCTAGACTCCCTCGACCTTTTAATAGCGTCTAGCGCAAGCATTATCAGGTTCACCTGCTCTCTTTGGGAGGCTTGCTCACTCAGCTCGGCCTCTCTGAGCAATTACATTGTTGTCTGGTAGTATTCAGAGAAGTGTCGTTAGTCCAGAGAGGCTCTTATGAACATCTCCTGGAGGTCTTTATCAGTTGGCCTTTTGCTTGGCTTTTTAAAGATTTGTTGATCATTAGGTTACTAGTTGAGTGACCGTTAGGGATTAATTAGTTATTTCTTAGGTTGTTTTATTTTCTCTAGTAATTCGTTCAGTTATCGATGCAGGTCTGGAGACAGGCAGCCCACTGATGAAGTATAAGACTAAGAATCTGCACATTCTTGGCCTTTTCCCTCTGAGGGCGTCCGCTCCATTTGATCTGTCGAGAGTCGCAATGTCTCGTCATTGGGGTTTCGCAGTAGAACCGTTGGGGTTGTATCCAATAATTATTCTGGGAGGCCCCCACCTCCGACCTCGGTCGCGTCTTCACTAATAGGTACTGCTCCCCTTATTCTCAAGGTATCCTCTCTCGTATCGTCATGTAGTCTCTCTGATCGATAAGTCGCTTCTCTGGTGAAGGTGAGCTTGCGCACGGATAGTCGTAGCTCGATGCTGCTGTTGACCATCTCCTGGTAGTGGCTGGTCACGTTACTGCCAAAGATGGCATCTACCATGTCTTGCATCTCCTTGTAGGATCTCCGACCAACAGAAAGGTTGTCCATTAAGCATCTGAGTCTCGTCTCAAATATGGCGGCGTCTGGGATGTGGGAGGGCTCGAGGGCGGCGCAGAGGATTGGTGGGAGGAGCTGGGGGTTTAACTCCACCGATGGCGACGAGAGGAAGGGAATGATCTTGTGCGATACTGTATTATCTGGGCTCAGCATCTTTTTTTGTACTGGGGTGTATATATTATAATAATTAAGGCTTAATATACTAAAATAAATTTTAATCAGATCAGGCCTCAAAAGTTGGTTGCTTTTTGATTTTTGATTAAGGCCCTATATATATATTAGTACTACTATAATTTTACATAAAGCAACCAACTTTCCTATAATAATAAAAATATAGTATTTATTTAAAATTCAAATTCAACTTAATTCAAAAAAATACTCTTGGGGTTTTAACTAATGTTGAAGATGGTGAAGAAGATGATGTTGATGAAAACAAAGAAAAAATCAGTGATCTAAAATTTTGAAATTCTCTAGAATTTCAACCAGACTCATAATAATGCTTGATTTTGAGATTATTAGTGATATTTATGCTATTGTTGGTGATGCTGGCCTCCACACTCTCCATACTCTCCTCACTCTCCACACTTTAATTTTTATTTTGAGGAAGATATCCTGAAGATACCCTGAAGATATCTATGAAAATTATGAAAAATTCTAAAGATCACTACAGCATCTACTTGATCGATGAACAAGAAATAGAAAAAATCAGAAAAGTTGATAAAAAAAGAAAAATTCCATTTTTAGTTAGTTGAATAGTTAATTAAATTTAAGTAAGGATATATTCAAACTTTATTCAAAATAGTGACTGTTTGATCTCTTACTCTTGTGTACTGAGATGATCATAATTTAATTTGATCTCTTTTTTGATTTTATTTTAACAGTCTCCCCATTTTAATTATACTCGCTTAATACCAATACTTGTATCTTAAGACTTGCAGCAGACAGCACCCATTTATATTAAATATTATTAAATAATACCCCAGTTTAATTGAATTATAATTATTGAACTTCACTTTATTTAATATATTTTTACTTAGCTTTTTACCTTTATTTGGATGCATCATAGCTTAATTTTTTAATAAACAATTTATAATTAGTTTATAATACTAAGTATGTCTTTGTTTATATAAAGGGAAACTAATAGCGCCTTTAAATTGACCGCATATATTTGTAATTTTAATTTGAGTTTAATGAAGTTTTCAGAAAATATCTTAATTTTTGTCAAAATAATTTTTATTTTATCATGCTAATTATGAAACAAATTTAAATTATTAGTTATAAAAAAATGAAAATATTTGATTTCAAATAAATATTAGGAAACAATTCCTTTTAACTTCTTCTATTAAATATAAGGACCAGTCTCAGGTTGAGTTCTACTGGCAAAGATAAAATAAGGATTATAATATTTCCAGCTCATAGAGTTTTGATTGAAATATTAAGTATAAATAATTAACTAATAATAAAAATAGGCATCTAACAACAAAATTTGTATTAAATAATAAAATTCTATATAATTATTTATTTTTTACTTATAACATAAATTGAGCACATGTGCTGTTAGGCGTCTTATCAATTTCATATTAATGTTGTCTTATTATTGATAAAAGGTATAATTCTATTCATTAGAATAATTTAAAAAAAAAGAAAATAATTTATAAAAATCTTTAACTTCAAAAGCCTTTGTCCTGAGTTAGTTAAACTTAATTATTTCAATTTTTAGACAGTAAAGTTGTTCTAACTTTATTTTGAAAAGTAGTTTCTTATCCCTCAATATCTAACAAAAATTGAGACAGTTTTTACTTTTTCTATTACATTTTAATTAAGCCTAATATAGAAATGTAATAAATATATGAGAAAGGTATCATCAATTATTAAAAAATATTATAAAATAAGATCAAGTTATTTGAATGAGTAAAATTAATTTTAACTTTTTTTTATAATTCAAATTAGTTACTAGACTAATTTAATAATGAAATTTAGATATTGAAAATTATTTATTATTAATCTGGATTATATAGATAACTAGTCAAAAGAACTTGAATAGGAGACGAGGCAAAATTGTTACTTTACCCCAAAGTTAGTTCATTAATTTTCATTTTTAACTAATAGAAGGATGTTCAATCGAAGATAAAATAGTTGATGAGATTTAACAAGGAATTCTTTAATTTTACTTTGACTACCTACCTGACATTTATATACAGAAAAATAAATTAATATATTGGATGCGATAAAAAATATTTTACAATAATTAAAAACTTCTTAGTTTCTGTTCATATATTATTTAACAAATATTAAAGCATAAGCTTCGCAATATTAATTTAAAATATTTAAAAATAAGCACCAAATCTAAATTTCAATTGAATGTAATAATTTTTCCCTATAGGATATAATAGCAATTCATTTTGATAAGAAAGTGAACTTCACTTTTTTAATAGTCTATGCATAGGGTAAATTTGAATAATTTATATTAAATATAAAGATGCTAGCAGAGAAAAGTGATTAGATTAATTAATCTCTACTCTCTGACGTTTCTGGTTCAGATTCAAGCGAGTAGGAGGAGACTCTTTAAAAGAGTTCATCAGCACTGTCTATTTAAGATGATATAACTACTGGAAATACTACTACATTAGGAAAAAAGAAAATGTACAACTTCGACGATAATTAAATATTTGCAATTAATCAATAAATAACAAAAAAGAATTAAAGCATTTAAGTTCAAAATTATTTTATCATATTTTGTAAATATTAAACTAAATAATTTATTCATAAATAATTATTTTTTCGACATCAACTCTGATGAATAACTCTAGACTTCGGTTAAAATATGGGAGGAAAGGCTCATTCAAAACCCCAAACCCCTTTAGTAGTCTAATTTAATCATAACTAATGATAATGATTTTGAGAAATTTATAAAAATTACATATTTAAATTAATGAGACAGCAAACTTCCGTAGGTAATGGGAAACTACCTTTTATAGAAGGAAACTTCTCCCTTCTGAATGTAAATGTATATATTATTTGGGACCCCCCCATAGATTTACTGTATAATTTATAAAATGGATGAAATGATCATAGTGCAAAACTAAAACTAATTCTTAATTGCTCGTTTATAGCAAGACTGCTCCATTAATCTCCTGCAACTGTTATGTTCTTAATTAAATTAAAATAAACTTCAACTTAATTCTTAGCCTAAAAGACCCTTAAAACTTTAGCAACATCACATTATTTATCTTTATGATAAAACTCTTTAATACTGGGGCTCATTTCTTTCTCGCCTCGAGAGCTGTGATGTCTCATCTATAAATCCCTGATATTCACATCTCTTCCTAAATTAAAGAGCATTTATTAAAATGGAATATTTTATAAAATGGTCAATCGCTTTAAGAGATGATTGGATTGGCCTTACTATCTACTTTATAAAACCAATTTTAATTATTTAATCAATTATGCAAAGAGCTTGAGAGCATATATTTAATTCATTTATATTGATGAGTTATTATTCACGTTTATTGAAATTATATCGAGGTCCTGATATAAAAGATACAGAAACATTGAAATTTATTATTAGATTCAAATTATAAACTCATGGAATTCTTGGTGGAATAAGTGAAGATTATATGTTTAAGACTTATTTTACCAAACCTCTCTCAATAAAATCTGATAATACATAAGTTATTATAATAGCTGTGAAATAAGGGCGCTGCTAAGTGATCATTCTCTTTAAAGATACCTTATTAGTTCATAGAACTAAAAACTCAAGGAGTGAATATGCTAGGCTAAACATAACATCTGTATTTAATGCCCTACACTCCTTAGTTAAATATAATTAAATTATATTTTGGGGGTTATTAAAATACTGCTAAAAAAATTCTACTCTGTCAGTTGATGTACAATTTTAAGCTCGAAAAGAAACAATGAATTTTATAAATAGGGTTGCAGAGAGAGTCATCAATAAGAAAGCTAAAGTTTGTGCTAGATTAGGAAGGTTTTATCTTTATAGATAATCTTTAGCTTTTAACGAATGAATAAGTTCACACATCAAATGAACTTTTAAAAGGCTTTTTCTTCTCTTTCTTTTCTTTCACTAAAGTTTTGCTTAAGCTTATGTTTCTTCTTTGTGCCAGCTACTGCATGTATATTCATCTCTTCTTGTTTTTATAAATAATGAAGAATCCTTTACTCAGTTCATGCTTTTCCTGAGAATTTATCTATTTCCTAAAATTGATTGGATCTTTTATAAAATAAAAGCAGCGACAGTTTTTTCCTATAAAGTTAGAAGTCTAAGCTTACTAGAGATAATCAATGTTTCTAAGGTTCTTATACCCACGTTTCACTGATTTTATTTCATGCTTCTCTATTTCTTCATGAGTGATACTGTAGAAAGGGAATACTGAAGTGATGATAAAATTGAATGGGATATTTGGGCTCTAGAAGCAATTATATTAGAATGTAATGTCAACAAGTCATTACTAAAGCTGTAAAGAGAAAAATTAAAGCAAGAACCTAGATAAAATATAAAAAGATAGATATTTGGCTGATTAAATATTTAAATAGGCTAACTAGAGAGCAGAGCATATAATCGATTAAGTTTATAATTGAAAATGAGAATCAAGTTTAGATAATTAGCACATGATGCTCGTGCACAGTTTGAGTCAATAGTTAAAAACACCTATAATACACACTAATAACATTAAACTTAATCGTAATCCCCAACATAAAACCTATTATAATCTTAATAGTAAAATTTTATAATTTTAAAACGCATTCAAGCTAATAAATAGGTTTGTGATTTTGATTAGATCCAACGTTTATTTAATTTAAAATAATACAAAGGTTGTTCATAAGTCAAATAATGATATATATCTTAGAGATTTTGAAACAAACACTTTATTGTATAAAATTCAATCGACATTTAATGAAAACGAATTTGTGATTTTAAATGATGGATATTAAAAATAAAAAGAGATTTTGAATAAAATATGAGATTTTTTATCAGATAAATGATTTAAAAATTTAAATTGCTATTGAATAAAAATTATCAAAAACATCAATTTAATTCACTTGATAATTTAAACTCATTTAATTAACTTCTTAGGTTTTTTATGTTTTTTCTAGGCAAATCTTGTTAAATGGGGAAACTGTTTTAAAAGTGAGATGACTTGAAAACGTTTAATTCAAAGACTTGATTAACTATAGATATTTAATATTAATTGACATTGAGGTTGATTTATGAAAAATTAGTAGAGATGATTAATTTTTTTATATAATAAAAAATGCAGGGTTAAGTTTCCTGCCCTTTACATAAATATTTCTTTAATTTTCCAAAAACATAGAAGAAATTTTAAAATCACTACTTCAAATTGCTTTCCCAGCAACTTTTTATAATATAATTTGCAAGATTTACATCTATCCCTTGTCTTATTCACAATAGAAATTTTTATTAACTATTGTCTTAATTAACATTAAATCGAAATTGCATGATATTATTCGAATATTTATCAATATTGGATGTTTAAATAAGCAAATTTTGTTCATAGACAATGATTAAGCTTTATAAAAATTGATAAAAATAACATATTTTTATATGGATCAGGAAACTACTTTCTGGTGCAGGAAACTACCTTATTATGGGGTCAGGAAACTTCCGGCTTTGGTGCATTATGAAATTTGGAATCAAGAAACTTCCCCCAAATGCAACAAGTAATCGGTAAGAAGAAGAGCTAATTAATTTGGGAAATTAATTGAAACTTTATAGCAAGAAAATAGAAATGGCTACCTATAATTGTTAGGCAAGAATTAATAGTTCTTAGTTCGTTCAGAATACTAAACGAGGATATGATAGATTATGAGAAATTGACTTGCTTAAAATTGAATCTTATTTTATTGAGCTAAATATAAAAATTAGATTATAAATTCTTTAAAAATACATGAGGATTAAAAAAGGAGCATATAATGAAAAACGAATAAGCAGAATTATTAAGGATTAAAGACATCAATAGTCGTTAAAGTCAGAAATTACTTTTTATTTTATTTAGAAATTTTCACTTGTGCTATTGAATTGTTCTTCAAATTTTTAATTTACCCAAAAGTTTATCAATATTTCTGCCATAATTTTATTTATTTTATGCAACTATAAGGAATTCTCTTTGTTATAAATAGCCATTAATAATTTTAGCATTTATCTTATCTTAAATTAAATGTTTATTTATCAATTAAATGAGAATTTTGAGAAAAATAAGAAGTTCTTTCTTAAAAAATTAAATTTTTAAAATCATTTTTCATTCAACTATAGTAAATAGCATTTTTCAATGAAGACACAATATTTTTCTTTGATTTTGATGACGTATTTAACTAATCTAATACTCAAAGTAGTGATTGGAACACTTAATACTATAGTAAAGAATAGTTCAGTTCTTCTAATAGATATGGTAAAGCGAATTAAGTAATTTGATCGTGGACATACAAGATTAATCAATTATTTAATCATTAAATGTAGAATTATAGTAGCGTAATTTTGTCTTAATAGCCTCATCATCAGCCCATTTTTCATTATCAAGTTTATCATGATTTTCTAGAAAGCGATTCTCGTTACATCTTCACCTTCTAAGAGTTAATAATAATCAAGATTCATAATCATAAGTTCAAATCTCAGCCACATTATGGTTTAAGACTGCTAATCACAAAATCAGTTTACAGAGTCTTAACTAATATTTTAATACCTCTTGAATTATTAATAGTGTTGTATTAATTAATTTAGGACTGATATTTATTAATTAAAAACCTATAAACTGATCCTGAGATTAGAAGTCTTAAACCGCGATGTGGCTTAGATTTGAACCTTTAATCCTGAATCTTGATTTTTATTGCGGTTGGAATTTTATTATATAAATTCGAGAACCGCTTTCTAGAAAATCATGATAAACTTGATAATGAAAAATGGGCTTATGATGAGGCTATTAAGACAAAATTACGCTACTATAACTCTACATTTAATGATTAAATTATTGATTAATCTTGTATGTTCACGATCAAATTACTTAATTCACTTTATTACTGATTTAAGAGTTGTTGACAATATCATTTTCTTTATGATACATAATTCTGCTTAAGAATATATAGTCTATGCTATTTCTGATGAATGGGAAAGTGAAAGTAGTGTAAAAAATTATAAATATTTTTAATTGATACTCAATTGAAAAGGGTTGAAAAAGGATTTATAATAGGGAAGTATTGGTTGATTTGTGTGTCATTTGAAAATATAATTTAAATAATTTTTATCCTGTAAAAAATAATTCAGAAAAAAACAAATCAACTTATATCGTATTCAGTTCCCTTCAATAATTATACACTTTTTTTAATCTATATCTCAACAATTTATTGTATTAAATTTGCATAAATTAATCCAATTAATTTCGTATTTTGTTTGAATATAAGAACTAAAATTAACTTTTTTTTTAAAAAAATTTTGCTGGATTTGAACAACAATTTATTTTTTAATTTTGAGATTATTACAAGAGTTCTCATTTATATATGTTAAATCTTAATTTTATATACATGTCTTCTTAATATCCCAGTCATATATAAATATTAGGTTTAAAATAAATGTAAGATTCACAAATAATTATATGTTACTAATATATCGAATTGTAAAATTAAATTTATTATTTCATTTATTCATTAGTAATCTAAATTATTTTTTAGCTAATCAACTTAGATTTAACTATATTCTTGTTTTATTCATAATTTATATATAGAATTTAAAACAGGAAATTGTGAAAATAATTTTGAATTAAATGATTTATTTATTAAATATTTTAGACTCCACCAGTAATTTATTAAATAAATAAAGTATGTTAAAAAATCTTATTTGAGTAATCTTTAAAATTTGAAAAATTTACATTTCCTTACAGAATATGAAATTTAGAGATTACAATGTGGCAATTGAGTGTTTATTTTTTTAAAAATAATTGATAACATTTTCACAAAAAAGCATTCTGAAACATTTCAACAATATATAAATGATTAGATATAGAATTAAGCAATTACATTTTAATTGATTAATTTAAAAATTTAAACAATTTTCAACAACAAAAAATTTTGCTTGATTGATATATATATTTAATTCGTTTCAGTTTAATTGTGGTATTTTGATTTATAATAAATTATATTTAATAATATCCCCATATTTGAATATATTCTTTAATTTCAATTAAAAAGTATTTTTTTTTCAATTTTAAAAATAGTGAAAACGACTCCGCTGAAGAAACTACAGTTCCAAGATTATCTAGGTTGAAACACATAGAAGGAAGTGATAAAAATACTTCTCTAAAAATTAAAACTTTTTAGGATGGTAATTTCAAGGGATTTTTTTGTAACAAAAGTTCAAATTTAATATTATTTAAAAGGTTTTTTGCATTTTTTAATTTATAATATAATAGTTTATTCCATTAATGCAATTTTTAGGAATAATTTATAATTAAACAAGGTTTGATAGAATTTTATAAATTTTATATTTATCCAATCAAGATAAATGTTCTTTCATAAATATTGTGTATAATTTTTTAAGTGATTTAAAATTATAGATATTGCAATTAAACAATTGAATTTCCTTATTCTCTTGAAGTCAAATTTTGTATAATGATGGAAAGATAAATAGTATTGCTATATATTAATAACATAAATATTTAATAATATTTCCATATAATTATAGCTGAATATTTGGAGGAAAAAGATTTTGTCACTTTTCTGTAATATTTTAATTTATTTTTAAAAAAATAAAGCATTCTGGTTCTCAATATATAACTATTTGTTAGATTTTCTTATGCTTATTTAATAGAATTATAAACAGTGTATTAATAAAAGCTCATTACATTTTACTGCATTAAAATTCCTTAAATTATTGTCAATAGTCATTCTATTATGAAATTTTGAAAACTATTAAATAAATCAAATTTATTCTCTTTAAAATTAAAATTATATAAATTAAGTTCTGTGATAACTAACATTTTTGATAGCTATATTTTAATATAAGAAGAGGGAGGTGATTCTCTCATTATATTAACAAATTTTAATTTTTTCTATTATTACCAAACTAAATAATTTATAAAATTTATTTACATATTAAATTTAAGATTTGCATTTAAAATGAACTACAAGTTTAAGAAGAGGGGGGGAGATAGTAAGCGGCATATTAAACGTATTTTCAAATATATTAGCATCAAATATTCAGGTTGACACTAATTCAGATCACTAAAACTTATACCAAACGTAAAGTTAAAAGTCAGGTTGAATATAAAATTAATTACCAGTGTGTGAAAAATTTATCTAAGAGAACAAAATTAAAGTATAAGTATTTTGTTTCTTAAAAAAATGAACCATTATTTAATAATTAATTTCTCCTATTAAATTAATGTTTGCAATAAGAATATATGATAATAATTATAATAATATAGAAATAATAAAAATTAGAATAATAAATCATTATTTTTTTTGAATTTCCCTGCCAAAATCAAATTTTTCATTAAAAGCAAAGCATACTTTATTTTTTATTTTTCTTTACAAATAAATCAATAAAAATTAAAAGTAAAATAAGTCATTTTATAATAGACTTTGATTTTGATAGAGAAGTGCCTTTCAATCACAAAAATAAAATAAATAGTGATGAGTGATTATGGTTTTCCAACCTAATCCCTAATTAATATTTTACTATTAACTATAGTATATAAAACCCAAGATACATTCCTTTTTGGTGTTTATTTTTATAATATAAAGGACATTTAATTCTTTTTATGTCAAGAAATATAATTTATTATTTACTTTTTTTAATTCAATTTTTATAATTGTTTTAAAAAAATAATAATTTGAATTATACTTATTAAATTCTATATGAGCTAACTGATATTCTAAATTTTTAGGATTTATTAACCATGAAATAAAAAATTAATTGTTTTTAATACATAATTATTTCTTAAACTATATTTACTATATACTTATTTTTATAAGAAAATTAAAAATCTAAATAAACAATGTATTAATGGCTTATTGTATTTATCGAAGCATTTAATTTTATTTAATATGCAAGTTTATTAGATTTTATTTCCAATTAAATTCATAATTCTTCATGCGAAATCTTTTAAGTATAATTCTTCATAATTTTTATGAATTTAAATTTTATTTCCCCAAAATTCAACAAAATTGATGAAAATTAATTAACTTCTATATATGTTTTAATGAATGTATTACTGACTATTCCAGACACTTTAAACTTTATTTAAAACTCAAGCCTGTGTTATAGTTTTGACAAACCTAAATCAAAGTATGTTTTTTACAAAATAAAAGCAACAAGCGATGGAAACAATAGCTCTTATGAATGCAAATAGATAACTTCGCAGTAAATCTAAAATCTCCCTGTTGATTTCCATATTGATTACGCAGAATTCCTTGAGCAAAAATAAATGATATTTCTCATTGGGAAAGTTGATAAAAATGTCTAGGGCTAACAAGCCTCATCATTAGTTATGATTGACTACATCAACATGTTAGTAGTCAACAAGGTAACATTTAAAGATGTTTTCACTGGTATTATCTGAGGATGGTTTCCCCTTAGACAGATGAGATTGGATCGCCAAAAGTCAAAGTATGAATATCTGATCAAACCTATCTGGATGGCTTAAGCCCCAGTATTAATTTCCATACAGCATTATATAATAATAATAATTCACTGGTATTAAACAGTTTATTGTAAAAAAGGATTCTCAATAGTTATATATTCTACACAATAATCTTAAACTTAAATATAATATGGAAATGATATGTGATTGATAATAAATTTAGATATTAATGATATTACTTAATATTTCAATTTTTTTGGAGAAATTATAGGTAATTTATAAACAAATAATTTTAAAAATATAATGTTTTAATGGCATTCATTAATTTTTCCCTTACTATGCAGCATCTAATCAGGAAGAAAATTATTTAATACCTAAGAAATTCATTTATAGTATGGAAGAAGGTGATAATCTTATTTTTTAAATTTCAATTAAAAAATAATTAATGATTATTGTTTAATTTTAAAATAATTTTATTTTGTGAAAAATATGAAATAAATTAACTTGTTTTTATAGTGAAATAAAATACAAATTATAGTATTTTTATTCATTATAAAAATACTATTACAACTCAAGTAATAATATTATCATCAATGAGTGAGATAGGAAGGCAGATTGATTAAAGAAAGAGAGATGGAAATTTGTCCTCAAATTAAGAGTACCTTCAAAGACCTCCAATATCTTCAGTACTTGCACAAAATCTTTCGAGTAATATAAATTGACTTTAAATAATTATTCAGTATCTTTAAATTAAAAAATAGTTCAAACTTAATAAAAATTATCATTTAAAAATTCATTGTGAAGAATCATTTGACTCTTAATTATAAAATATAGAAGAATTAATTATGAGTTACTAATAAGCTTAAAAATTTGCCCTAATTATTTTGTTGTGGTACCAAGTTTTATAAGTAATTTTATAATTGAGAATAATACTCTTAAAAGAGAGTAGTCATATTTAGATTGATGATATTTACTTGGAAAAATCCTTGTAGCTTTAGACTTTATTGCTAGATATGATTTATAAGAGATTATAATTCTGACAACATAAGACAAAGATAAAGTTAGCGAGATTAGTGCAGCATACAATATAGGGTATTGAAGAGTTTAATTAACTTGTCTGCTTTCAAAGAGACTTGAAGCCGAAATATCATGCTTGACTTTTAACACATTAGAGCATATAAGGAATAAATATTAGATGTTAACCATAACTTAAATAATATCTAAGATTAATTCTTTATGATTTAATTTATTTTTATTGATAAAATTATAGAGCCACATTCTATTCCAAACTAGATATAGCTTTCAGATAAAATGCGGTATAATATGACTACTATAGTTTATTTATTGTAAATTAAAACCACATTTTGTTTATTAAAAATAACATTGAACCTTTTTATTATTACAGTTATTTATTATATATCACTCTTATTTAATAAATAACTTAAACATTTTTTCAATATTAGCAATCAAAATTGTATAAAGATATATTCAAGATTTTTACCAATGAAAATTCATTTAAATTACTAAAATAAATATTGAGATTTAAAATGCTAGATAGTTTCACCTCTGAGAAGCAAACAAACTTCACTTTATTTAAGTTAACTAATATTTTTAAATAAAAAAAGAGATTAATCTTCAATAACTGTATTTTATACTCACCCATATAACCGTAAGGAATGCCCAATATTTTTTGCATTCTAAACAATTATTTAAATTTATTTTTTTGTATTTAATTTTTGATAAGCTTTTGCTCAAGTAATTTACGACTGAGAAGAAATTCCTGCTTATAAAACAGTCTTAATAAAAACCAAAAGTTATCATTTGTGATTCTAGTAATGTCTATTAAAATAATTACAAGATTCTCAATCTAGGAGTTGAAGTAAATAACATTTTCTTAGGAAACAATATTATATAATAAATAATGCTTGTAAACTAATATTAGGATATATAATTTACAATATTTTAAAACTTATATTTAAATAATAATAATTAAACACAATGGTTCATGCTATATGATTAATTTAATTAAATTTATTTATTAATAGAGAATAAATAATAAACTTTCAAACGGTAGAGACAATTTTTGTGACAAACTTCATAGATAATTTAAATTTAAGATGAAATTAATGCTTGTTTCTTATATATTTTTAAATCAATTAAATAGTTAATAAAAGTTGATTATAAAAAATTATGAAGTTATCTTACCTTAATGACTTCTTAAGTTAAAATATAATATAAACTAAGAAAAAGATCTCAATAAGTTTTATAATTAATCTTACCATGATCTTGAATATAGCGCGTGGTTTAAATAATTAAAACTATGTTTATATATTATTTGAAGTAATAGATACTTTTTATTGCAGACTAATTAAAAATAATATTTCGAATGAAAATTTTCATTTTTAATTTAAAGATAATCACTTTATTATATTAAACCATTTACAAAGGTATAATATCTCTCATATTTTAAAGAGTTTATAAATGCTTTATGTATTTTCATTTCATTAAAATAGAGTTTTTTTATAAATAAAATTAACATCTTTCCTTCCACTCTATTCTATTTTAAACATTAAGATACATTACTTTTTACTTGGTTTAAAAAAGAATTAACATAATTCTTTAGATAAAACTAGTATCTATTTTTAAATTTTAATTATTAATTTTAGTCAGAGACTGTAATTTATTTCATAAATCTTTATTTTATAATAGCGACGAGATCATCTACAAGGATGTAAAAACTAGGACATACAATTTGGCCTAAATAAATTACAAAGATAAATGCATTAGTAAATAGACTGTTCTTATATAATCATCGGGAGACCCTATTAAATACGTTTAAACTCATAAAGGATACCCAAATCACATATTTATGGCAAATTTAAAAGCAATTTCAGTTGTTAAATATGACTTGGATAAGGAAAAAAGCGAGATTATCCACTATTGCAAAAAAAAAATAATTATTAGGAGAGTTTTATAATAATAGAGTTAAAATATTATTTTGATAAGTGCAATATGTAATTAAGATTTTGAATAAAATAATTAAAAGTGTTATATTAATTATAGATTTTTTAATTAAATTTAGTAGTAATCAAATTTTCTGGAATTTAGGCTTTTATTAAACAACTATCTAAACCCTTTCAATAGTTTGATTGAAAAAACCAGAATATTAAGCTATCCTTTGTTCAATTTTATGCTTTAAATACTTGATAAAGTAATAATTACGAAGCTCGGAGATTATTTAAATTTTTTGCTGTTTAAATTTTTATTTGGAAATGATGATAAATGGTCAATCCAAAACTAATAATGTAATGAACTTATGTAAAACTTTTCATCACTTATGCTAATATTTTTTCTAACTTTTTATCTAAATGTTTTTAGAAAGAATGCAATTAAATTCAAACATAAAAATTTAATCAGTATCATTAAGACTTAAAAATATTGATGCATTTCTTTTCTATACAAATGCTTCTTCACCAAT
The DNA here is from genome assembly GCA_000711775.1 of Oxytricha trifallax. NCBI lineage: Eukaryota > Ciliophora > Spirotrichea > Sporadotrichida > Oxytrichidae > Oxytricha > Oxytricha trifallax. The sequence continues at coordinate 284,879 of ARYC01016986.1, forward strand.
TTCTAGAGCTCAAAATATCTGCCTAATATGTTATCTTACAAGACTGTTAATGACTTTAATATTCGATCTTATAAGACAAATTTATATATCAGATGATTATATAAAAATGATTTAACAGAATTATGAATATTCATTCATACTTACATTTAATTTACTATTACTATACTTAAAAAATTAATCAAGCAATAAAAGAGAGCATAATAGGCTATTATTTATAAGAATCTTACTATATATAAAATTAGGTATTAATTCATTTATATGCTGCTAAATAAAGCATCAATAGCACAGTTTAAACAAGGATAATTATTATAATAATGTAGCCCATAAACATAGGATTTTCGTAATCACAAATAATTAAAATCCTAAAGCCATTATAATATGCTATCTAGCCAAATTAAATATGAAACTACCCCAAATAATGAAAGAAATTTTTTGGATAAATATTCTGTCAGACTTTAGATCAAATTTTATTTCTACTTTGAGCAAATAACTTATAAATTATAAAAATTAGCTATATGCTAATTATATAGTTTAAATAATATTAAAGTAAATATAATTTAATTTATTATCTATCAAATCAATAGTCATTTTACAATATTATGATATTTAAATAAATAAAAATCAATTAAAATAAAAAACCAAATTAAAAAATTTATAATTCATAATTTACCTAATTATGTGATATAATTTTTTTTTAAATTTATAATAGAAATCAAAGAATGATTTAAAATGCTCATTCAAATATTTAATAATTCATTAACAATCAAAATACTACCAAAGAATTTTCAATTGATAATTTTTTTTAATTTAATTATTGTAGGAATACATTTGAAATTGGGAAATTATATTTAATTAAATTAATTTTAAATCAAAATATTGGCAGTTAAAGTTGTCCAATTTAAACGATCTTGGGCTCATTCGATAGAGAATTCAAAATTAGCTGGACTTTGTTATTGGCGGTACTATTTTATCGCATCCCTGGAGCGAGATAACTCGACTTTAATGTGAGGGTATAATTTAATGAATTTAGATGCATTTAATTAAAGTCGAGTTATCTCGCTCCAGGGATGCGATAAAATACTACCGCCAATAACAAAGTCCAGCTAATTTTTGAATTCTCTATCGAATGAGCCCAAGATCGTTTAAATTGGACAACTTTAACTGCCAATATTTTGATTTAAAATTAATTTAATTAAATATAATTTCCCAATTTCAAATGTATTCCTACAATATTTAAACTATGTAAAAAAGAGTTAATCATTATTATTTGAAATTTTATTTTTTAATTTTATAAAAAATTTTATTTCCATTTTATCATAAAAATTTTTAATTATAAAAACATAGGATATTTCTAAAATCTCTGGATCTGTAAATGGATTACTAATGCTGACAGATTCATATGCTTTGATTCTTAATAATCCAGTGCAAAGTAAGCTGATTGTGCAGATTTTTATTTAAAAAAAATTATGATCAACTTTTTAATTTGGATAAGTATAGTTATAATTTAAGCATTTTAAGCAGAACTTAAACTTTAGCGATGAACCCATAGTTTATGAACTTTAAAATTCTATAAAAGCTAACGTTATGAACAAAGATGGAACTCTACTATTCCTTAGCTTTAATGGGTTGACTCTTAAGGTCTTTGATTTAGTGAATATGTGCTTCATTGAAAGCTTAACAATGAAAATGGCTGATTATGAGGAGCCATTATAATAATAAAATCTTTGTTAAATTTGATAAATGTCATAATAATAAATAAAAGAAACTTTTCTTAATTTGACTGTAATTAATTAAATTATAAATATTATATGAAATTGGTTTAATGATAATTAAATTTTACAAAAATATCTATATTTATTTATTTTTGTTAGTGGAAAAGAAAAAAATTATAAAAACAGGGGGGGGAAGCGTTTATAACAAGTGGGAAGTTTCATGGAAAGTAAATTTCCAAAATAAAATAACTTTTAAAAATTGCTGTGTAGATAATATGCATCATTAACAATATAAAAATAGAAGGTCAAGCAATTCTTTAGAATAATTACTCTGAAAAACTTTACTTATATAAACAGGAATCCCACACAAAAAAACAATCCACCTTTATCATAAATCAAAATTAATTTAAAGACGAAAAGAATTTCTTATGTAGATAAATATTTAAAATGTTTCAGTTGAAAAGGCTAATTTATCTTAAAAATAATCTAAGTCCTTCTCTAATATTTGTAACTTTGTGTTTATAATGAATAACTAATGAGAAAAAAATTTAGAGAAAAATATTAAAAATTTTACTTGCCAGGAACTTCCCCCCAAAAATTATTTCCATATATGTAAGATATGAACTTTAATTTTTAGAAAATTTAAATACCATTTTTCATCAAATTAATAAATTAATTATAAACGTTATTAAAAATTTTTAATTATAAATGTTGTTTTTTTTAAATTTCTTATTCCCATTTAGTAATTTTTGGAAGGGTGTATTTTGAGTAGGTGTAAAACTTTTTAAAATCTTAAATCGGTGCAGAATAAATTTTTTTCTTTATAAAAATCCATCCCCATTAATTATATAATATTTTATCACAATTTTATACTCAAAGTTTTATTAGGACTCTTTTTTATATCTAAGTAACATGACTACGCTTTAATACATTTATAATATTATAGAATCTTGCAAAACATATATAAATTAATTTACTTGCTTTTATTTGTAATAACATATATATTTTTTTATTTCTATTATAAAAATGAAACCTATAGAAAAATAGAATCTATTTTCATTTGACTTTTTTATTAAAATTTTTTATTAAGTTAGCATTATTATAGTAGAAATAAAAAAATATCTATATTATTATATATAAATGTAAGAAAATTAATTTATATATGTTTTGCAAGATATTATAATATCTTAAATGTTTAAAAGTCTCGCCATGTAACTGAGATGTAAAGATTGAGTCATATTTTGACTTTAAGTATAAAATTGTCATTTAAAAGAAGAATTTTAGGGGGATTAATTTTATCAAAGTATTAATTTTATTTTATACCGACTTAAAGTTTAAAAATTTTTTCCACCAACTTAGACCTCACCCCTCCCTATTTTCTTTAAATATCTTATCTAACTTTTATTGATGGAAAAAACCAATTGATTCTAAGAACATGTTAATCTTCAATAGCTCTTGTATTAATATTATTTTAATTATTATCATAAATTAAAAATATTTTAATAAATGCTTATTCTTAATAATAAATTTACACAGCTTATTAAAAAAGGTATAATTCATTAACACTAAAAAAATAATAATATAACAGTTTTCAAAATATCTGGAAACTAACTCAATCAAACTTTTTCCTCCTTTAATTTTTTAAAGTTTAAAATATTGCCAATAAAGTTAGTGTTAAAATCTAATATGTAAATTTCCACTTAAAAGCAAGAATTTGATTGCAAAAAATTAATAAATCTATTATAGTATGAAGAAAAAAACAATAAATTAGCAAGATGAGGGATATTCCTTCTTGCCAATAAAAATATTATATAAATTAAGTTTTATATTAACAATCAGTAATAAAAACAACGAGTGGGTTTACACATCTAAGATAACTTTGAATAACTTTTACGAATAAAAAACAAATACCATAATAAAAACCTAAAATTTATTCAATAATTCTATTGTTGTATAAATTTTGAGGAATTCAGTTATAATTATTTCAATAGATATTAAAAATTTAAGGCTATTGGGATAAACAGTTTTTGTAGATATTGCTTTTAAGCAACACTTCAATAATTAATCGTATACAATTTTTTTAATCTATATATCTTGGTTAAAATAAAGCATACCTTATTAACATTTTTTAAGCAAAAATTCTATAAAGCATACTATACACCATCTTCCATTATAAAAACTCTATATTACATTTCCGCCATCGTGTCACATCACAAATCTTTTAAGTTATAGAAATGTATAATCTATTACATAGATGATGTTTTATCTTTTGTAAAAGATTTTTCTAATAAATGATAATTGAATTGTCTAAGCGAATGAGATTCATTAGAAATTATTGCTCTACAATTTTGGGTTGAAAGTATGTGATTATAAATATGACAGTTGTAATCAGCCTAATAATTTGGATAAAAACTAATTAATTAGGAATAGAATATTAACTTTACGATAATAATTACAATTTTATCAATAATAAAGAATCTAGCATTTAATATTTTCATTTAGAGTATAAGAATACAAATATATCCTTTTTAAATTAAAACTGTAAATAATTAATAATTTTTAGAGAGCTTAAAGATTCGAAGAATTAAGAGTTATATAAAAATCTTTTTGAATTTATAAAATTATGTTAATTTATTATTGTTTTTGACATTTATATAATGACATTAAAATTAAAGAGAATCTAATAAATGACTAAAAGTTTATAAATAATTTTATTGGGGTTTTCAATATATAACCATCATGACAAAGTAAAATTTAAAGATGACATTTAAATCGCGAAAGATAATGCAGCAAATAAGATAACTCTAGGGAGACACATAAAAAAACAAAAGATTTAATGAAATTTATTGTTTTAAATAATATTAAACATTTAAAAAAAATTCAAATCTATTATGTAAATATGAGAACTTTAAAGGTTTGTACTATTCAGACAGCTTTAATTATATATATAGATTTAACCTCAACTAATAAAATATTCGAAATCCCAATAATGAGATTATTTTTTTCTAGAAGAAGTTAAAAGCAAAATTTATAAATTTATATTATTTTATATATCTTATTTTGTTTGAATAGGAAATTTGTTATATTTTTGCAAATTATTGTTTCTTTAAGGAGTATTTTCGGAGAATATTATAATACAAGCAACTTTAAATTAGATTATTTCCTTGCGGATGGACTCTGTGAGCAAAGACTTCCTATTTAAAGAGTAGATGTAGATTACCTGAATCAAAGGTATGATATATTCTGCGACATTGATTGGTAACCCATTCAAAACTAAAAACAAAAAATAGCTATATTTATATAAATAAATATACTAGTTTAATTTCTAAGGGATTATCTAACAGAATACATCACAAACTTGAAGTAAGAAAAATAAATGGTAATAGCTAAGATTTTTTAGGAACTACTATGTCTTAAATATTTTCTATCGTTTTAATGAAAGTATTTAAAGGGGGTGAAATATTAATTCTCTAAATAAAAAATTTATAGTAATTTTTTTAAGCTTTTTATATTGATTTTATAATATAGTAAATAACATTAACTGAAAATAAATTTTCAGTTCACTTTTAATTTTATTAATGTTTTTTATCTCTTATTTTCTTTATTCACTTATTTTAAATGCATTATTTATTTTTTTTTTATTAAATTTTCACTCTATCAAAAATAAAAGTTATGTTCACATCGTATGAATATTAAAATTGAAGGAAGATAATTTAATTGAAGTGTTATTGTAATTGAATATAACCGAATTTTATATAAAATTATAAAGTTATTAATTTTCATAAATGTTTATTCATCTCTAAGAAAATAAATTAATATTATAAAAATATTATCTATAAATAAATTTTCTATCTCCCTTATTATTAATTAAGTTTTTATAATCAACAGATATTATAAATAATATTTTTAATTTTTTTCAGAATATAAAAATTAAAGCATTATTGAAATACTAATATAGTTAGATAGTTTGTTTTTAGAATTGAAATTAAAAGTACTAATATAATTTGAATGAAGTATAAAAAATGAATATCCGCAATTGATAATAATAATTAATCAATTTTTAACTATTAAAATAGAATATTTAAGTGTTTACATTACTTTTGTGCAGTAATAATTTTTTACTGATGATCTTGAGACACTTGTTTCTGTAAGATCAATGGATGACCTAGAAATAATAGCATTACTAAAACGTAAAGAAGACATTTCAAAATTCCTTATGCATTATCCTTCTATTGGAAATTTAATATCCCTTATTGCATTTAGACCAAGAGTTTTGCAATATCTTATCAAACATTTTGAGCTTCAGAGTAAATAGAATATTCCAATACTCATGTTTTACTAACAGGGATAGTCTCCTTTAGATAGGGTTACTAAGAGCAATTTTTATTATACTAATTAGGCTTTATTTATAAGTTTAAAACCCGAGAGAGTTTTTTCTCAATTTTAAAAGTTTATGAACATTAGAACTGTTCTATTAAGCATTTAATTAATTTGCAACATGATTTATAATTAATCATAGAACCAATAAAACTATAATAAAGTTTTGGAGTATTAATTTTGATTTTTTCAAATATTAAATTCAATCAGATTAAAAGTATAACGTATCTATTGGAAATTTTGGTGAGATTCTAAAATCATCACAGCTTTAATCACTTTATTGATAACAATTTTATTTCATTAATAGAGAAACAAATAAATCTTAGTGAATATTTTGAGACCAATAAAACCTTAAATTATTTTACGTTTTAAGAGGTATATTTAATATCCTATTTAACGCTAATATTTAAAATTGAAAAGATTCTTTACTTTAGTTTTATACACTATTATCCTTAAATCATACATAATTTATATAAACATATTGAAAGAGTGTTCACTTAAAATAATTTATAAGCATTTCTTATATTTTTTTTAATTTAATTATAATGAAAATTGTCTAGTGAAATGTGTTCCTTATTCACTGAAATTTAATTTCATAATATTTAAGATTTAAAATATAAAATATAAATATGACTAAGTGTTCACACTCCCCCACCCCTCTCTTCATACCTAAACCGAGCCCTCTCCCCCAATTTTATAATACTACTACTTTCATAATTAATTTCTTGTAATGCAAACCGATAATACATGCAATACAATTTTTATATGATTCTCTTTGTCCTTCGACCATTTTTAATACAAGCTTCTATAGGAAAATGTTATATAATCAAAGCAAATTTTATAAATTTAATACTATTATTTTTTATTCAAGAAAGCGCTTTCTAGATAAAAGTATGATAACATCTAACTAGTATACCATAATTTTCCTAACCTAATTATCTTCCCTATTAATTAAGGAAAATTATGGTATACTAGTTAGATGTTATCATACTTTTATCTAGAAAGCGCTTTCTTGAATAAAAAATAATAGTATTAAATTTATAAAATTTGCTTTGATTATATAACATTTTCCTATAGAAGCTTGTATTAAAAATGGTCGAAGGACAAAGAGAATCATATAAAAATTGTATTGCATGTATTATCGGTTTGCATTACAAGAAATTAATTATGAAAGTAGTAGTATTATAAAATTGGGGGAGAGGGCTCGGTTTTAGTATGGAGAGAGGGGTAGGGGGAAAACCTCGGGGTGAACAACTTAGTATTTAATTAAATTAAAATTTAGACAAGAAATGAAATTATTAATCAATTTTATGAATACTTTGATGCTTCTTTAAATGTTTTTATCCTTTTTTTCTTAATTAAATTTAGCATTCATTTTATCTTATAAGAAGATTTGAGTATTTAGAAATTAATATATATATATTAAAATATAAAACTATTAAAAAAATTCTTCATATTTATCTAGTATTTAATAAAGTATTATCTTGGTTAATTGGAAATATATATTTTTAATAACGAATTTCAAGTTAGTTTAGTTGTATAATATGAAGTTATCATTATTTAAATTTTTTTATCTTAATAATTTAAGAATAATCCAATTTTACAAAATTTTTTCTAATAATTGTTTCATAAATAATGTATCAATTATTTATAAATCAAAAAGAAAACGAGTTTTTAATCTACCAATAATCATTATTAAAAAATACAATTTGTTTTTAATTTAAACATACTAATTTTTAATCAGAATAAACCATAAGAATTTCCCAGACCTCCATTAATCATTAAATCTTTTCAATTAATTTAGAATATATTTGTATTTAAAACTAATAATATTTATGAATATTTTTAATATTTGATTTATGTTTATTCCATTCAATATAAATTAGAATTTATCTTATTTGAGTATTTATTATGATGATAGTGAGCTTATATTAGGACTTAGAGAAATAAGTACGCCAAAAGATATCCTTGCAAAATATGATGACATTTTTAAAGATCAACTTGATTATTATGTAAATATATTTAAATTAAAATTCTTACAAAAAAATATATTACTGCTCATTGCATTTCCCAATTATGTTTTACGAATATATAAATTGATTATTGATTGTTTTACGTTTATTATCTAATTTTTAAAGTAAAAATTAATAGCCAATTATTTACCCTTATAAAATAATACAATCATTTTGTAAAATCTATTCTCTAAAAAATGAAAAATTTCTTAAATAATATAAAGATAACAATTTGATTTAAAAAAAGGATTTTTTTGATTATTTAAAATAAAAGCATAACTAATTGAGACAAAAGAAAGCTTAAATTTTGGATATAAGATTATACAATATTAAACATTATTACTAATATTTCATTTTTACATTAATAGTTTATCTGAGTTAAATGATTTTTTTTCAATAAATAGTAAGAAAATAATTAAACAATATCGATTTTATTATAGAAGAAAGAAAATGAAAAAAGATATTGTCGCATTGATTTAAAAAAATCTAAGCCTATGTTATAATATCAAATGGCAATATTTTGATAAGCTCATAAGTTTCACTTAAATATTAAAAAAAATAACTATTTTTTTGCATAATCAAACATTATTGGACGATAATCAAATCAAACTTATTATTAAATAAATTATGAAAGTAATTCTATAAATTATCTTATAAGAATACTAATCTATTCTTATATTAGTAGTAACCAATCGAGTACTATTTAGTAAATCTCCCAGAGACTCTAACTAAGGAACCTAAAAAACTAATGGAAGTACTCTCAGAAACTGAAACGATGGAACTCTTCGAGACTTTAACAATAAATTCAATAAATTATATTTTAGAATATTTTAAATTATTATATTCTAAAGAATATTGAGAGACACGATTTTAATAAAATATTTCTAAGCTTTTTAAATATTATGAGTGGTATTCGAATTTATAATTTGTATAATAATCATTGCAATATATTGACCACATAAATCTTGCGCTAAATAATACTTTAATTATCACAGAATTTTTAACATTAAGAATATGCTTTAAATACTTTTTTTCTCACTTAATTTTATAATTTAATCTCTAAATATTAGTAAGATATGCTTTCCAAATGATTAATTGAATTCTAATGAATTAAATTGGAGTTTAGGGTTTACAAATCCAAACAATTATAAACTTCAAGTGGAATTCTTATACAAAAACTTTCTTTTAGACTTAATTCAATATCTTCCTGATATTAGGGTTTAAAATCTAGGTATAAATTGTAGAGTAATTATTAAATAAAATTTAAATTAATGACAATTACATAAAGCAATTTAACTCAATATGATAGTAAATCTTTCAAAATATAACTTGCTGTTTTTCTATAATGTTTTAAATTAAACTTATTTTACAATATTCTGCTTGTCCTTTATGATTGAAATTCTGTATTCCCTGATTCTAGTAGACAGAAGAAGTGACCCTATAACTGATGAGAGAAATCTAATTGTTCAGTACTCTCTAAAGGCTGTGTCATTTCTGATATTGATTTATTTCTTCGTTTACGAGATAAAATAAGCAATTAAGCAAGAAAACTACATGAAGGAAATATGGAATTTCTTTGATTACTCTCTCATAATCGCTTATACTCTATTATAGTAGTAATACATATTAAATAAAACAAATGAGATAAAAATATTTAAATCTTTCATGTATTATACTTTGACCATAAAACCTAAAAACTCATTTTAAAACAAGAATAAAAGACCTTTTCCCAAAAATTTAAACTAAATGAATATGAAATATTTGATTTAAGTCAAACTATTAATTCAGTAATTCATTTTATTATAAAATTATATTCAATTATTAAGATACATTTCTCCACAAATATGGAACATTTTCGTCTTCAGCCCAAAGCAGAGCATTTATTGAGTTACATTCAAAGATTTTTATTGTTAGAGAACATTCATTTATTTATGGGTTTAAAAATGTTAATATATTATATATTTTCTCAATTTATTTTAATTTTTAGCAAAAACTGGTTTCGAAGCAAGCTATCCTTATGAAGACTTCATTTAAACTGAAATAATAAACTACGGTTTATTAATTATTCTAGTTTTAATTATTTAAATTTTTACTCAATTACAAATATAATGGGAAAAAATGTTATATAATCAGAAAATGAATTCTTATAGAACTTAAAATCTATTTTCAAAGTTATTTAACTCATGTTATTTGTATATTTAAAATATAAACTCTGATATTTAATCAATAAATTAATTATGTTTTATGTAAGAGAGCAGATAATAGAAGTTTATTCACATATTTTCATTTTTACAAATTAACCATATCTAAAATCCCATAGAATAACCTTGTCAAAAATTTATAGGAAATCAAATAAAAATGCAAATTCTTTAGAATATGCTTAGTCTATGAAATTGTAATCTATATTATAGAGCAATTATCTAAATCAAATCTTATTCTAAATAAAGACGAAAACATATAAAAGTAATTTTATAAAAAACTAGTCTCTCTAATAATTATTTTCACGATAAAAAGCATATTTGTAAAAAGATAATTTTTAATAAGGTTATTAAGGATTTTATAAATCGTTTCAAAGACTTAAATTCATAAGCAGAATGCAAGACATCAAAATTTATCTAATCCTACGAACAATAATTTAAATTCCGTATAACTAAATTCTATTATATAACTCTTAAAAATTTATAGAAAAAAGAAGAATTTCGACTTTCAAATTTATTCTGTTGCTAAGATATAAAGTTAAATTTTAAATTAATTTAAAAGTAAAATTAATTACTTTACTGAAAGTTAGCTAAAATACTATAATTATATGTGAAGTAGAGATTTGATCATATTTATAGTAATAGTTAACCAAATAAAGATTCTGCTCTTTTAAATGTTTTAGACTACATTAGTGTACATAATTTTGAATTAATCTATATCATGACCGAAGGGTTTTAGGGATTTAAATTATAATACTAAAGCTAGTTATTGTATAAATGGAATTTTTAAAGAATTATTACATATATATTTTATTAATATTTTAACTAAATTTTTAATGATAATATAGTATTTCTGACATTTTTGAAGATAAACTTCTTCTTAAGAATCTACGATGGGTTCAGTTTCTTGGTATCCATGATGGCAGCAGTGTTTGTGGATCTGAAATATTTCATAGGTTTCTTCTTAATCTTTATTTTGGAATTTGGACTTGTGTTTGCTATACTATTTGATGCTATTTCCATTGAAGAATATTAAGGCATTGGCATTTTTGCTTACATCATGATGGCATTCAGAACCTCTTCTGGAGACTTTAACGTTGACTCTTATAAAGATCAATCATCTTCACTTGTGATATTAGTCAAAAATTTATAATATCTCAATAATTAAATAAATTTGGGGGGGGGAAGTTTCCTGCACTCGAGGAAGTTTCCTGCACGCTTTAATTTTTTTATGTTAAATTTAATAAATTTGACATAAATTAACAAAATTAATATTTTTTTACCCATTAAATATTAAGAGCATATCGCTCATCATTGAAGTAGTTAAAGAAAATATAGTCTAACATTATAAAGGCATGGTAAGAACAAGAAAAATTCAATCAGAATTTCAATAAAAATTGGATAAAATATTTGGAATTACTATAACAGAACCTATAAATATTAGATGAAAAATGTCAGAGTTGTTGGAATCTGAAGAGAGATATTGACTATTGATTAAAAAATTAAAGTATAATTAAATGTTGAAATTAGTCCTGAAGTTAGTTGATAGTTTTTATAAAGATTAATTTAATTAAAAAAATAAAAATTAAAAAAATTTAAAAGAGTGCAGGAAACTTCCCTAAAATTTTTTTTTTATCATAAACCGGTGCAGGAAACTTCCCCCCCCATAAATTTATATAAACTTAATTTAAAAGCAAAATTTAATATAAAAAACTAAAAATAATAATTGCATTTAAATTTTACTAAATTTAACTAAATTAATGATTAAATAATTAAAATACATTATCTTTAAACAATAATATCCTGGGTGATTTGGATTATTTAATAGACAATATTTTTAGATTAATTATTTTTTAACTTTCTTACTCAACCAAAACTAATTAATAGCATTATTTTTTAATTATTTATTTCAATAGCAAAAAGTATATAGCAAGGGTTATATATTTTTCGAATTAAAAATTAATATCTTATGTTTTAAAATTGCGAAGCAAATTTTTTTTATTTTTAAATTAATGGTATTTTTAATATATTTTAGATATATTTATATTTTGTAAAATTTATTAATTTAAATCTTTAGTTTTTTTTTTTAAAAATGAATAATGATAATATCTTCAATTATTAGGTTCTATATCATATTAAACTAATAAATTATCGAGATAATAAATTAAAATCTAACAGATATTAATTTTGATTTATAAGTGAAAGATTTCATAAGTTGGCCAGGTAATTTATTGAGTAAAATTTGAATTTGTGTGCTACAATAAAAATAGCAACTTTTAAATATAATTGTCCTTCTAAATTTTTAAATGGCATTTACTTGTGTATTACTAGTGCAATTTTTTATTTTTCAAAAGTAAGAATTTAATTTACTTTACTTTTTAATTCTAGAATTTATAGGTATTAGAAGATTGATAAAAATAATATTATTTACACATTTATACAACTTAAAATAAAGAACTATTCTATAATGACAATGCTTTCTAAATTGTTTTAATAAACTCCTTCGTTTAATTTTTATTAGAGCTACATTATTGATATCTCTAAACAAATGTTTTTAGGAAACAATATCGTTGAAATGTTTTGATAAGAGTGAGTTAAAAGTTACTCATTAAGAAGTAATAGTATTTCTAATTTTTGTAATCTAATGATTGCTAATTAATTAAAGTTTTATAAAATCTATAATCTTTTGGTTTATTGCAGTGATGTTGCTGAATGTGATGTTTATGAATTTCATAATCGCAGTTATCTCTGAATCCTATGAGAAGGTGATGCAGAAATTGGTAGCAGAAAGTTACAGAGTCAAAGTCCAAATGATTGTGGAAAGGGAATTGCACTTTAGTGAGGAAGAACTGACTTCAGAAAAATACTTTCCTAAGTATTTGATATTGAGAAGACCAGTTTCAAGTTCAGAGGGTGAGAACGGAGAATCAAAACCTCTCTTCTCTCCATTAATTATGAATTTTAATAATAAATTATTTAGAAAAAAGTATATTTTCTTTAAATTTTTTTCATAATATTATTCAATTATATTTACAAAGTTCTTTATTATCTCTAATTCAGGAAATAATTGATATTTTTTTATAGAACTAAAATTTTGGGAAATTTTTTTAAAACGAATATACTATTAATTATTAAGGATTAATATAAATTCTAATCAATATACCCCTCTTTACCCTCCCCCCACCCCCCCTCATCTCAATCTTCAAAAATATAATTTTTTCTAAAAGTAAAAATTGATATCTACTACTCATTCGAGTTATAAAGAGTTGAAGATGATTTGATTGATTTTAATTTGAAAAATATTACTTTAATAATATATTCTTACGATTAAAGCATAAATAAAACAAAGGTTTGATTGTCGTTGTAAAATTATAAATCAATAATTAATAACGAAATTAGTATAATATAACAAAAAATCATCATAAAAAAACTAGATTCAGCTGTCAATGATAAAAAATTTTATTTGAAATTGGGTATTCTAAATGTGGTGTGGTGGGGAGAAGTATCTCCTTTAGAAAAAATATGTATTAAACCAAATATTTAGGAGATTAAATTGAACAAATTTGGCCAATTTCTAATGGTTTAATTAATAAAAACAAACATTAGCAATACATTTACTAGGTGTTATAAATACACTTATACCAGAAGACATTACATTTTAATAATATGGCTCTATATTTAATGAATAATCTGCTGAAATTAGCACATTAAATAAATAATATGATTTGATGAAGTACTTGGGTAATAAACTCAATTTAGAATTCTATATAAAACAATCAATTTATTGATTTAATAATAATAAAAATAGTCGTGAATAGCTTTTATACAATTAATTGTCTATAATTTAATTTAAAAAATAATTTATTTTTAGGATTAAATGGCAAGGCTTTGTCAAGGACATCAAAAATACAATAAAAACTGCGAGTACAAAGCAAAAGTCAGACATTCAATACTGATTGGAGGATTAAAATAACAATTAAAAATATTTGGATTAAAAAATAAAATTAAAATTTATAAATTTACTAGGTTAATAAGTAGAATTTTATTTATTTATGGAGCATATTGATTAAGTAATTTCCTCCTTAGATTAATTTTATTAGATCTTACCCTTTATTATATAGTTTTCATATTTAAAAAAATCAAAGAATTTAATATTTAAAGAATATTTTCAAATAAATTATAAATTTTAAATATAAATTCAATAAAGTAAAACCCATATACTTAATATAAGCTCAAAGCGAAAAATCATAAGTATAGAATAATAAATTATAGTCTTAAACCGAGAAAATTGAACTTCAGAGCGAAAATTTGAAGAGTGAGGTTTAAATCATAAAAGCTGAAACGTAACAAATAAATAGAAACTTTGATTCAATTTAAACTGATATTAAAGAAACCAAGCAAGAAATTTTGGCAATAAAAGATGGTTTAGAAGGAAAATCATATTTTTAAAATATAATAATAAGATGTTTACCCATTAATTATGATTTAATTTTTTAGTAAAATCAACAGAAGCATTATAAAATTAATTGTTGATCCTTAATTAATAGTTCGATGCTTAGGAGAGTAAAATAGAGACAATAAATAATAAACTTTCCGAGTTTATTGATGATTAAAAATTACAAAATGCAGCAATAATCTAAGCAAAAATAATTTATCACATATTTCATTATTTATTACTATTCTTGTCAGGGATTACTTTAATTTTATTAGGGAATAAATTATGAAAATTGACATGAAATTTATTATTGATATTTAAAAATTAAATATTTAGATTTCATAAATATATTGTAAACTCTCTTATATTGTTATAGCCTGAATAAGTAATTATATATTTTATAAAATACTTATTCAGAAAAATTATTAAAAGATATTACTCACTTTAAATTCTTAATCTATAAACAATTCTATCTGAGATTACTTTGATAATCATAAATAAAAACTCTTAGTATTTAGTTTATGGTGTTGAATATAATTGCTTCAAAAGAATTCCAAGCCTCTACTATGAGTTTAGGAGTAATGATTAATACTTATAGATGCATTTTAATAATAATTTAAAAATAAAATAAATATTAATTTTTATATTTTAATTCTCTATATTTCCTCTAAATTATATATCTAAATTATTTAAATTAAATAAATTTAAAGCATTTTAATCTATAGGAGTATCTAACTATTTCATGATTATTTAATATTGTAAAAATGCTATGACTTTTATCTTATAGGTTCAATAAATAACCATTGAGAGTTTTTATCATGCATTTAATTTATAAAATTTTTAATTTGTAATAAATTTAATTCTAAACTTAAATTTAATCATCTTGAAATATAAGAAATTTTAAAATTCAAAATAGTAAATTAAAATGAATTATTTTTTAAATAAAATTTATGTAATTTACTTAAAAATTTCATAGAAGAGAGAAGTCATAAATTACTAGATTCAGACCTTGTGGATGTAAATTTTCATTTATAATTGGGTATTTATTGGACCCATTTATTTAGGTGTGAGTAGAGTAGGGATACCTCGGGGTGAAAAAATATTCTTTCTAAATAAAAAAAATAGAAATAATAATTTCCTTTCTCTATTAAAGAGTGCTTACAATTCTTTCCAATTTATATGTTTAAAACAGCTTTTAAATTCAAATCTACTTTTAGTATAATCAATATTATTGTTGTTTAGATTGTTTAAAATAAAATCTTACATTTGATAAATTTTATTATTATTTTATTATAGCTATTAATTTCTTTATTTAAAATCAAGAAGTATCACCATATTTACTCCGAATATGAAAATTATTTTGATTTAGGAAATTTAATTTATTTGAGTATGATTATTACATAGAATAAAATTCACTTCTTAAAATGAAATAGCCTTTAGCCTAAACAGAAAATATGTACTTATTTAGAAACTATAAATTGATAAGTTATTAACTTAATTAAAACTGTTTTTAAGATATATAGTTTTTTATGAAGTTAGATATGGTGATTTAATCATAGCCATTCTGATCTCTTCCCTTCAGCCCAGATTCCTTTTTTAAACATTTTATTAAAAAAATGAATTTTAAAGAATTTTAAATTAATTTAACCACACCAGAGCTAGCTGTGTATTCGCCTTCTCCGTGTTATTTTCCATTTTTCCATTTATGTAAATCTTATATTTATTGATATAAGGAAATGATGTAAATAATTTTTAAATAATTTAAAATAAAACTGATTGACCTGAATATATCCTACCATCTGGCCAAGATAATGTTCCAAACCCGTTTTTCTTTTCTTCCAAGTACTCTCCAACATACTTACGCCCATCAGCCCAGATGTAAACTCCTTTGCCATGCATTTTGTTATTGAGCCATGTGCCATCGTATTGGCGTCCATCTTTCCATTTATAAACTCCATAACCTTCGATGATGTTGTCCACGAATTCACCTTCGTATTAAGATCCATCTGCCCAATTAAATTTACCTCTTCCGTTTTTCTTTCCATATGCATAGTTACCATCGTATACATCTCCCTCTGGCCAAGTTTAATAAATTTTTTAAAGTAATCAATTGATTTAGTAGAATGAATAATAGAATATATCAAAGTTTCTATGCCCTTTCCGTGTTATTTATCATTAACCCAGCCACCCACATATTTGGCTCCATCTGCATGAGTGTAAGTTCCTTGACCATTAGGGTTGTCTTTTACCCACTATCCAAGATAGATAATATCAAATGCTTCAATTATTAATTTTATGAAGATGTGAAAATAATTGTTTGCAGAAATATAGCATATCGGCTTTGGATATTCGCTGCATTAAAATGGACTATTTTTTTATCACAAAATAAAAGATCATTTAAACGAATTATTACTTTAAAAGTGGGGACAATCAATATTTCACTATGACTTTAATTAAAATTATCAATTTTGGGGAAGTCTCAGAGGTTTCCTGCCCCAACATTTATTACTTTATTTATTTAGCAATGAATATTTTAGAAATATATAAATCCCTATTGCATGATTATATTTAGAAAAAAATTTATATTATATAATTTTCAAGCTATAAATTTTATTTAACTAATTATATATTTAAAAAACAAGGCTAAATTAACTATTTTAATAAAGAATTAATGATATTTTCATTAAAATTTGAAATATTTAATCAAGGAAAAAATGATATTCGATGCTAAATTATAAATAATTAGATCATAATTGATATTAAAGATTTTGAGAAAATAATAATAATATATTTTTATGTATAGAGCAAGAAACTCCCCCCAATTATTAAATAAATTCAAGAAAAAGAAAATAAAAGCAATTATTTTAAAATTATTTGTTGATAGATATTTTTATTTTTCATAAATTTGAATTAAGTAAAGAGTTTAGCACCATCGCTGTGATGTAATAGTCCATTACCTTCAGCCGAGTCATTGATCCACTCTCCATGATATTTAATAACAAAATTTAACAATAAAATAAAAATTTAAATGCTTACACGCCCAACTTACCACCCTAAATACCCCATTATATATTTAAATAATTATCTTTGCCTCAATAAAATTCATATTTCTCATCTTGATGAGTTACTACTTTTATTATACGAATACTTATAAATAATAAAATATTCTTAACATATTCTATTTATATTCAATTCTTGCTTTACCCATAGTTACTAATTAGTATTTCAAAAATAATCATTAACAATATATTGATAAATAATACAATTTATTTAATTTTTATAAGATATTATTTATAATAAAATTTTATATTTTATTATAAATACCAAGATTTATAATGTGCTTATATCATCTAATATCAATTTGTTTATTATTTTTATTTTAAAAAAATATTTTGTTGTATATTAAGTTAATTTTAATTTTCAAATTACTCATTATAAATTAATTATTTAAATTTTCAAAATATTTTAGCTAAAAATTTTTAAAATGGAAAATATTTAATGATAATCTTTACAAAATTAATTTTAGTCTATAACTCTATAGTGTTTGTTAATTATTAATTAAATCTGCTTTGTTAAAGTCATTAATCTTAATATCATCAAGCAACTATATTTTTACTAATCTATTGCAATATAATAAATGATTCTAACTACTTCTAAAAGTGTTCATTAAATTGTATATGACCCATATCTTCCTACGAATTCATCTAATTTTATAATAAAATTTCACCCAAAAAATTAGAATGTATCAATAATAAGCAAATATAGCCTTGTTAATTTTGATTAATTACTCAAATATTATTTTATTATCTTAATCATGTTTTACATTACTTTTATTAATATTTCCTCACTAGTTAAATTTAATATAAGATTAGGTCTAAATAAGTTTGTTGAGGGAACTGTATTATTAATAATATAATAAAATACAAATCCTTCAAGCATATTTATAATTGGAGGCTACTTTTTGATAATTCTATATGTATATAAATCATTTTACATCCCTAAGCTCTTGGATTTAATGGAATTAAAGTCACAATTATAAATTTAAAATTATTTAAGAACTAGTACATTTCTTTGTATATGAATTATTTTCCATTATTTGGTTAAGAAAATGAGAAGGTGCAATTTATCAGAATATATTTCTATATTTTGGAATACAATTTAGCTAGTCTATAATTGATAGTGTATGTTTAAGCAGATTTATAAAAATGGGCTTTAAACACTTATTAAATAAGGAGTTTGCTTACAAAGAATGAAACATCTGTTAAATAGATTTATACTCTTTATAATAGTTTTGCGGTGATTTATATTTAAAATTTTTTTTATGTCAATAAGTAATTATTAACACTACTCGCATTTACTATGTATTGTCTAAGAATTTTTCCATTTTGAAGAAATTTATATTAGTATATTTTTAACTAATCAAAGATTTGTTATATATTTTAAATGCAAACCTGTTTACTTTTATTTTAAGTGAGTATCACTAAATATATCATAAGTTCAATTTGATAAGAGACTTACTTTTGTTCTTAATAATCAATAATCATTGATAAATTTATTTAAAGCAAACTTGGATTTTATTATTAATTTTAATCATCTTTAGATTATATAATTATTGCTATATTTATTTGATTTTATTTATTTTCTCATTCTGATTTATTTTTGATGGGAGAATACTTGTAAATTTATTAATATTTTTCTCTTTTTCCATCTAAATAAATACTATTTAGAATAATAGTATATTAATAGACTATTTGCATAAAATAGAAGTTATATAAAAGTTTTCAAATAAAATTTCAATATGCTCAATATGTAAAATAGGAAATTTATTGAGTAATGCGGAATTATTTTTACATATAAAATAGGGTAATAAGGGGTAATAGGATTATGCATGTGTGTATTAGAGGGTTAGGGTAGTTTGGTCGAAGGGATAGGGATAAATATTATAAATTTAATTAAATAAAAACTGATAGAAAGAACCGTCATTAAATAACTGACTACCAGGCCCATGTCTTTCTCCTTATTTGTTTAGGTAACCCTTATATCTTTACTAATTTGAAAACTCCTTGAATGGTGTATATTCGAGTTTTTCCTAAACTATTATGTCTTTCCATTCCTAATAAGCTTTTTAGAAAACTTCATCGTGCTCTAACACAAAATCTTTTGGCACTTCAGCGATTAATATAGTTGTTAATACTTCACTATTTTATATTACGCTTTCGTCCTCTTTTCTCTTTAAAATTAAAAAAATAATATTGAAGAAATGTTAGATTTACATATTTTAAAATTATATTTAATTCAATAGATACACTCTTTGTAATTTCTTCTAGATTCTTTTGCGAAGCTAGCACCTTTGTAGCAGAATTTTATTATTCAAGACCAATGCTTGTATCTTAAGACTTACAGCAGACAGCACCCATTTATATTAAATATTATAAGATAATCCCCAAAGTTTAATTGGAATAAAATTCAAATGAACTTCACTATATTCAATATATTGCTTACTTTTTTACATTTGCTTTTTATTTTACCGTTCCATTAAAATATATACGGATCATTAAATAAAGAAATGTCAATTTTTTTATTGTGTAAATATTAATAGTAAATATTTAAATATAATGCAATATATGTCAAAGAACAATCAAATTTTATTATTACTTATCTATGGAGTCTCTTACTTTTAAGTAATTATTAATCTTCATAATAATTGTAGGCTTGAGAAAATTCATATCTGTGTTTTTTTGTTAAAAAAAATATTTATGGCTGATAAATTTGAACAAATACATCTTTCTATATATAAAAATCACTATGTTAAATTAATGATAAGGAGGAAATAAATCAGGATAGAAATTAAAAATATTTCATTTTTAAAATGAGTTTAATGAAAAATTAATTATATCATTTTTACAAATAAATTATAAGATAAAACTAGCTTGCTCTAAAAAAATGTGAAATATTTTTATATTAATAAAATTTGAAGCCTATTAATAATTTTTTTAAATAAAATTAATTGTAAAAAAATAACATACTACTATTATAATTATAATTAAACCCCATAAATTGGATAACATGGATGCTCATGAAGGTCATTAAGTAAAGTAATAAAATGGAGTAAATAAGTTATACCTTTATAGTTCAAATCATAAATAGTTTTATTTTCTTATATTAAAATAAATTTCTTCCCTATATTGTCAAACATGAACTCCTTCCCATCGATAGACACGAATTTAACAGAGTTGCTTTAAGAGTTAAACCTTAAAATTGTTTTGTTTAATTCAGATTATGTGAGTTAGAGATCGTTGATACTTTACATAGTTTAAGTTTGATTAAACTATTATGACATGCCATTTTAATTGCTTAAAGTATTAAAATTTAGTCCATGCACCTTTTTAATTCTGTTTTTTCAATACAGGTTATTCTTTTTTTAAGTTCCTTAATGGTGTTGCTTAAAATTTCAAAATTGCTATTAAACCTTTTTGCAAGGTCAGCACATATAGTATTTACTTAATCCAAAATGTTTTTGGAATTTAATGGCTCGCTCGACCTTTATTTTTCTTAGAATTCTTTTTCTTGGTTAAACATTTGAACCTCAAATATCTTTTACTACTCACTAAAAAGTTTGAGTTAATTTTAATTTTTCTCAATAAGTTGAACTTTGATAAAGTTATGTAAATCTTTTAACTTAATTTGCAAAGGACTCTTATGTAGCAATTCCTATACTCGGAGATAAGCCTTTAATATCCTTACACGCAACTAAAACACATTTTAAATTTCGTCCTTCCATCTTTTATCCATTGTTATATCATTGAAATATTCATCCCATCCACTTTTTCCTGAAGTTTTGCTTAATATTTATTGTTATGTTAGAGTTTTTAGTCATGCATTTCATTAAGTTAATCTTATAACATCTCTGACATTTGAGCTATCAGTTTCTCTCTCATGACATTCAAAGCTTATTAAGTTAATCCTTGAAACTAGCTATTTACGATTTCCTCAAATTAATTTAATTCAGGAAAAGTTGCATCGAACTTTGTTTGAAATTCTTCAGTGTCTGTTTAAAGCTATTATGAATTTAATGATTATAAGTCAGAGTGAATTTTTTTTTCATTTTGTGGTATTTCATCTGAATTATTACTTCCTTAATCACAACTTATCGCAATGGGTTTTGGTTGAATCTTTTAGCTCACATTTTAATCTTATTAATTTTAGAGTTATTTTGTAGCAACTTATTTACCAGGGGTAGATTATTTACTATCGCTTTTTCTGGAGTTCAAAGTTGTTATTTGCCAGTTTCGATGATGTTATTATTCATCCTTGTGAAATCGCTTTTGTATTTGAGCTTTTACATCTTTATACGTTATCTTTCCTAGTCCTTACTGTTTTAAATACTTCAGAATCGTAGTCCTCTATTCCTCTAATTTAAGCTCCTTAAGTTGATTATCATAAAAAAATTCAGCAGTGTAGTCTGAAAGTTTTTAATCAGAAATTTTAGCTTATGGGGTTTTGGGGTTTTAAGTTTTTTGGTGCTTAATCTTTTACTCATTCTTTGTTAATATTTGTTTTTTATCTTGACTTGCTTATATAACATTCCTGGTTGCTAATTTAAGGTACTATTATAATTAGTAGTCTTATCTTGAGTTAGTACTATTAAAATCTAAAATGCTCTTCATTCAATACACAAATGGCTTGTTGTTTTATTATTCGAACTACTATTATTAAATAAGTTACTAAAAATAGCATATTAAAAATAATAAAAAGTCAAACAAACTATAACAACTCTAACAAAGTATAACAAACTCCTATTTTATAAAACTTATTTATTAAAATCTTATTAATTTAAATAATTTTCTTAAACCCTCTGATAAAGACATTAAAGTAAGACTCTTCACTACATTTAAAATAAATACAATAAAAACGACCCTATTAATATTTTACAATTATTTGAGCGTTTCAATCAGAAAAATTGAGGTGCTTAAACAAATTGTTTAATTATATTATTTAGGAAATTTTAAACCTATTCCTTTAACTACTGAGGCACAAGATGATAATTTATATAAGTATTAAGTTGTGAAAAGTATTATTTGCTTATTTTAAACTACACTAAATATTTTATTTATTTGGTTATAAACTTATTAATTATATTTGAGATAGAATGTTTGTTAAATCTCAGGTATGTATAAACTTAATCGAGTAAATGAAATAAAAGCTTTAATTTTTATATTAGAGTTTGTTAGAGTTTTAGTATTAATGTTAAAATTTATGAACAAAATTAAGTTAAGTTAACTAATTTAATCATAAAATTATTGTTCTGTTATGAACCTTCTAAGTTTTAAGGTTTGCCTTCACCATCTTTAATCCCTTAGTCATGAAGTTGCATGACCAAATTTTTGTAGTTTATCAAATCACCTATTTCGCCTTTCATTTAATTGATCTCATCCTTAATTCTTTTATTTTCATCTAGGTATTTTCTCTTCGATGGCAATTCTTATACCTCATTGCCCTTCATTTATTCATCTGGTTAATGTCTTGATTTTCGTTTGGCACTTTGTTTCATGAGATAGGCAGACCTCCCCTTTTACACTATAAATAAATTAATAAGAACTTGTACCTACCACTAAAATTAAGACTATTTTAGAGTGCCTTTACAAACTCTGGCTTCATATTCAAAACCCCAAAACCCCTTAGTGAGGTTTATAAGTGCTTTGATTTGTAGGGTATAGTTGGGGTCTTATTGGGGTTAGTAGAGAAATTAGGCCAATTTGCAAAATGAGAAATAGAAATTAGCGAAATTTAGGGTCTATTTATGATGAGTAATATTTAGATTTACTGCTTAAGCTTAGGTATGGTACAAGTATTAATATAGACTAAGTCAAACCAGTAATGAATTATGCTGCTATAGCAAAGCTCCTGCGCAAGAGTGCCTCAACAGTTAGGTATCATTGCTTGTTGGCTGTTTAGCATTATAATTCAGGCACTTGAAAGCATCCTGCAAGAAAATAAAAGTTCTCACAGCACCATATTGACTACCTCTGCGACTCGAAAACTTTAAAGTATTGGGCACACTTTCCACTAGACTAGCGAGCTGTGATGTTTCATCGTAGGTTTCCTGACATGCGCATCTCTCCTTAGACTATAGCTAATATTTATAGACGACATGGTATTACTTTCAAGACTGTCAACAGAGTGAAGAGAGTGATTGATTTTACGGTGCCATTTTATAGTAATAATTTAAACTATATATATGATTAAATGCAGAGAGCTATTACTAATAACATCAAGTTCATACATGCAGATGAAGCTGTGTTTACGTTCAACACTTTTATTAATAAGTCTTGGTACAAGAAGTATGATAACATAGAAGTTTATGACTAAAAAGTAAAGGTAGTCACCCATGCAATTTTAGCTGGTATAAGTGAAGATTCAGGCTTAGAGAGTTATGTGATTCACCCTCGCTCTATTAAGCGAGAGTAGTACATAGAGTTCCTACATAAGCTGAGAGATAAATACAACGATTAAGAGATCATCCTGTTTGTAGACAACCTCTCAGTTCATAAGACTAAGGAGTCTAAAAAAGCTTATGAAGAGTTAAACATTACTCCTGTATACAATGTTCCTTATAGCCCATAATTTAATGGAATTGAATTCTACTGGAGTTAAATCATAACCCACTACAAGAAACTGCTGCTATATCACCTAATGCATGACTTGCCTATATATACAGTAGACCTGATTCAGAGTAGCTGCAAGAGAGTAAACATAGATAAGACAACAGTTTGTGCGAGAGAAGGAAGAATGAATGTTTATAAATAAGTTTTAGATTTAAATGAATGAATAAGTTCACATATTAAACTAACCCATAAAGGGGTTTGGCTTTTTTTTCTTCTCCTCTTCTTATGGCTTGCTTGGGCCCATATTTCTTCTCTTTGTGCCAGCTCCTGCATCTATGTTCATTTCTTCTGACTTTTAAACATCTTTATAAAGTCTCTTGCTCACTTCATAAATAGTCTATGACTTTCTCTCTCTGTGAACCTTCGCATGCTCTTTCATTAGGAATATACCAGTTCCAGGTTTCCCTACAAAGTTATGTGTCAAAGCTTACTAGAGAGGTATGGATGCTTCTTAAGCTCCGCAAGCCAGGTCTCGCTTATTAGTATGCCTTGCTTCTTTTAATCTTCAGGAGAAATAGAGTAGCGTTTCTTGTGAGCTTCTTCAATGATCTCTCTGAGATAGCTCTCTCTTAAAGTGCCAAGAACACCAAAGAAGAAGCTCCTTTCTGGAAGTTTGTTAGAGAGTTGTTTCTTGGTAGGAAGATAAACTTCCAACTCATCATCTTTCATCGCATCATCGTAAAGATTAGTGACTGAAATCTCTGGGTAGTTTGGTATTTCTATCAACTTAATTTCATTGTTTTTGAAGGCTTTCTTCTCATCACAGAGTATCGCTCTTAGAAATGAGATTTTGGTACCTTCCATCGTTGGAAGTAATAAACCCACTATAGTATATGATTAAGTATATGTCACATGCTTACCATGCTAAGTGAGGTATCGATAGAGATCTTCCTTGCTTCTAAATCTTGAGATCATTTCTTAAGCTTCAACCCTCTTCATTGCAGTACTTATAGATTCCATCCTTGTTCCTTCTCTTGTTATTGAATTTCAAATTTTAATATATAGAGTTCTGGATCCTACTATTAAAAATCTTAGTATTAAATATGGGCATCTTATAGGAGGTCAACCTGCTAAGGATACGTGGAGAAAGCTGGAAGAAGCTGTAACAAACTTCAGAGATGGAGCTCCATTTTTATCAATTTAGTTCCATTAAATTAGTACTAAATTTGTTTAAATTTAATTAGTACCGGTACTAAATTCGTTTAAATTTAATTCGTACCAATTTAATAGTACCAAAACTTAATTAGTACCTAGTTTTAATCCAGTGAGGTTTTAATGGAAAAGTTCCAATTTGGTTTAAAACTTAATTGGTACCAGTACCAACCTGAACTTTATCTGAGTTGGTACCACAATCAAAATTATTAAGAGTAAAATTACGAAAATTATACTTATAAACTGAGTATAAATATGAAGTCTTAGAGCTTAGATAAAACCATCATTTATGCTGTTGCAACTCCTATATAGTCAAGATATAGCTAAAGAGGTTTTAAGATCTTTATAATAGAAATTTAAATTTGAATTTAAAAATGGCGGTCAACTTAAATCGTAGAGCAGCACTTTTAGGAGCAGGTCAATCAATGCTCAACTTTGGCTCCACTAAAAAGCCTGAAATAATTTATGTTGAGAGGGAGATAGAGCTAAGAGCTCTTGAATTTGAAGCAGAGGTTTTTATCATAGAAGTATTAAACCAGAGAGAGCGCAGAGATAGGGGTTTAAACTTAAATTGATTATGTTGAAGAGCTAAAAGAACAGCAACCAATCGAAAAGATAAAAACATTTATATGTGAAGACTGTTAGAATCATTTCTCAACAGAACAAAGCTTGAAGAGACACCTTAAAGAGGTACACTCTGGCAAAGCCAAGATATATTTCAAGCACGAAAAAGTGGATGGAAGGTACTAATGCACAACTTGTAATAAGTCTAATACTCACTCTGCAAAAGTTAAGAAGCACATGCAAAAGCATCACCTCAGTGAATTCTTGATTTAAGATTAAGAGACACAAAAACTTGTGCCAGCTAAAAGAAAATAAAATACTCTCGAATCTTAAAGAGAGTTACAGGAGAAGCTCAAGAGACAGAAAAGATAAGAATCGATGAACTAACCTGCAGGCAATACAATTCTAGCATGCTTCCAAGCAAAAGCTATGAGCATTCCTGCATTGAATGAAATTAATCTAAGTAGTTGTATTGAGAATTACTTGCATATAAGTGTTCCTAACAAAGCAAAGCTTATAGTGGTTGATGAGTATGCATACAAGGTGTACCCTTTCAGCTATCTCCTTAAGAACGAGCAATACTAAAATGAGTTTGCTAACGAATATATGATTCTTAGAGAGGCATAGAGAAAAGATTGCAAGAACTTGCTTAAGCTAGATGGTGTTAATTTAAGCTATGGTTTTATCGCACTGAGACTTAAGAAATGTGAAATGACTCTGAGAGATTATTTATATCATAACAGATACCCAGATGATTTGAATGATATACTATCAGATATGATAAAGGGTGTCAAGGAGTTGCATGAACTTGGATATGTTCATAGAGATTTGAAACCTGAAAATGTAATGCTGAACCTCTGCCCTATAGAAGTCGTAGTTATCGATTTCAATAGAGCCTTAAGATAAGAGATAGTAACTTTAGCAAAGGTTCTTGGCACTCCTGGCTACTTCCCAATAAGAGAGAAGTGGACGAATGGATCAGTTTAGTGGGATGTATGGGCAGTAGCTGCTATAATTTTAGAGACTGACATGGAATGCATGTCTTACTATGGTACCAAATAAGAGAAATAATCAATAAGTTTAGCGATTAAGCATATAAATCAGGACGATATCTGCAAAGAAATCAAACAGATTGTAGACATGATAATTGTAAGAGCACCATCATATCCAAGATAATTCTTAGACGATATACTCGAACCACTATAGAGAGCAAGATTCAAGAGATACAATAAAGACAAGCAGATAAAATTTGTTTGAGTTAAATCGCATAATAATTATTAAATATACTTAAAATTCACATAAAACCTGCACTTTCTCTACTAACCCCAATAAGACCCCAACTATACCCTACAAATCAAAGCACTTATAAACCTCACTAAGGGGTTTTGGGGTTTTGATTGACTATCGTGTTCTATGACTAGTCCAGTCTTTCTCGTCGTTTAAGTTTAGCATCCTAAATCATTTGAAGCATCCCATCCTAATCAAGAGATAATAGGACGTCACAAATCCACCTTTTATCAAGATGAAAACAGTCGCATCGACTTGGCAAATATTTAAGTAATCCAGGTCTGCTTCTGAGAATGCTAAAAAATCATCTGAAGTTAAACCTTCAATCTAGGGAACTGATGAAGGCACTACATTATTCCGTTTTAAGCACTAAAACTATAAACTTAGATAGTCTTACCTCTTTCTTTCCATCAATGATATCCCTGAAGAAGTATGTACTCGTGCAATTTATTTTTGACAAATAAGCGTCGTATAATTCTTTTTTACTCTCTATTTTCTCTTTTAGTTAATGGATATTTGTTCACCCCGAGGTACCCTACCCCCACCTCAAAAATGAAGTTTCCCTATTATACCCCACTTTATATGAAAAATCATATTCCCAAGGTATGAATCGTCTCCCTTCATGACATCTCGCTCATAACAATATTTATATATAAAATGGTATAAATTTTTTTAAATTATCTATTATCATATTAATTGCTGTTTTGATGTTATTTGGAATTTTTGGCAACTTTCACTACGTCCGTCGACTATTTAAGACACATACTGCCATAGGAAAATATATTTCAATTGAGTTTACATTGTCTAGACTTATTACAGATTTTATTAAAACTATAAAGCTATGCACATAAAAATTCCAAAAATCTTTTTCAGCCTAAATCATCTCTTTTGGATTTAAATATAAAAATTTATATGAGTAAATTTTTAAAAAAATTCATTACTGTCTTAAATAAAGATCAAATTATATTGAAATTTTGATAAAAAATAATAATGTTTGTTAATTTATTTTTCTGTATAATCATTATCATTTTTATAATAAAATAATTTTTATTTAAGACAGTAATGAATTTTTTTAAAAATTTACTCATATAAATTTTTATATTTAAATCCAAAAGAGATGATTTAGGCTGAAAAAGATTTTGGAATTTTTATGCGCATAGCTTTATTGTATTAATAAAATCTGAAATAAGTCTAAGCAATGTAAACTCAATTGAAATATATTTTCCTATGGCAGTATGAGTCTTAAATAGTCGGCGGACGTAGTGAGATTTGCCAAAAATTCCAAATAACATCAAAACAGCAATTAAAAAGATAATAGATAATTTCGAAAAATTTATATCATTATATATATATAAATATTGTTATGAGAGCGAGATGTCATGAAGGGAGACGATTCATACCTTGGGAATATGATTTTTCATATAAAGTGGGGTATAATAGGGAAACTTCATTTTTGAGGTGGGGGTAGGGGTGAAGGGGGTACCTCGGTTTAGGGACTGGGGGGAGGGGTGTTGGGGTACATCAGGTTGAACAGATATTAACTTGTTGTAAAATGCTTTCCATTTTAAACAGTATCTTAGAAATTTGTTGCTTAAAATTGTAAAAGAGGGAATAATTTTAGTAGAAAATATATTATAAAATAATTTAAATTAGGTTTTTAAATAGTAAAACAATTAGTTAATTCTAGAAGAGAGTAAATTCTGGGGGGAAGTTTCCTGCCCCCAACATAAAATTTATATTGTTTGGAAATAAAAATATTAGAAACATTAAATTTCAATTACCATAACCATGTACTAAACAACTTTTATGAATATATATAATTTTCAAGGTACATAATTATTCTTTATCAAATTATATATTTTAAACAAGAATAAAATAATTGTTTTTTATTAATAACTAATGTGATTTCCATTAAAACGTAAATTCATTATCAAGGTAGAAATCATCTTTGAAGCTAAATTAAAAATAACTATATCATAATTTATGATATAGATTCTTTGAAAATTATTAAAATTGCATATTTTATGTATGGGGCAGGAAACTACCTTTTTGGGGGCGTGAAACTTCCCCCCTATGGTGCATATAAATCTTGAGGCAGGAAACTTCCCCCCCCAATTCTTTATAAGAGAATAATTCCATTAGAGTCATAATTAACTTTACAATAAATATTCTCATATTTTTATGAAAAAAACACTAATTCAGAAAGACATAAGATAATACTATTGTGGTGACTACTAATATTCATCCGAAGAAGAATAAAAAGACTCTGAAGAAAAAAATAATAAGTTGAAAAAAATTCTGATAAAGACGATAGTTTATTTTTTAAAAAAAACACAATTAATAAAGTTGCCTCATAAATAAACTTGCTCAATTAGAATTCGTGAAGTCTCAAATTAAACTATATAAGAATTAGTAAATCTAGTGTTGCTAAACTTAACTTTAGACTGTCTAAAGTTTATTATTTTCGACTCTAGAAATGAAGCATTGTCTTTAATAGCTCGAGCAAATTATGAATAAATTAATTTTTAAGAAGAAGTTAGAGTATGCTTTACAAAAGCATTAGCATGCCATATTTAATTTCAGAGTACTTAACAATTTACAGGTGTTGATTAAGTTGAGATATAACTTTAAGCCAAAATATTGAAGCCAAATAATTTTTAGAGTAAAATTTTTTTTAGTAAAATTTCTGATGATGACTCAAAAAGATTCTAAAGTAAAAACAATATCAAAGAACTATTTTCGACACATATCAAGAAAAAATATAAAAATTTATCTAATTAGTAAACTGAAATCAATTCCTTATAAGCCCAAAGGATAATTAGTTGATTGAAAGAGGTTAACTGAACTAAAGTATAATATGATCTGATATCTATTGGATAATAGAAAAAAACAATAAGCCGACCCATTTTTTGAAAGTTAAAACTTAAGAATGAAAAATTAAACTAAGAAATACGAGTATATTTGCAATTTAATTAAAGAAGAACTAAGAAAAACAACTTTATTAAAGTCAGTTAAGATTATACAAGAATTAATTTTTAAAAATTGGGAATAAGGGTTTCATAAAGCGAAATTCGAAAAACCATAAAGTAAAATAAGTTGTTTTTTTATAAGAAACTTTACAGTCTGGATATAAGAACAAACAATTAGTAGTGTATTTTAGCTAGACATTTTGCTGCAAGAAAATTTATTGAATACCTTTATGATGGAAAACTAATAATAAATATAGATGAAAGTAGCATTTAAGCAAATGAAATTTCCTATAAATCTTGGGGTCTTGTAGGATTAAAAACTTATTCAGAGTAATTAAAAAAGTTATACAGAGTAAATTTGATAGCTGGAAAATCTACAAAAGGAGTCGTTTACTATTAACTTGACATTCAAAACCCCAAAACCCTTTCAGTAGTTTGATTGAGTTTTTGATTGATAAAAGTAGACTATTAGTGCATACTTTATTAGGGTTTTAATAGGTTTATGTAGGGGTTTAATGATTAAATATTAGTAATTTAAGTGAGTATATGCGCGGTTTAGGGTCTGTTTATGACAGTGAGTATATTGATTTATTGTTTAAGTTGCGTTATGGATGTGATGAATATAATGATCAACTCAAGCCTATTCTAAATTACACATCTATAGCAAGGCTACTCCATAAATCTCCTGCAACTATGAGGTCTCACTGTCTATTAGAATTGAATTTAAAGAGATAGCAGCTTAATTCTAAGCCTAAAAGACCTCTAAAGTTCTAGCAGCATCATAATGATTATCTCATTAATGATATGACTCTTAAATACTGGGCTCACTTCTCTCTGGCCTAGAGAGCTGTGATGTTTCATAGCCAATTTCCTGAGCTTCACATCTCTGCTTAATCTATAGCAAACATATATAAAAAGAATGGAATATCTTACAAGATAGTAAATCGCATTAAGAGAGTGATTGACTTTAATGTTCCATTTTATAAGGATAATTTAAATTATATATTTTATTAAAAGCAGAGGGCTTAAGAGCATAATATAAAGTTCATACACGCTGATGAGAAAGTATTCACTTTTAATACCTTCATATCAAGGTCTTGGTATAAGAGGTACAGCAACATTGAAGTATATGATTAAAAGGTTAAGGTTTAAACTCATTCTATTCTTGGTGGAATAAGTGAAGATAATGGTCACGAGACTTATGTTATCCATCCTCGCTCGATAAAGACCGAATAATACATTAAATTCCTACAATAGCTTAGAGATAAGTACGCCGACTAAGAGATTATTCTGTTTTTAGATAACTTATCTGTTCATAAAACTAAAGACACAAGGAAAGAATATGAAAGGCTAAACATAACACTTGTATTTAATGTTCTCTACAGTCCTCATTTCAATGGAATTGAATTATATTGGGGGTTATTGAAAGGCCACTACAAGAAACTTCTACTATATCACTTGATGCACGACTTGAAGATAGATACAGTCGATTTGATTAAAAGTATTGCTAAGAGAGTCAGTGATGATAAAGCTAAAGTATGCGCATTAGAAGGGAGATTTTGTGTATATAAATAAGTTTTAGATTTAAACGAATGAATAAGTTCACATATTAAATTTGCCCGTAAAGGGATTTGGCTTTTCTTTCTTTTCTTCCTCTTAGGGCTTGCTTGGGCTCATGTTTCTTCTCTTAGTGCCAGCTCCTGCATCTATGTTCATCTAGTCTGGCTTTTATAAATCTTTGAAGAGTCTCTTGCTCATTTCATGCTATACCTGTGATATTCTCTCTCTGTATAATTTGCTGCGCTCTTTCATCAAGTAAATATCAGTTCCAGGTTTTTCTACAAAGTTAGAAGACTAAGCTTACTAGAGATGAATGGATGCTTCTATAGTTCCTAAAGCCAAGTGTCGCTGATTTTTATTCCTTGCTTCTCTTTTTCTTCAGGAGAGATGCTATAGCGTTTCTTATGAGCTTCTTAAATTACTTCATTTAAGTACTCAGGTTTCAGAGTTCCAAGGACACCAAAGAAGAAGTTTCTCTCTGGCAACTTATTAGAGAGTTGCATTTTTGATGGAAGGTAGAGAGCAACATCTGGATCACTCATAGCATCATCATAGAGGTTTGTTACTGAGATTTCAGGGTAGTCAGGTATCTCGATCATTCTGATTTCATTAGACTTAAAAGCTTTTTTCTCTTCACTTAGCAATGCTTTTAAGAATGATATTTTTGTTCCCTCCTGTTGTTGGTAAGAACAATCCAACTATGGTTAATAAGTTAGTTATAAGTGAAAACTTACCTTGCTATACCAAGTATCTGTAGAGATCTTCTTTACTTCTGAATTACCTATTAAATCTTGAGATTATATCCTCTTCATTGCATCATTCATGGATTCCATCTTACTTCCAATTTCTATAAATGTTTATATGAAATTTAAAATTATGGATATCCATTCTAAACTTACTAAAATTTTACTACTAAATAGGGAGATCCACTTGGAGGTCAACCTGAATCAGATAAATAGATAAAGATGGAGGAACTTTCGCCAAGTTTCAAAGTTTGACTTCCATTTTTATCAAACTTTCTCCATTAAATTGCTCCTAATAATAATTAATTTAATTAGGTGGTGCTCCTAATTAATATAAAACTTAATTAGGAGGTTAAATTAAAGTTCAAAACCGTATTAGGTGGTGCATTAAAAAAATTAAATATTAAAACTTACCCTCCTAAATTTACGAGAACAGATTTAGGAGCACCACCTAACTTCCCAAAACACATTTAGGTGCATTTTAATGTATAAAATGAATGAAATAATATATAAATTATCTCAAAACTTTAGAAGTATAAAACTAATGTCTTTCACTCTGTTCCTATTAAACCTCTCTATATCTTTGAAGATATGATCTTACTTATGTATAAAGGTAGAATTTAAACAGCTTATATAATTATTAATAGTATATATAAAATGAGCGGCAACTTACTAAGAAAAGCGGCATTGCTTGGCATTAGCCAGCAAAAACTTTCTTTCATGAATCAAAAGAAAATTGAGACTTGCGATGCATATACATAGTACGAACCTGAAATTCTCAAACCTTAGATCTCAGACTTTGAATAACAACTCAGTTGCTAAATAAAAATGCAGAGCTAAGAAATTCAATGCGAAGTTCCAATAAAAATGGTTGAAGAGGAGGAAGAGAAAAAAGAAATTAAAGCATTACATTTATGTGAAGAGTGTGAAAAAAAATTCACTTATAAATCTGCTCTTAAGCGTCATATCTAAGAGTAGCATTCTAACAAGCCTAAGCTCTATCTTAAGCATGATAAAATAGATGGAAAATAATTTTGCCCTTATTGCAATAAACAATATAATCATTCAAGAGATTTAAAAGTTCACCTATAAAACCATCATGGCAAGAAGTTTGAAGTCATAGATCCTGAGACTGGTGAGGTCTTCCTTCAAAAAAGAAAGCCAAGAGACCCTTTAGAATCTTTGGAACAAAGAGTTAAGAAAGAAAATAAACTTATTAAAGCAGTGAGAAACCTTCCAGCTTCTGAGATAGTGAAAATCACTCTGAAGATACAAGCACTAAAGCTTACAATTTTAATGAAATTGACATTAAAGAATGTAAAGAAAGTTATCTTATACTTGAGGAAAAGTTTGAGAAAAAGGTCATTACTGATAAGCAGTTCACATACAAGATTTATCCATTCAACGACTTTAAATGCGATGACAAGTATCAAATGGAATTTGTCAATGAGTAATAAGCTCTTACTAAAGCAAGGGATAGACAGTGCAGATTTATAATTAAGCTCGATGCAATACTGCTTGCTCAAGATCATGTTCCTTTTCGCTCCCTCTATATTAAATGACATTAAGAGACTACATTTAAGATTAAAGAGTTCCAAAGTAGCTACCTCTTATTCTAACAAAGGTTTGCAAAGGCATAGAAGAGCTAGGGTATGTTCATAGAGACTTGAAGCCTGAGAATATTATGCTTGACTTTCACCTCTCAGAGTAGTAATAATTGATTTCAATAGATCAAAAAGAGTTGAAGCTTCAGGACTTGGCAACGTTTATGGTACTCCTGGATACTTTCCAGATAGGAAGGACTGGAGAGATGGTGATATTAAGTGGGATGAATGGGCTCTACAGCAATTATTGCTGAATGCGATATGCAAAGAAATGACTACTATAACTGTAAGAGAGAGAAAGATTCAAAGCAGAGAATACAGCAATATTTAGACTAGAATAAGATAAAAGGTAAAATGAAAGATATGGCTGAGCAGATTATCTTAAGACCAAACCACAGAGCAGAGCAAACAATAGACTAAATGATCAATTGGATAGGAGATATCAAATTTAGAAAATTAGCACATGATGCCAAGGTATAGTTTGAGTGAATAGTAAAAATAAAACTCCTCTAATACACACTACTAAACATTACATTTAAACATTAAACCCCTACATAAACCCTATTAAAACCCTAATAAAGTAAATGCCTATGCTAAAATAGAATTGAATCAGGAAATTGTGAAAATAAAATAAAAAATAAATAAATAATATAATTAGACCAATGGAAAAATGAGTAAACCCCAAATCCCCTCAATTTCAAAACCCCTGTGTGTTTGTTGCCATGTGTCATTTTTTTATTAGTAGTTGGTCAAAAAATTTAGGGGGCTGGTCAAAATCATACATGTATTTGTACAAATTGATACATCTCAAATTTAGGGGTCTGTATAATTAGGGAAGTTGGGAGATTTGCGAAATTAGCGATTTTAGAGACTTGCGTAGTTTAGAGCAAAATATGGACTTTTTCATAAAAACCTCTCTCATTTACCGAAAAGGGGCTTGAAAGTAGGGTAACTCCATGAGATTTTTGAGTTTTTTTAAAAAATAGGGCACTCATGCTTATTTGCGATTATATATAAGTAAATTTAATTAAGTAGAATCGCGAAGGAATTTGTCATTCTAAAAGTGTAAATGTGAAAAAGAAGTATTATTTCTCAACTCAGTGTTGTTGAGAGTGAATTAGGATATTTTTAAATATAGCTTAATTAGTGTTATTAAATATAATAATCTGCGATGAATTTAAAACTGCTAGGTCAGGGTAAATTGTAAAGGGAAACAGCCCTGCACTTTACACCACATGTGAAACAAAAATCATATTACAAATCCGAACTGAAGTGTGTAAATCCACTTCTTCATAACCAATGCCTATATGACCTTGTCTTACCATTAATTATATAATTAATTATAATTTTAACTTCTCACTCTATTAATTCATTTTTATCATTAAAAATGAAATTACTCCTATATTAAATTTAAATGTAAATTATTTGATTTAATTAAATCATAGGATAATTTAAATTTTATATATAAAATTATAATACTTATTCTCAGGAAAGTTTGTTAAAAATTAAATTCCAAAGAAATCTTTAAATAAAATTAAGCAAAATTAATCTTTTTGATTCAAAGTGTAAAATTACAAATTTTCATTTTGGATAATAAAATTAAATTTATAATTAAATTTAATAGTTGTCCTCAAGATTATCAATTCTGAAGTAAATTTAGGTTCTATAATTTTTTTTAAATATTCATTTTATTGGTTCTTTAAAATTAAGATAAATTAAAATATTTTATAATTAATTTACGATTTATCGTCCTTGCCCGACATCGATTGGCGAAAAATCTGCGGAGGAATGTAGCCTGAGAGTCATGTCACTGTGCAAGTTTAAAAATCCTTGTAAAAACTGATCGTTTGTTTATTTGATACGATTCAGATTCTTTAATTAATTACCATGCCAGACATTGATTAGCGAAACGCGAAGTTGAAAACATCCAGTGATTGCAACTCTGCGATTGTACTAGAGCAAATGTAGCTTTTAAGTCATGTCACTGCCGCTCTTAATTAATTAAATACCCTAAACTGATCATTTGTTTATTCTGTAATGATTAGATTTTGCCTTCATAAATACCAATAATTCCATAAGCTAATATTAAACTTCAAATAATTTCGGTAGTAATTTGATTAAATCTTTTCAACTTCTTTAGTGAATCTCAAAAATAACTATGCAAATATTGATCAGAAATTCTCGCAAATATTTCAGGAATAGGCAAATACTTAGACTTAATCACCATTTTTGATGAAAAACTAAAAAAATATGTAAATGTACTTGAAAGATATTTAGAACAGGAAAATTTATAAATCATCTCAATCAAACTCCACTATTGCTTAAGGTATGAAACTCGTCTACAAAATTAAAAATCAAAATTTGCAAAAACTAAATAATCAGAAACAATTTGGCTAAGTATTTTTTTTAATCTTTTTATATAGGCACTTTTAAAAAAAAAATTCAGATCAACCAAGGAGCTCCTAGGATTTTCTAACAGATATACTTTGATAATAAAGCCAAAACATTTTTTCTTAACTTTCAATATAGGTAATCCGA
This sequence comes from Oxytricha trifallax, assembly GCA_000711775.1. Lineage (NCBI taxonomy): Eukaryota > Ciliophora > Spirotrichea > Sporadotrichida > Oxytrichidae > Oxytricha > Oxytricha trifallax. The sequence goes on from ARYC01016986.1 coordinate 321,695, forward strand.
ATATTTAATATTTAAATCTTTAAAAAATTCTTATGATATTGAGAAATCGTAATTTAATTCTCACAGTAACCAAAATCATTCTTGTATTTTACCATCAAAGATATATTCCATTCAAGATTTAATTCTTCGAGAGATTAAATTAACCCAGTTACCCTAGCAAATAAATATGATTTCACTTTCTTAATCAGAACTAATGAATTCGACTTGAATGAAAATCAACTCTTCATTAATAAATTCTCAAATTTTGAGACTCAAACTTTGGGGCAAACCAAGCACAGTATCAGAAATTCAATTCAACACTACTTCCATTTTCTAACTTTCAATAAACGAATCAAATTGATTTGAAATATAACGAGATTTCTTACTATCAACCAATTGATTTCTCATTCAAGCAAAATTCATTCCTTACTCTTGATTCATATTACATTATCTTTGCTTTTAATGTATCAGGTGATGAAGCTATCAACGTTACTAACTAGGATCTTGCTTTTACCATCAAAGATTTATTCCATTCAAGATTCAATTCATCGTAAGTGCTTAAATAAATATTATAACTCATTAAGAAATGTTATTTCACTCTCTTTATCAGAACTAACGATTTCGACTTGAATGAAGATCAACATTTCATTACTAAATTCTCTGATGTTTATACTCCAAATGAGACTAATTATGACAGTAACAGAAATTCAATTCACTTCTAATTTTAAATGAATAGACCAAAAGATGTTAAAGCTAATTCAATCTCCAAGTGGCAAACAATTGATTTCGCATTCAAGAAAATTTCACTCCTTTCTCTTAATTCATACTACTTTAGAAATCAATAAATGTTCACAGAGATCTTCGTCTTGGAAATAATGCTGATTTAAAATTATTTTTAAAAGTTCTAAAGATACGAAGACCCCAACAACCATTAAAGAATGCTAATAAAGACCCCAAATTAATACTCTACCTAAACTCTTGCCGTTTAAGATGACGCTTACATTATTAAATTCGCACCATTCTCTCGATACCTTTTAATGATATCACGCAAAGAGTTGTTATATAGATAATTACGAAAAGCAATCTTGCTTAAACATAAATAGGAAATCAATAAATCAATTTAACGATGGCAAAAACTGTGTTCACCAACAGTAGAATAATTTATCACTAAAACTTTATGAAAGAAATGAAAATTGCCTATAAATTTTTAATGGTAAGTAGTCTTAGAACGCTTTAGAAATTTGTTTTTATGCTTTAAATGTATCAGAGATTAAAATACCTTCCTTACCAACTTTAGTCTATATCCCTTACAGCAAAAATAATTCAATTCAAGTATCAATTCTTCGAAAGGATCTTATCAAAGGGAAATATCAATCGTAAACGAATATGATTATACAATCTTTATCTAATTAATAGTTTTTACTAATATGAAGATAAACTTTTTATTACTAAATTCTTTGATGTTAAAACTGCAACTTGGAAATAGGCCTCAATAGTTTTAGAAATTTAACTCAATTCCAATTCTTTTTTCTATTTATTTATAAACAGCAAAGTACTGTTAAAGTATACCAGATTGCTTGCAAACAAAAAAAATTTCTCTTCTTGCTACAAAATGATAATATTTAGAAATTCAATAAATACTTAAAACCCCAAAGAATTAAAAGAGACCTTAGATTGAGACCCCATATTGGAAACCTCACTGAATTTTTAGATGTTTAAAACTATGTTTACATTATCCAGTTTTCGCCATTTACCCAATGCCTTACCGAAGTTATCTATGAATAAAATTCAATCAAGTTTAGTAAGTCATTATATTTTGTGTATATCATTTAACTGTTAATACTAGAAAAAAATAATTTAACTATTTATGCTTATTATTTCTTGGATTATGTAATATATTACTATGCTTTTTTGGGTTTTTTTTTTACAATAAATATATTGAGTTCTGATTTGATAAATAAGTTGTGTTCACTGTGTTATTTTGAAAGTTTTTACTTATTGTTACATATGAAAATCTACCCTGAATATAATTAATCTTTGAATTTTTAGACTTAAAATTAAATAGTGGTAACTATTACTCAACTATTACTTTAATTAAACTCCAGTTATGTTTTATACAGCAAGAAATTACTAATCACTAGAAAGATTGGTAACATTCTTTTTGATTGATAAGACTTTTTTTCACTTGTTAAATCAAACTTTAAATCTTTTGTAACAAACATCACTTGAACTTGAACGTTAAACTTAATTTAATAGATTTCCTGTTATTTTTTATAAAAAAATGAAGCTTTTAAGCTTTTTGCAGTTTTTACTTTCACTTTTAACTAAAGTTATTGAGCTAAAGCTAAGTTTGAACATAATTTAGGGAATACGTAGGGAAAATTTAGACAATAACTGAATTATCTAAGAAATTCAGCAATATAAAAAATCAAAATGCAAGTAAATCATTATATCAGTACATAAAGTAATAGAATAACTTAAAACTCAAAAAATTAAGTTAGACTTTGAAGTTTATAAGATCTACATAAATATATGAACAGCTAATATAAACCTAAAATCAAAAATTTAAATGAAAATTTTGAATAAATAGAGAAAACTTGAGTAATTAAAGAAAAAATAGATAAGAGCAACTTGAACTTATAATTTTCAAATTAATTGTAAACCTTATAGAAGATATTTCAAGCAGCTTGTATTTAGGTAAATACAAATAAAATTTCATGGTTCCTTAATAAAATTAGTACTTTTCTAACTTGCAACAAATCTATGGAGTTGAAATATAAAACTTTGAAGTTAAATAATGAAAAAATAGGGAGGTAATTGTAAATTTGTTTAGATTTTTAATTGAAAGTTATTTTTTGGATTGGCCTCCACAAAAGAAATCATATTTCTTTTGAACTCAATTTATTTTTTCTTTGGTAGGACTCTGAATTTGATAAAATTAAAGCTATCTGATTCAAGCTTGAGAATCATTTTATAGATTGCTTAATTTTTAGCAATAATCTATTATTGTTTGAAGTCCTAATAATAATCTCACTGCGAAAACCTCAGTAGCCCTTCCTCAAGTTTATCTAGGTTAGGGTTACACCCTAGTTCAAAGGAATTATTTGATTAATGGTTTAAATTAGGTTATGGCATCTGTATTACTGCTGATATTAATCCTATTGTTCTCTTGAATAATTATCTTTTAACTGAAATTACAGAGCCTCAGGCTCATAAATTTGATAGTGATGTTTGTTACAGTCATAAGAAAAAGAGTACAGAATTTCAGGGAGTCTTTGACTTTATTTTCAATCATTGAATTATTAGGCATTCCTGTTTTTAATATAAAATATAGAAGAAATAACTACTGCTATTTCAAGGAAGGCAAATTCAGTAGAAGTATCAATAATTTGCACATAAGCCAATCTCAATTCCAGATTATAATTTTGTACTTACAAAGCCAAATAAAAAAACTGGAAGAGGAAATGCTCGAATGTATGTACTTCTCAGAGTCCAAGCCAAAAAATGAAACAAGAATGGGGGTTTTGACTTTGATGAAACTGAAATCGCAGCAACAGAAAAGCCAAGTTAAGTCACTTTATCAAGTTTTAAAAGTAGACACCAGGAGAAAGTTCAAGGTCTTTTGAAATCTTGAATTTCATCCAACTTTACTACTAAATGTTTGGTGATAGAGATTGGTCTAAGAAGAAATAGTACTACCTCGCTGAAGCCTCTAATATGTAAAGGTACATCGAGACTGCAAATGTTCAGAGTAAGGTTACAGTTAACTTTGGTATGAAAGAAACGTGATGCTAAAGCTGAAAAACTCTCAGTCTTCAACAGATTGTCTCAAGAAGTGTCCTCTTACAAAAATATACTTTCAGACCTACTCAAAGTATTAAAGGGGGAGTTGCTAATTTAACTGGAAACGCAGAGAAAACTTTGGTTAGTGTGATAGTGATGTTTATTACACTAAAGAAAAACTTCAAAATTCAATTCAGTTCTTTTTGCAGGCAAGGTAATTAGTCCTCAAATAGTTACAGCTTTCCTAAAGGTTGGAGCCTGAAATATCTTTACATAGATTCTTGCCTGTTCCTAATTAATGTCAATCACTAAAAGAATAAATCCACAAGACTCTGATATAAAGTAGAGCTACTTCTCTCTTAACTATCTATATATTTCTTCTCAAACAATATCACACAAGAGAGAACGATGAAGATACTGGAATGTTAGAATGTTAGAAGAAGAAAAGTAGGAAGAAACTAGAGAGACTAGCAAAGAGGGCTTCTCACTGTATGATATCCCTAACGATGATTCGATTCATTTCCTTATTGCTTTTGAATTTAAGTCCTGGATGATCTATAATGAAATAGTACAAAAGTCTATCAGGCAAGTTTGAGCAACAACAATAAATATAATAGAACTACTGAATTTTTTTATATTAAAATTAGTAAATCAAAAGTGATGTTTGTTACATGGACACCTATTCCAAATTGGACACATATTCCAAAATGGACACATATTCCAAAATGGACACAATTCCAGTAGTCTAACGACTATTTTATTCATAAGTTATCTTCTTCGCTTTAGCAAACTTTATTAGGATCCCTTCATTATATTTATTCACCGATGATACAGTTAAAGTTCTAAGGGAAATATGGCAATAGCTACCTGTAATAGTTGCAAATATTCTGCATTAATAAATGAGTCTTAAAGCTAAGCTTTAAGTAGTTTAATGATCATAAAAACTAAAATTTATACAATGCAATCACAGAGTTTGAATATAGTTTAAGGTAGAATTTCCACCTGACTCTAACCAACCTCACTACATTACATTCCTCACTATTAATAAGTGAGATTAATTATAATCTAAGCTTACTATAGAGCCTTAGAGTATATACAATTATATCTCCATAGTTGTTTGAGTAGTAAAATTCAAACTTTAATACTTTAACTGATAAAATAAAAATGCCTGAAATAAAACTAAATCTTAATGACAGTTAGAAAATAGAATTGAACGATCCCTGCTCCTACTCAAGCCTCCCAGTAACTCTCAGTTACTTTAAAGTTTAAACTAGATGCTTGAGATCAAGTGATGAGAGGACTATGATGATTGACAGAGGTTAAGTTGAACTTTTCCAAAATTAGCATCATTTCTTAGGAATTAAATTTATTCGAATTAGTCGTGTAATTCATATGAATTTGAGGGGTAAAATCGAGATTCTCAAAATGACTACTAATTCGATCATAAGTTTCGTTGGAGATTCCCCCTTCACTTCCAGACTATGTGAGAGTATGCTTAGTGATCTCAGACACTTATGAGAGAAGTGGGAATGCGAAAGCAGCAGGATTACCCTTGGATTTCCTGAGAATAGAGGGTGGATTTAAGGTCTTAGAAATTTGAGATAATTTGAGATTTAATTAAGCTTTAATTAAGGATTATATAGATTATAGAGAAAAACAAACAAAGTTTTGACAATTTGATTTTACCAAGTTAGTTTTGTTTTTAAGAACCCGAGCTGGATATTGCATGTAAGTAGAGCCAGAGTGAAGATTGAATACAGAGATAATGTTTCAGATCAACCACCTCAGACTCCTAAGAAATATTGGCTTCTAAGAAGGTTTCCTGGTAATTTTAGATTTAGCTGAATAATTATCAAGGGAAAATGCTGATGTTGACTTAGAATAAAAGTAATAATCCTCTTAGGCATTAGTTCAACCTATATACCAATCACCTTAAATGATACTACCCCTTGCTGTAACTTATACTGTCTATTTATCTTCCATATATCTTCTAATTCTCATAAAGACTAAGGGATAACTATCTTGGCTTAGATTTAAGGTCTAAAATCTAATAGAGTAATTGCTGTTTGTAAGTATAGAAATAACTTTACTGAATGATTGGTAGTATCGAGTCTACTGAATATTAATTATTCATCTCAAAGCTAAGTGAAAAATCATTGAAAAGTATAAGACTTTTAATCTATGTAACAAACATCACATCAAGACTTTACAAATTGTCTTCCAGTTATATTCCATTTATTTCAAATTTTACCTTCAACTTATTGAGTAAGCCTCAAAGAAGTTTTTCATTCAGAAGTTATTTAAAGCCACTCTTTTATCAAAGCTCTCTACTTGTACTAAGTTGTAGGAAGTTAGTAAGAACTCCTTAAAACTCATTCGTTTTATGATAATAGTAAAGCAACTAAAGTTTGTATAGAGCTTAATAGTATTGCTAGTCGATAGATTCAACTATGAAGTTTGGTAGCTTTAACTTCCAAAGTTTTAAGACTTCCTACCAAGTTGATTGAGGAGTTCTATGCTAAGTTCATAGCTTTTAAGCAAGCCTAGGTTGGTTTTTATTCTTAGAAAAAAGAGAAGTGCAATTTTTTAAAGCTAGTGTTGGCAATCTTGGAATTCTTACTTGAATTAAGTTAACTGAAAGTGATGTTTGTTACATTATACATAATCCATATATACTCTATTATAAGAATAATATACTGAGTTGCCGAACCTTCCTTCTCATTGAAATTTTTACAATACTTCTGTTATTATTTGTATTATAGTTTAAGTGAGGAGCTGCTTGGATAACTATAGTTTATATATTTAGCCTCAGATTATTTCAATCTTAGAGATAATTTGATAAAGTGGAAATCTTCCAAAAGGTAGACTTCTTCCAATACAAAAGTGGACTTCTTCCAGTAGCAAAAGTGGACTTCTTCCAGTCCTAAAAGTAGACTTCTTCCAGTCCTAAAAATAGACTTCTTCCAGTTGAAAAAGTGGACTTCTTCCAGAGGAAAAAGTAGACTTCTTCCAAGTCTAAGGTAGACTTTCTTCCATCCAAGCTTCTAACTCTACCTGTGTTTATTCGTTCCTTATTTCAATTGTTAAAATATATATCAGCCCTAGTAAAAGAATCTCCAAGGTCATGACCGAGCAAAGGCATAGAGGTCTGTCTTTAGGGTTGAGGTAGACTTTTTCCAGTAAGACTATGAAAATTTAAAAATAGCCTTGTTTAGGCTGAATTTATTTAGGATATTGTCTCCCTATTTATGCTTTCACCTTCAAGCTAATCAAATGTGTGGTTATATAGCCTGCAAGCACTTATAACATATTTGGATAACTTAGAACTATTAAAGAACATATTTTGAGGTAGGATCAATGGGAAAATATAAGGCCATTTTCTTCTATTTTTAAGGTCAAAATGGCGGTTAAGGGCACCCAAACATTTCAAGATGGGTTATATCCACTTCCACCCCCTATCGAGTTCCCTCCTTCTATTTCATCGTTCTATAGTGTATTTGCAACATTTAAGTTGGGGTGGTAGGGTTTGGAGAGGATTACAAAATAATTTTGTAAAATCATATAAGTCATATTCTATAATCCCTTAGAGATAGTATAGCCACTTTCAAACTTGGAATTGAAAATAAATCCACTCACCCCTCTAAATCCGCGGTTCCTTAACTTTAAAACCCACTTATTGTATGTTTATGTAATGAGGCTTGGATTTAGACGATTAGGAGTGGTTAGGGAAAGATCTAAGACCCAAGGTTGGACCTCATGGTGCATCCGAGGGAAATGAGGAGGGTCTCTGGAAAGTGTCCTCAGATCAGAAATTGGGTATACCGACCTACCGATCTGAAAGTTGAAAATCTAAAGTTGCAAATGCCAACTAATTCACAAATTCCAAGACCTTCCTTGCTGAATATTTGATAGGGCAATTATTAGGAGATACCGATAAGTGAATCATATATTAAGGGGTTATAACGAGAGTGACTGGGTTTGAGCAACGAGAGTGGTTGGGTTAGAATGATGTTTATGAGTATATAAGAGATCTAAGTATAAATTATTTATAGTTAATTATATAAAATCTGAATTCAAAATATAAACAAGTGGCTATTACTTACTTGTATGTGATTTCCTTTAAAATTTATCTACTTAAACTAAATGATTCACAATCATCCTTATAAGTATCGAAAGTGACTAACGAAGACTATAATGTGTTATGACATCTACCCAGAACAACTTTAAAATGGCAGTCTGACTTACCTTATTTTTTATAGTAATAAGTTAAAAATATTAAATTAAATTTACAAATTCAATATATGTTAATCTGCTCGTAAGTATAATAATGATTCCTTGGCAATAGTATATTTGCTTACCTCTCATTAGTCCTCATTCCTAAGAAGAATATTACCTATAATAATAATAATAATAATAATAATAATAATAATAATAATAATAATATAATGTTAAGATATTAGTAGAAACAAGCCAGTGATTAGAGCAGTGGCAAACTCTCGAAGCAAGGATTTATTATAATTGCTTTAGATATGCGAAGTCCAAAAGCCAGTTCGATTTGCTTCCTTGTGATCTTTGTGGATAATGAGCTAAGCGCACAACTGCATTGCATTAAAAGCGAAAGCATCAACCAATTATGATTGAAGAAGCTACTGTTGATATAATTGTTACTCAAACTGCTATTCCTGCTTCTCCTTCAAAAATAAATATCCAAGTAAACAATCAGGAATTGGAAGCTAAAAGAATTCAAGACAAACCTACTAAATAAGTTTAACCAATTGATTTCACTAGCGTTGACCTAGCTTATGATTTATTTAACTACCCTGAACCTTAAGTCAACTTATTGAAGTACTATTTCAAAGTAAGAGAGCACTGGGATCTAAAGTCTTCCCTCACTCCATTCACTCAATAGGATATTCCAAACCAATCAGTAAGTTATAAAATTTAAGCAAAATGTAGGTGAGCTTAATGAAAGCAGTGGATGTATTGGAAGACACTGCAGATGGTGAGATTGAACGAAAGATCTACATCGAGTTTATGCTACTGCCTGAACAACTGAGAGAACTCAAAGACTTGCTCTATAATACAACCTTCCTTTCATTACTAAATAAGCGTTATGGCGAGATCGCCGATGGTAAGATTTATTATATATCTCAGCTTATCTATAGAGAGAATGCCTAAGCAAGTACTCAAGATTTTCAATCCCTTAAAGGCAACTGTATTTTAAAGCTATTTAAATGGGAAGCTCCGCAAGAGTCTATCTAAAATTTTCTAGGCATTCATCAACGAATACAACAGTGATGTGGTTGAACAGCTTTCCTATTTTAAAGTCTTAAAAGGAATCCACCTTGACTTATTTGAGTTCTTTAAAGTTGAAAGATTCTAAGTTGTCGATTTTAATACCTCTATCGTCTGGAGGCCTGGTAAATTCAAGTAGCGTACTCACAAGGACAACAAACCATAAAAGTCCTTCAAGACATCATATACAGTCAGCTAGAGCTTTAATATCTCAAGGTCTGCGTGTTGCCATGATACTTTAATCACTTGCCAATTTCTTTGTTAATATTCCACACAGACCTCATACTTCAAGATTCGCTTGTCTAAATATCTTACTTGATAAATGGTTGCAGGAAAACAAAGCTGTAAGGAGTGCTGGTTCCAAGTGCTCTAAGGGCTCAAGACTGTTAAATATTGCGAGATAGCTAGAAGATCAGCTCTGGATTTTGCTGGACCCGAATGCCAAAGTCGTCAAAAGTGACAATGCTGACAAACTAGGAAGAGAAGTATACCATGACATTGAGGATAGGAAGACATATCAACCCAAGTTGAAGCCCAGACTTCAGAAGCAATTGGACAAGGCTAGGAAGACTCTTAACCTACCCAATATGAGTGAGCGCAATAAATGCAACCCCAAAACAACTTTCTATATCAAGAAAGGCTTTTAAGATCTTTGGGTGTATGATTGCAATTGCAAAATCCACAAGCTTCAAATATGAGAACAGGTTGCTATATATCTTGATTACTAGATATGAAGAACCTCACAAGCTTCCCATTTGAAAAAAATCTAAACTAAAAAGATTGATTTCCCCTAATCCATTCACTAACCACTGTCTCTTTTATTCTTAGAATGTTAATTAATGTCTTTCGTATATTAATAGTTAATTTTAAGGTTTGATATAGCTCTAGAATCTCCATATCTATATTCTGCTTCCTTTATATTAACTATTACCATTAATAATTATCATACCCTTAGTGGAGATTTTTCTACTATTATTTCGTAGGCGATTTGTACTATACCAATATCTTTCATGGCATTATTAAGTATATATTCTCGCTCATCAATGATTGAGCTTTACGCTAATGCTGATATATGTGATAAACTTTCATTGATAAATTTTATAAGATCCCTTTCTATTAATGCTTTGAAGGGTATATGTTTGTAATTATATTTCAATAGAGTTTTAACTTTACCCGCTTATTTAAAATGGTAAAAATTAAGGGAAACAAATCTTAATAAGCCATCATAAACAAACCTAAACCCTTTTCCAAACGATGCCCTATAGCAGGATGCGATAAACTCTATGAGGTCAAGTCGAGCTTTTATAAACACCTTAATTCCCATGCCAAATCAGATGGAATAAACTGGCAATCTAATTTCAAAGAAGTAATCTGCTAAGAATGCGGCAAGTATTTTAGCTCTTTAGATAGTATGAGAAAGCATTAGTGCAAAGTTTAAAATATTATAGAAAAGACTAAAGCTATAGAGAAATTTCTTTAGAGAAAGTAGACTTCTTCCAAGTCTACAATTCAGTCTTGTAAAGTAAAAAGTAAGTAAATTACTTACCAGTTTGATTTTATATGAGGTTTGAGAAAGAATCAAGATGATGAGAATGAAGAAGAAGAAAAAGAAGTTATCACAACTAATTTATCAAAAAGTTCCTTTTCACATTTTCGTTATCAGACGGTGAGCGAGTTATCAAGTGAGAAAGTTATTATAGGAAAATCTTTCCTTCATTAAGAGTTGACTTAAAAACCTGAAAACTAGATTTCTCCTAAGGAAATATTAAAATAAGGATTGCCTCCTATTATATAACTTGGGACTATCAGTCAATTGTCTTAAAAATGAAAGCTATCAAGGTGATTCTATTCAAAGTCCTTCATTGATATCGGATATGCAATAGTCATAAGCTTTGGAATAACAAATTTCCTAAACAACTCAGCAACAACATTTACTTAAACGAGCAGAGGAAAGTTCTCATAACTAAATTGGCTTCTAAAGTCTTTCGAAGAAGCTATAAATTGATTCAAATTCAAGAGGGTTAATAAGATTAAATTAAGCAGAGTTTATTCCTGTCAAGCAAAATATTGATTAGACAAATTAAATTCCAAATCCATCACTAATGGGGTCTGTTAACCCATTCCTCAACTTAAATTTTGGCAACTAGATTATTCATCCTTTTACTTTTAAGTCTTTGCCAATGTCTAATGCCAAGCAATATTATCAAACACCCTTTCCTAATTAAAAGGATATTATCTAATCATAAAAGTATCAAGCACTTTCAGCTGTAAGTTATTGGCATTAATAATAACGACCGCCTAACACTAATCCTCACCTTCCAATTAATGCACTTAATGTAAAGAAGCAACCGATAATTCTTTTATAGATGAAGGATTCATAAAAGCAAATACTTGAATAATAAGGTACAATTGATGATACTCAATGAAAACTTATAGTCAAAGAGTTAAGTAAAATCTTAAATGAAATCTTAACAAATATTAAAAGAGAATCTAACTATTAATGGGGAGATATTAGTGAGGTCAAACTCAAAGAGTAAGGAACGTCACTTATTCATGATCATATCACAAGGTCAAAGTACTAACTTGATATGCCAAAAGAACTGAAAGAGAGTACGGCTTAAATTGGATATGGAGAAATCACTTATGGCAGCCTGGAGAAAATTATCTTATCCTTCAAAAAGTGTGGCTTCTCAAATCAATCAGTGTTTATGGATATTGGTTCTGGTTTTGGACAAGTTAACTTCTAGGTGGCATTTCTTCATTATTGCTAAAATAGAATTGAATCAGGAAATTGTGAAAATAAAATTAAAATTAAATAAATAATATAATTAGACCAATGGAAAAATGCGTAAACCCCAAATCCCCTCAATTTCAAAACCCCTGTTTTTTTGTTTCCATGTGTCAGTATTTTTTTAATAGTTGGTCAAAAAATTTAGGGGGCTGGTCAAAATTATCCATGCATTTGTAAAAATTCATGCATCTCAATATTGGGGGTCTGTATAATTAGGGAAGTTGGGACATTTGCGAAATTAGCGATTTCAGAGATTTGCGTAGTTTAGAGCAAAATAGGGACTTTTTCATAAAAACCTCTCTCATTTACCGAAAAGGGGCTTGAAAGTAGGGTAACTCCATTAAAGTTTGGAAGTTTTGCCGAAATATAGCATTCAGGCATGATTGCGATAATATAAAGGCAAATGCAACTAAGTAGAATCGCGAAGGAAGTGGCCATTTTAAGAGTGCAAATGTGAAATAGAAGCAGTATTTAAGAATCGAGTGTTGTAAAGAGTGAATTAGGACATTTTTAAGTAAAATATAAATAGTGTTATTAATTATAATAATCTGCGATGAATTTAAAACTGACATGCCAGGGGAAATTGTAAAGGGAAACAGGTTTTATACACTACTTCAGCTATGAAACAAACATCATCACACAAAACCGAACCGAAGAGTGTGAATCCACTTCTTGATACTGAATGCCCACATCCCCTGGATGTCTTCTTTTCTTAAATTCTGAACGATTTCCGCAACCCTCTTCACCAATTGCTGCCTAAAAGTGTAAAGCCCATTAAAACTTACTTGTTCTGAATAGTGTCCATCTTCATCTCCTTCTTTGTAAAGGAGAATAACTGCTCAATTGGATTGAGCCAAGGCGAGTATTCGGCGTTGAAGAGCACATTCACTTTGAACTTTCTGGCTGTGGCTAACATCTCTGAATATTTATGAATGACTGCGTTGTCCATCAGCAGGACCACTTTCTTAGAGTGTAGTTCTTTGTCAGTTCTTACACTGCGTAAGGTATGGTAGATAAAGTTTTCAAAGAGAACTGAGTCAAAAGCTCCTTCTATCACTTGACTGGAGATAATTCTATCCTAGGAAATCGCAGCAATATAAGACATTGAGAATTGCTATCTCTTAGCTGAGCTTTTCTTAATTGACAACTCTCTCACTTTCATCCCATAGTGTCCCAGGTTCTGCTTCATCTCACTCTAGTATTCCTTAATGCTTTTCAAGTGAGGGTCTATAAATAGCTGGGGCCAAAGCTTTTAGTAAGAGCCCCTTTCACTCTGCAAGTTTCCCTGCTCTGACCCAGGGTTCGATGAGTCTTTTTGGAAGCTACTTGAGAGTTTTAATTTCCTAGGAGTGACCGCAAACCGACTTTCCAACTTGGTTTCGGCACCTAGGTCAACAGACTTCTTCCTCGAAGATTCCAGTTTTAGTTTTGATATTTTATCGAGAATAGGAGTTAAACCACTCTTCACTTTTGAAGCTGAATTGTCTTCAGACACCACTGATTTCACTGAACTATTTATGCGGAAACTCTGAAAAGTTTTAGTCAAGCTGAATTTCTAGTTGGAGGTCTCAGGGACCTCTAATATCGGGGAGAGGTCCTTTGTAAATGCAAGCCGAGTTTTCATTGAAGGGGTCTGAAGTTGCTTTTTTTATGGTTTCAGTTATGGATTTCCCTAAAAGTATTATGCATTAATAATTACCTTAGTATTTTCAATGGTTTTCTAACTATAATTACTGGTTTTCGATGACTACTTTGACCCCCTTAGAACTTTCGCTCCATGAATTTAGATTGGAGTGCTGACAATATTCTTTGGTGTCTAGGATATTTCTTAAACCCCTATCCTACCTTAGGTCCTATAAAGCATTTCATTGCAAAATTGCTAATTGCTTACGAAATTGACTTAGCCACACCGAATTTTCCACTTTTAATATTTCCAACCTTTTAATTACAATATTTAGAAAACCATAAGTCAAATGAATTTGAAACCTTCTCTAATTATTCCCCAACATTTTCAATTTTTTCCAGGTGGAAGCTCTCTGAGAATTTTGAAGTTGAAGAATCAGAACTTTGATTCATTTTGAGGAGCATTTTTCCATACAAAAGTCTGTCATCGCTAGCGAGGATCATGCTATCATTTTGCAACCTTTTTTATCGCTTCTGTAAATTTGCAGAATCTCGATGCATATCTTTAATGTTGAAGCTCCATTACTTTGAGGGCATCGAGTCCGATCGGAAGTTGCTCTCATCAACTGAAATGATAACTGCATCCTCATATAAGAACTGAGCCAACAACCTGCTAATCCAGAGCCTCTTCTCATTGAAGTTCGGGTCTCTATACTTTGTATTAGCAGCCTGAGTTTTCCCATATCTTAGATGGAACTTATCTCACAGAATCTTTTGAAGAGTGGTAACGCAAGGCACCTTAAGTAGCTTACACTCTGGCTTTGTTTGAGCCAGGTTTAATAAATAATTATGAAGCTTCTATCCTGTAACTTCGTAAATTCCGTTCTGTTCTAGGTAGGCCTGGATAGAATCAAGCAAGAGCTAGTTCCCACAAACCCCTTTTCTACCCACTTTCTTTTGTGGTTCAGGATCAAGAATCTTATGCTTGACCTCGTACTTAAACTTTTCGATAGTCTTATATACAACATCCACATCCATCCTCAATTTCTTAGCCACTTGACGAGGCTTTAATTGTTCGTTATAGTATAGATTTATAACCTCTAATTTCTTACATGCGAGCTTAGCTTCTCTTTTCTTCAAAAAAGGATTGCTACTTAACTTCTAGGATTTGCCTTTTTATTTAATTGTCTCGTTGAGAGCATCTATTAAATTTTGACTCCCTCTAAGAGCTCCTCGTTACTAATCAACTTTACATCCTCCTGTAATATTTTTGCTTGTGTCGCTTTCTTAATTATTCATAACTGGTTTATTCCTGATTCTGGCAAGTCGAAAACTTTGAAGGTAAGCTTCAAGGAATTTGCAAAGCTCCTCATCATTTTATATGTAACAAACATCAACATTGCTAGCTAAATATTCTTGAATTTTTTCTTAAGGAAGTTTTATGATTGCTCCACCTGTAAGCTTCTAGATTTGTACAGGGACTTCACCACTGTTTAGCAGTTATCCAGAATTGTATTTGAACTTTGTTGACTAAATAACGTTTGGGAATAATTTACCAAGCACGACAGGAGTCCATTTAACAATAGATTTCTCTTAAGCCTTAACTTTGCTTGGTTTAATTACAGATAAGGCATTAGAAATAAGAAAATCATCGCTTAATATCGACTGCTATGAGCAAGAAATTTCTGATTAAGATCCATTCTTAGACTCTTCGTTAGGGTGTGAGTTTATACCTGCATTCTAGTTATCTGTTTTTTAGATCTTCATTTATTACTAGGTATAATTTTACAGATGAAGCTTGATCAAATTAATTATATTATAATATCATTAAGAATATAAATAGATATCTTTAGTATTTTAATTATAAATTAAAATGGAAGGAAAGCAATAATCGATTGGTGACCAAGCAGTATTTTAATTACTACCAAATGATGTGGGACAGATTACATATGCATATAAAGAAGGTGACTCTCCTCTTGAAATAATAGGACTTTATTCTTTGTCATGCAAGTTCGTAGAAGGACAGGATTTATTAGAATGGAAAGGTACCATTTTTGAGTTTCTTGTTTCTCATGATGATAATGCAACTGAGCTTCTTCTCTGCTATTTTGATAAACTTATAGAAAGCCCAGATTTATGAAATGAGGACTTCTTCAAAATCTTGATGCGAGCACTTCACGCTATTTTCATCAACAAACTTGATTAGCCGCTAAATGAAGTCTTATAGTAAAGCGAGCTTGAACTTAACCAACTTGCAATTCTACCTTTTAAAAATGCTCTTTCAAACAAAAAGTTAAATAACACTTCATTTCAGAATATTAAAATTGTGAAAATCTCTAAGAATATACTAAATACCAAGATCACTGATTTAAAATACATACGCTTTGACCATAATGCTGATTACTTCAAAGCTTATGAAAAAGACAATAATTTAAATGAGAATTTATTCAATTCATGACTCGTAAAGTAAAAAGAAATATGTTAAGCAAATGTAGAATTCGTCAATCATATAATATGAACAGCTTAGAATAAGAAAAGGACTAGCAAGAGTAGCAAGAATAAGATACTAAAATCAAGATGAATGTCGAAATCAATTTAAATATTGAGGGTTAATATCACAATGAAGAAGGGAACGATATTCAAAACTTCTAGAATAATGATAATTTGAATGCCTATAAAATCAACTAAAAGGATCTTCTTAATCAATCTATCGAACAAGATTAATATGCTTCTAATTTAGTATCTTCAATAATGAATTAGAATCCTAATAACAATCAAAATCGAAAATTCAAACTAAATTTAGCATTGATTGATTCTGATGATAATGAAGTTGATTATTAGGATATTGGTTAAGTTCTGGACACCATGACGCAGGTCACTTACAAATAACCTAAGCTTCTGAATAAAGATACCCATGCAATTTAAGTTTATTTAGAGGATTAACTCCTCGATTATCAAACTCTAATCAATAAATTAAGAGTGAATCCGCTCACTTATAAATAACAAGCAGATTCCTGTGAATAACTTTTAAAAATGTTCTAGGAAAAGCCGAACGAATTCATAAAACAAAAATATTGGCTTGCCATCGCTACAATCAAAAACACTGACATGGCTGTAAACAATGTGTTCAATATAGAATTGGTCGATTAGGAAAGAATAGAAAACTAAAAAAAATGTAGGACTGCTTCTAAAAAGCGATCACTATCTGAAAGAAACAAAAAACAGTCAATGACTTACGAAGAGAAGATTATTTAATAAAATAAGGGTCTTGTTTCAGATGAAATTTATTTCAAAAAAGAGAATCGGGTGCAGCTATTGAAAAAGATCTCGATAGCTATAAACTAACGAGCAAGGATTCAATTACAAAAGCTTCAAAGTTTAAAGCTTAAACTAAAAATTATGATGATCTTGAAATAAAAGCTTAAAAGAAATTATCCTTGAATTACAAAGCACATATATTAGCTGATAAGGATTATGATAGTACATTACACCAATTTGAAATACGTGATTTTCCTACTCCGTAATTCTCTGAATCTGAGACATTACATTTAATGGGCACTCTCGATTACGCTATCAACTTCAATAAATATATTAATGAACATCGTGATGTAGATAAGAAGGAAATGTTCACCGGATCACCATTCTTCGACTGTAACTAACATCGCCTTATGCATACCTCTTTTAGGCATTAAATATCTAAATAGAGTAAAATTGACCAAATTTTTCTAGCATAGAAATTATCATTAGGCTTTCAATTCAGATTACGTTTTCAAGCCTTAGATACATAAGAACCCCTAGAATTATTCATACCCCAATGAACTTCTTGGACTGTTAAATATACTCTGTAATGGACCGGTTTATAATGATTTAAGAGCGACTTTCATGCTCTTAGCCGCATTTTATTCTTCAAAGCCTGAAGATATAACCAGTGAATGTTTTTTAAACCCACTGGTTTTTCCACTATGCTAAGTACTTCAATCCTTAGTCTTCAATTTCAAACTTCAACCGTTTAAAGTAATTAGGATATTGGAAAAATATACAGAAGAATAGAATTTGGAGATGTTTCCTTCTATCTATAAACTTCATTACTGCAATAGGGATAATTTTTGTGATTACGTATTCGGAGAGAATTCAATAATTGTGGAGCTCATTTACTTTTACAGTGATAATCCTATCCCTAGATCACAATTCGCCGTTGTAAGAGAAAATTAAGATTATTATCTAGTGGCCATGTCGATGAGGAGAGGAATTATACAGATACCCTAAAGACTTGAAGTAGTTAAAGGTAAAGAAGAGCAAATAATTGAAAACCTGATTGATGAGTTATTTGCAAGTGAAGAATTCGATATAGGCCTCAGCAAGCCGTATATGATAAGGTTCTACTCAGTGTAACTCTAGGATTAAGAGCCTCCTTAAACTATCTATTAAATTCCTGCGGATTACTAGTATAGACTAAGAGACTTTTATGTCAAATTCTTTAGTTGGTAAATATACAAAGCCTTAACTTTTTATAGTTATAACTTTCAAGAGTTAGATTATTGTGTAGCAGTTATCAGAAGAGGAGAAAAGTATATGATGATACTTATTGACACTATGGCAACCCCAAAGTTAGACAGTTATTCATATTATGAGGATACTCAATATAAATACAACTAAATTAAGCCCGAAAATAGAGATAATGTACAAAGTTTCAGGAATTTTGCCAAAAAACTAAATGGGTAATAGCTAAGTAAGTATTTGTGTTTAACTTCCTATAGAAACTTAATGGGAAAAAGTGCAAAAATATATTGATTACTATTCTCAAGATTATAGTTTAGCATACTGTCTGGACTCAATGATATAATCAGTTCAAATTATGAAAGAATTCAATAAAACATTTGAAGGGAAGAAAACCAACGAGTCTAAGGCTATAGAATCTCTACTTATACAGATATAAAAAACTCTCCGTTAAACCCTTCTTAAAATTGTCCCTTAAGTATTCGAGTCTATATATCATTGTAAGTTATTGAATTTCATAACTTTGTGTATAGAAAAGAAAAATTAAATAAGATAGAAGACAATGCATTGAAAGAGGATATTCAACTGAATTATGAAATACCATTTGACTTACGATACAATATCCTCAATGTTTTACTTTGTTCTGAAGAGAGATCATTCAATTCTGCAACATATAATTTGCTAGAATATTCCAGAACTAAAGACAGTTTTACTGAAGATATAATTGATGATGTTGACAAGAGGAAATAATAGTTTGAACAAAATACAAAAACTGAAAGTTTCCATCAAAGTTCAAAGTTATAAGATCCTTACCATAATTACAAGTACTTGCGCCTGTTTGAGAAATTAACTAAATTGACGCATTTGGACAATAGTGCACTCAAAACCTTAAACTCTAATCGACCTTATGATGACTACTGTGTAGTAAAATTAGAGACTTTTCCTGTAAGCTCTCAGGAACTGAAAAAATGTTACAGCGGCAGCGTGCATAAGTTCAGCATCTCTAATATGGACTAGCTTTGTTTAACAGTTCAATAATAATACTAATGGAATACTCACAAGCAACTAAAGTAGGAAAACAGCCTGAGCGAATATAATATATTGGGGCAAAGATAGAGATAGCTTTCACTCACATATGCGCATAATGATAATGACCTACTCACTCCATAAAGGAATCGGGTTGATGGTAGCTACACTTAGTAAAATCAATAAAGCTTTTCAGATTCTCAAAGAAAAAGAGATACAAAGATAAGTTTAAAGCAGCCAAACTAAAGCCAACTTGCAAGCAAATAAACTCTCCAGAACTTGTCATAGATAAAAAATGGACAGGACTCCTCTTCCTCCTCTCTAAAGAAACATAGTGGTGGAGGGATTATGAGTCAGACACCAAAATACAACAATTCTCCATAACAACAATTTAACACGGGTACTCCTTAAATCAATCAATTCTAATCAAACAATCTTTAACTCACTCCAACCTAGATATAATAGAATAAATTATAAGTTGAACCTTTCAACAAACTCAAGAGTTAGACGCTAAATAATAAAAAGAGCAAAGCAAAGAAGAAGGTGCAAAAGAATAGTTAACAGAATGATCCTGTGACTAATAATTCAAAAGAGATTAAATTAGTTTAATAGATGTTAGGCACCAACACTAAACATAAAGACCAGCTCATTGATCAAAATGATCCTTCAAATAGAATCAACGATTAACATCAGCAAATTGAAGGAGGTGGTTTTGCACTTGACACAAGAGATCAGAAGCAGCACTAAGAGGACTCAGGCAATCAATAAGTGATTCATAATGATGATGAAGAAGTAGGAGAAGATTATGACGAAGATTAAAGTGAAGACGAGTATGAACCAAATAGATTTAATCAACAAAGAACTTAGAATTTCTAAGAGAGCGATGCAAGCATACCCAGGGACCACTGAGATTTTGAGAAAGACAGCTATTTCACTACATAACCTCCAATCTTTCCTAGTAATGGAATTTATAAACAACCTATACATAATCAAGTGAAAGCATCCGTAGGTCACCAAAACCAAAAATAGAACTCTTACTTTAAAAACCTTGGTGGAAGTCGAATGTTCCATAATAAAAATGATAATTAATAATTCAATGACTTTGATTACTAAGCAGGAAATAATCTAAACCTTAATGATATCAATTCTAAAACTGATGAATTCAACAACAAGAATTAGACGTTGGTACTTTCAACTGAAGCAACCTAGTCTCACAAAGGGACCACCCAAGATGCCTTAGTCTCAAAACAAAGCTTCATAATAAAATATGAATCAACCTAAGAAAAATCCTACTAACTCCAACCAAGCTAATATCCTACCATTCCTTTGAAAGGCGTTTAAAAAAGCTTTATGAAGATAATTTCCACAAGTTATTTCCCAAGTTTAAGTATATTTGTAGCAAGAATGATTATTTAGTTTTTTAACAAGTTTTAAACCAACTCACTACACTCTCCCACCCTAATTCTCTCTTATATTAATTCTCTCCTCTCTATTTAATTTTCACCAATTTTATCCAAGTTTTAAAAATCCTGGTTTTATTAAGATATTATTAAATTTATTGGATTATTGCCCTATAAATTGCCAGTTTTAAGTACCTACTATAAATTTAATTTAAGTTTGTAACAAACTTCTCAACCTAAATAATTTTAAAACTATAAGCCCAGCTCTCTTCTACCCCAATTTTCTTCAACCACCCTATTTTACCCTACCAACTCAAGATTTCTCTAAGTTCTGGTTTCTATCCTTAAGCCCTGCTAATCGGCTTGAGGACAAATTTTACGTTTTCAAAGGCCAAACTAGACTTTTAGTCTTTTTAAGTACCTTAACAATTTGATGTACTAAAATGAAAATTTTGGCAGCATTTCAGGTTTTACTGGTTTGTAAACATTTCTACAGAAAATTCAGCTATCAGCTTATATTACCTACCTATATCCCTAATTGACCTAAAAGTTGGCTTTAGCCCAGTAGTTGCAGTTAAAAAGTAAAAAATCAAAAACAGTTCGATTCCTAGGTTTACTAAATTTTCAAAACTAACAGCTATTTAATTAAAATCAAGTTTTAAGTTTAAAAGTCAGAGTGATGTTTGTTACAAAAATCACAAGTTCAGTTTTTTCAAAGAGCAAAATGTTTAGTTAAGTTAAAGTCAAGAGTACTAGGTCACTTTAGTAATTTTTCCAGCTAAAAGGACGAGGTAGATTTAAAGAGCAAAAATTAAAGCTTGAGTAATAGTGGCCACTATTAAAAGTTAAAGGTTTTGGGTCTAAGTTTTTAAAGCTTTTTAATTTTCTAAAAGAATTTAAGTAACAAAAGTAAGAACACTCAAAGTAATAGTAAGAACCAAAGAAACAAGTTTAAGAACCCAATTTAATTAGCAAGTAAGAACCCAGTAACTTTTTAATTTAAAGAACCCAAAGTAACAGTAAGAACCAAAGTATCACTAACAAATCATTTAGAACTCCAAGAACCCTTTAGGAGATTT